>JACVVK020000091.1:1655000-1690000 GCA_018292915.2 Batillaria attramentaria
TTTCCCGTTCCGAAACGGCGGAAAAAAACAGCAAACACATAAAACATGGGACGGATAAACTGTCCTGCTTGTTCCACATAATTTTTTTCGGGGGTGGGGGTGGGGGTGGGGAAGGGGGGTGGGGTGGGTAGGCCAAAATCAACCAAAACACCACCACCAGCAATAAACCCGGCGGAAACTGACATAGAGGCGGCGGAAATCCGCCATACCTGCATACATGTCTGAGAGAGAGAGAGAGAGAGAGAGAGAGAGAGAGAGAGAGAGAATGATTACCGTCACACAGATCTCCGCCATAACCGTCATCACATCCATCAGGACAATGTCCGTCATTATTATCACAGACGGTGTTGTTACTACAGTGACCACAAGGTCTACACCACTCTCTTCCGTAATAACCGTCCTGGCATTCTGAAAAAAGAAGCTGAAAATAATGTCTAAAAATACAAATTTCAATAACAACAACATCCTTCTTGTCCTTACCATTATCACCATCATCATCTTCACCTTATCACGATCTTCAACGCCACCACCACCGCCACTACCAGCATGAACAAGGTAATAGTTCCGGTACGAGGGGTGGGGTGGGTGTTTGGGAGTTTAACGTCCTTTTCCACCACATAAGTTCTGGTACGACCATCCTCAGTTTGAAATATTATGCGCAGACAGACAGAATCACACACACTCCAAACTCTGCTCAATTTACCCGACTATTATTGGTAAGTCGATTGAAAAAGATATTCAGCATCTGCTGCAGTCCAGTCCAGAGGCCGCCAATAGTCTGTTTACCTTATGGCATGTCTCTATCATGACCACTCAGGCCATAAGAATTACTGTATCTGAAGCACGAGACTAGCAGTTAGTATGTAAATCCAGAGTTCACCTGTGCAACTAGGCGGAGTCCACAGACTCTGACAGGAACAAGCGCCGTTCTGTCTGTTGCAGGTTTTGTTCATACATCCGTTCCCACACGGAGCTTCACACTGTTTCCCATAAAACCCTGCTCGGCAACCTTCCATTAAACGCACAGAATAATGACAAGACATTAATGATTGGTTTCAGCTTAATATATTCTTTTGCATCTCAAATGTTACTGTGATTTGGACCACGTTTGGTGGATAGAGGAAACTGTGATCGTGCATTACTGTAGTTAATGCATTATTTGGTGTGTCTTAATAGCTATTTTAAGTGATGTACATTATTAATATTAAGAAGTAATTTAGGCGGTACTTAATCGAACTTTTATTTTGATTTTAAGGTGTGGTATAATTAAATCTGTCACGTTTGGACTAGATAAACAAAAATGAAGGTCATTAATATAAAGACAAAATAAAAGAGGCCCCAAGATGGAGCCCTGAGGTACCCCATACATAGGGATGAGAATGTGCCATTCAAAAAGACTCTGCTTCCTGTGTAAGAGGAAGGATGAGAAGAATGATAATGACTCATTTAAACCACTAAGACACTTATCTATTATGTGAGTGAGAGCAGTCTGCCTGGGCTGGGCGGAAACCTGACTGAAATGCGCACAGAAATTTATTTTCTTCGAGGAATGTGTGTGTGTGTGTGTGTGTGTGTGTGTGTGTGTGTGTGTGTGTGGAAGAGAGAGAGAGAGAGAGAGAGAGAGAGAGAGAGAGAGAGAGAGAGCATATTGTCAACATAAACAGAAAATAAAAGTGTTTGCCCGTATTTACATCGGACGATAAACTCACCGTTACAAACACCAGTATCCCTGTCACATCCGCCGTCACAGTTTTCTCCACATGGTTCAGTACAGGTCTGTTGGTACCAACCCTGAACACAACCTGTAAAACAAGATGGGATGTTTAGGGATAGATCGAAGGTAACTAGGAAACACTTGCCCCAAACCAGGAGTTACACGTGCGCACATAGATCGACATCTTACATCTGCTCAAGTGAGGCTTGAGCGGAAAGGAGACGTTTAAAAAAAAAAGTTAACTCGTGTAAGGTGTGTGCCTTTAAATGGTCTGTTCATGGTAGTAATTGTTTCTTGAAGAAGCATTTTTATGGATGACCATGCGCGATGCCTGAAGTTAATAGGGAATACATAGGCATTTGAGGCCCTGTGTATTTGTGTCCTTCGGCCTGTTACACAGTTGCTGGCTACCCACTAAATTGTATTGCTACACTTTTTAACAAACGGAAAAGAGACAAGAAGATGATTTAAAACAAACGAGAGAGAGAGAGAGAGAGAGAGAGAGAGAGATACCAGAAGTACAGTGTCCATTTGTCTGAACGCAAGTTGTGTTCCCGTTGTCGTCAGGCAGACAGTATTCACTACACTGTTGATCACACTGCTCACTATACCATCCAGGCTGACACGCTGTTGAAACACAGAGTTATGAACGTGTGAATAAAACGTTATCCCATTCAATGAACATAGTATACATGCAATTTTATTATCTTACTAAACCACTGAAGCCCACTTCATAAACACAAACGCAAGGTTGCATGCGCACAAAATGTTCCACTAACAGTAATGCAAGTGTCGTGGTTAGCATTGCGGACTCTGGACAGGGAGATCCTGTTCTTAATTACAGCTGAGAGGGTGTGCTGCCGTTCCATTGTGGAGGCTGTTCCCACACAGCCGAGAAACCCACTCCACGGGTGCGAATTTGAGGGTTCTTCCTTTGTTAAGATGCATTTCAGGATATGGATGATTACACAGCCTGCACCACAGGTACCGTAGTTCACGGGCCTGGTTAACGCCGGAATATTGATGCAGGAAGCGCGGAATGCACAAACTACATGGACCTCCATAGCATCATCTTCATCCTCATCTTGCATACCCATGACCTGGGAGAGTACCAGTGTAACTGGTGAAGAGTTGAGGTAGCAACAAAAGCAAGGATATTAAGTTCATAACAGTAAGTCTTAAAAAATCAAATCAGACCTACATCCTAAAGTGGTAATAAATAAAAAAAAAATAAAACCCCCACACAAAAAAACCAGTCTGCAAGTCTGCTGGCGATATATACACACAGAACTGAATGCAGAAATTATGGACGTCAACACCCTAACCACCCAGGAGTGGGCGAGTATTTCGGAAGACCATCAACGTGGTACTTAAATGACGCGAGGATAACGTGGAAGATGAAGGAAGGAAATCGAGAAATTTGATCAGAAAGTAAAATATATTTTACTCCAATCACGGTCGTGCCAATCACCAAAAGCGATAGCTTATGTGTAAATGTTTCTTTCTTTCTTTTCCGAGCAACTGCAAACTGCTGTGTCACGGGTGCTACTTTCACATTGAGGTTTATGGAAAAAAATACTTAATTTCTCGGAAAGTTTTCAAATATTTTCCTCTTTTGTATTACAGTTAAGACGATTAAAATGTCTTCATTTCACAAAGTCTGATTGGATCAGTACAAAACCAAACCAAGTAAATATAATTAAAACAACATCAAGAACAACAAAAAGATTATAAACACTTCGTCATTATACAGTTGAATTAAAATGATTAATACTCGACGTTTAATTTGATTGAATTAGTACAACAGACCGATTAGAGCCGATTACAAACACAGAGCTGTTTCCTCCTCATTCACAATATTTAATCCCACCGTGACAAACTCCAGTATCTCTTTCACATCCCCTGTCACAGTTCTTTCCACATGGCTCAGTGCAGGTCTGTTGGTACCAACCCTCGACACAACCTGTGAGATGAAAGTGATGAGTTTGGGGATGACGATCATGAAGTAGGACATTTGCTTTGTAACTAGTAGTTTTCCATGTTCAAATAACACCGTAACTCAACAATATTCACAGATATCTTTACATCTTGGAACTAGTATTCAGTTAATTTAAGAGGAAGATAATGACGACGATGGCGACGACGACGATGATGATGATGATGACGATGATGAGGAGGAGGAGGAGGGTAGCGGTGATGGTGATGATGAACCTTTGCTTCAGGATAGAGGTGTTAGGCTCTGGAAGGGCTCTCTTGTACACTGTCCCAAGAGAGAGAGAGAGAGGCTCACCTAAAATACAGTGTCCATTGGTCCGACCGCAAGTTTTGTCGCCATTGTTGTCAGACAGACAGTACTGGCTACACCCCCGATCACACTGGTCACCATACCATCCGGGCACACACGCTGTGAACACATAATTTTTGTAAATGACAAAGAGACTAGATTTTGTGGAAGTTTCTCATTTTCTTTTAAGCCCAAATTAACTTCCTTTCACCCCCCACCCCCCAACACACACACACACACACACACACACACACACACACACACACACACACACACACACACACACACACACACACACATACACACGACACAGACACTCTTACATTCTTTCATAAGACCATTATATGCGATGGAAGAAACAGAATGAACGTAGTAACATTACTTTCAAACGAGTACGAGGCGCCTTTGATTCCCTTGTTTAGTTTATTGTTTCGTCTTATAGGGTGTGCAGTATCACTTAAATGCAAGTAACTAGTACTCACCAGTACAAAGTGGAGGAGCGAAGTGAGCATTACAACTGGAGCAATGTCCATCACCAGCGTCACAAGACCCGTCACATTGTGCTGGACATTCTGTGTCACACTTGTCGCCCCACCAACCAGACTCGCAGCCTCAGAAGTAAGTAATTATACAGTCAGTCAATTTATATGGGGCGGACAAGGTACATAGCAATTACATTCAGCAGATTCTTATGAATAACAGAAATGTACAGATTCATAGGCTGGTTTGAGCTGTGTGGGTGGTGTTTATCACTGCACCAGTTATATACACTCTGCACAGCTACAGCATCCAAATAATGACTGGCACTGAGCCACCAGAAAGGTACACAATGCCGCCGCTAACACAAGAATTGAGCGAAAGCCGTGTCGGCACGATCAACCGCTCAGTAGAAGGATGTGAAGTTTAGCTTGGGTTAGCTTCTTCCTGGTCTAGTTAAATAAGATATGGCGAGATATAAATACTTTATTCATATCTAAATGGTGAACTTAAATGTCAGCTTAAAAACGACAACCCAGTACGTTAAAATTCTGCGCGCGCGCGCGCGCGCACACACACACACACACACACACACACACACACACACACACACACACACACACACACACACACACATTCAATTTACACTCAACAAACTCTACCTTTTAGACAATGTCCAGTGATAGAATCACAAGCTGTCGTCACTCCATCATCAAAGCAGCCGGAACTGCAGATTTGTGTACAACCTACGCCGTACCTGTTTCATGCACAGTCTACCGGGAAAAAAAAAGACAGTTGTAAGTTTAATGTCTCTCTCTCTCTCTCTCTCTCTCTCTCTCTCTCTCTCTCTCTCTCTCACACACACACACACACACACACACACACACACACACACACACACACACACACACACACACACACACACACACACACACTTACCCTCAACTTGAAGTTCACATATTCAATTTCATCCCTAAATGGTGAAATTAAATGTCAGCTTTAAACGACAATCCACACACACACACACACACACACACACACACACACACACACACACACACACACACACACACACACACACACACACACACACACACTTACCCTCAACTTGAAGTTCACACATCGCCAGGTATTGGGATGGCAGCCTTGTAAGTTTGACGATCCGACCACTGAGTGGCGGACTGAGGGTGATAATATGTGGGTTGCCAATACAGGTCTGGCTATCACAAAATGTGTAAACGTCTCTTCCGTCAACTGATACAATGCCGCTTGCCATGTGGTTCTTTCTATCACCTGTCTCAAAAAAACGCTTTAGTATTGGCAGGTACTATTCCAGATAACAAACCCCGTAACCCGTAATTTCAAATGAAATTCGCATTACTGTTCCAGTTTTCTTTTTTTTTTACGGATTATCGAGTCAGCAATGACAGCCCCCCCCCCCCCCCCCCCCCCCCCATAATATTTAAAAACAACAAACAAACAAAAACGTATCGGATTTCAGAAATGAAGAAGAACAGGAGTCTAAAATTTCTGGAGATTTGTTATATACTTACTGTCGTCATTCATTTATGACTATTCACTGAGTTCACTTTATCCAACGACAAACACTCATTTCTGATATACAGTAATAACTACTTACCATCAGGGTAAATGATAATCCTGTGTATGTTGCGGGGTTGTCCCAGGTCCACCTGCCAGTAAGGGGGGTAGTCACCTCTTGTGGTGTATAGACAGTTCGCGCCCGGTTTATTCTTTGGTATCCACGTTGTCGTGGTGTTACCGTTGATGGCCCCACGACAGCCTAGTGAAGTGTCATCATAATCCGAGTATGTCGAACTCATAGTGCATGTCAGTGTGGTCAGATCTGCAGCGTGAAAGAACACAAACATGAGTTGGAACACACACACACACACACACACACACACACACACACACACACACACACACACACACACACACACACACAGAGAGAGAGAGAGAGAGAGAGAGAGAGAGAGAGAGAGAGAGAGAGAGGGGTGTTTTTTACGTGTTGTTCATTCTGCCTTTTCAGGTTTAAAGATACATCCTCGTGCGCTTTTAAGCTCACTGATCGACCCAAGCTTATTATGGTGACAAGAACATATTAGTCTCATTTAGGTCGGTGGACTAGTGGTTAACAGACTTTGTGACCAATGCAAGAGGTCAGGTTCAAGTCACAGTGGGAGCGAAGAATTTTTCCTTCTCGTACGTGGCACCGTTCATTCAGGCCGATCTTCGTGGATTCTCTCCGGGTACTCCGGCTTCCTCCCCTCTGCTTTGGAAATGTTCAGCCCACAAAATTGGAAAATAAATGCAATTCTAAATTCCAAAATTTAAATAGCTGAGCTGACTGTTCGCTTCGCTTCACGTGATTGAAATGCGTTCATTTCCATTGTGTGAAAGAATGCGTGTGATTCACGTGAGTGTGCGTATTGGGTTAAGCTCGCGGCGCTTTGAGCCAAATGAAGAAATTGGGTAAATCGCCAACACAATACACAATTATTATTAATATAACAATAACAACAATATTATTATTGTTATCAGTAAAAATTATTATTTAGGTGTGAGCAAAATATGTGCCCTTTCCGGGTCGTCGTTGCTAAGACATGAACCAGCATGCGAGTGTACCGGCTGCTAAACGTTACAGTGTAATGCGTGAGCCATAAATGGGCATTGGTATCACGTGACATCTAACTCTAACTGACAACACCCACGAGTGTCGGATACCGGATAACAGATCCTGGATATGGCGAGAATTTTATCATCTGTGTCATCGAAGCTATCAGGCCGTGTTTCCTGTGTTTCAAGTGGCTGATTGTTGACATGTCTATTTGGGCAAATGGTAGGTGGGTGTTGAACGATTTAACTTGTTTTCCACCACCTCCTGGGGTCTACCGCTCGACTGTCCCGGCTCCACTCCGCATGTCTAGTCGGCGCTATCCCCCCTCCCCCCCCCCCCCCCCGTTTTTTTTTTTTTTCTTTTTTTTAGCCCTCTACCCTGTCTATTCCTCCATTGTTGGACAAAGAATGTGTGTGTGTGTGTGTGTGTGTGTGTGTGTGTGTGTGTGTGTGTGTGTGTGTGTGTGTGTGTGTGTGTGCGCGTGACACGTACGCCATGAACACGCATCGTCTATGGAGGTGCACTCGAGCAGAAAGCAGAAAGACATAATCGAGTCTTCAAAAAGGGTGAGCACAAAATCGTATACAAACTGTCTGTCAAAAGGTCCTTGTGTAAGGCAAGCTGTTTCACTGTTGTTTAGAAAACCTCCACCGTCATGTAGCGTCCTGCAGAGTTAACTGGCATTGCAAATGTGGGAAACACACGGCTAGCAAACTCTCAAAAGTGAGTTGAAGAGAAAAAATACTAACAAGAAAAACTGAAAGGTAAAACCCAGTATATTCAAAGATTCTGCGAGCCATAAATCCACTGAAATAAAGAATGTGGTGGTGGTGGTGGTGATAATGATGATGATGATGACTACGATGATAAAGAAAAGGGGGTGATGTTGATAATGAGGAGGGTGACGATGATAACTGGATCGCTTATATAGCACTGCCTATTATACAAATAGTGCAGAACACCAAAACCAGAACAACTCAAATTTTCTGTGTTGCTGGTAACCAAAAGCAATAAAAACAACGGGGTGGGGGTGGGGGGGGGGAGAGAGAGAGAGAGAGCTGTTTTTGTTGTTAAACAGTTTTAGAGTTTGACATTATGTATAATTACTTGTTTTAAATTGTCCTGAAGTTTTGTTTGACCTCAACGTTTAACCCTATTTTATTGGTTTTTAGAGTCTTTCTTAAACAACGTTTAACCCGATTTTCTGTTTTTAGAGTCTTTCTTAAACAGACAATAACGTATTTTGAATTGAATTGAATTGAATGTTGAGGCCTATCTAGGACACAGCGATTATTCAATACCACAGTAACAACTTTATTCATCCATAGAATTCTTCTAGTGCGGCAATGAAACAAGGTTATTAGTAGTACACTTATTGAACCCGTGTTCCTAGTAATGGGACAGCATTACTGCCACGACAAAATTAATGTAGTCCTGAGAAAATGTTTATTTGTGATTTTTTTTTTACTCAGGAGGAAATCCCCGGGAAGTCAGCTTGTGTTACACCGGTAACGCGCTGGTCCAACAACCGGTTTGACTTGCGGCTGAGAGAGAGAGAGAGAGAGAGAGAGAGAGAGAGAGAGAGAGAGAGAGATGAAATGAAATGAAATGTAATGAAACTTTGAAATGAAATGAAATGAAACTTTATTTGTCAACGGTGAAAGACATTGGTCCAGTGGTCCAGTTTTCATTCTTGCCGTTGCTAATGCTACACACACACACACACACACACACACACACACACACACACACACACACACACACACACTCTCTCTCTCTCTCTCTCTCTCTCTATCTACTACTGACGTCCGCTCACACTGCAGACACGACATACAAAAGGATATAGGTATCAAATGCAAAACACATGAGAGGTAAAAGACACAGTATATAAGCAACATATACAGGAAACAGTATATAGGTATCAATACACACACACTATTCATGTACCAACATGAGTGGTCGGATGCATGGTGGTGTTTACGGAAGTGGCTGCGAACCCGCATGCATTAGATGTTTGAAGAGGCTGCTCTTAAAGGAAGAGAGTGTTCTGGCGTTTCTAATATGGATGGGAAGTGCATTCCAAAGTGCACTTCCAGAAAAAGTTAAACTGGTTTTGTAGAGATCTATTCTAGGGCGAGGAACCCTCAGGTATAGCCCCAGTCTGGAATGATGGGACATTAGTTCTGAAGTTAGACATCTAAGGTATGGTGGACTTAATTCCTTGCACATTTTGTATACAAGGACACCCTTATTAAACTGAAAATGTTGTTTTAAGGGGAGTATTTCTAGCGCATTGAGTTTTTGATCTGTTGACAGTGCTGGGTTTATTAAGATCAGCTTTGCAGCTCTTCTGTGCAAAGAGTTCAGCCTCTTCAAATGAACGTCACCTGAACCATCCCATACTGTCGAGGAATAATCGACATGAGACTTAATGTGGGCGTCGTAGAACATTCTACGAGTCTCAGTGGTAGTGATGGACTTCAACCGGGACAATAAGTAGAGATTTTTGGAGACAATTTTACAGACATAACATTGCTGATGTGCGGCTGCCACTGAAGTTGATTGTCAACAGTTAGCCCGAGTAAGCGATGCTGCGCTACCTGTTTAATCTGTTTGCCGTTGATGGACAAATTTAGGGGCAGGGGGGCCAACTGGTGTTTTTGGCGTGTGGTAAGTACCATGCACTCGGTTTTAGATGGGTTCAGTACCATGGCATTCGTAGCACACCAGCTTGAAACTTCATGTAAACTTTGATTTAGACGTTGACTGACGACCTCAATGTTTTTATCAGGGGTGTGGATAATTGTGTCATCGGCAAACATGTCACATGTATATTTCATTGCCTGAATGATTTCCTGAGTGATCCAAGGGGATAAAGTGTTATTTTTTACTCGTTTTTGCTGTATCGGGGCATGCCTATCAAGTACATTGCTAAACAAACTATACCACTTTGAGACAGCTGATTGAGGATCAGTGTCATTGTAAACATGAGCGAAGGGAGTGTTGTGTAGTTCAGCAAGAAATGCTGCTTCATTAAACTGTTTGAAAGATCTGTAAGTGACTGTTGTGTGTCCACCTTTGTTGTTGATTGGAAGTGCCGATGACCACGAGCAAATGACAGGATAGTGATCACTAACACTTAGATTACCAACCTGCACACCCGAGACAGTATCAGGTCGGTTAGAATAAATGTGGTCGATGAGGGTTGATGTGGATGCGGTGACTCTTGTAGGAGATTTGACTAACTGGTGAAGACCTAGCAAATTAATCGTACAATCCCATGCTGCATGAGGTTTAAACATATCAATATTAAAATCGCCCATTACAATTACGTCATTGTCAGGTAATCCTACATTTTCAACATTGTGCAAAAAATCATCATACAAATCGAAGTTGGCAGCGGGGTTACGGTACATGAAACTAACAAACAATGGCCGAGTTTTGTGGCTTTTTACTTCTAACCATAAACATTCCACATCTGGAGTCTCTAAATCCTGACGCCTGTGAACTAAATGTTGGATGGAGTGATGTATATAGACAGCAAGACCTGTCTGACCAGGGGAGCATGGATCACGGCGAACCAGGGAAAAGTTTGGGACACTGATGGCTTCATCGCTTATGTTGGGGTTTAGACGCGTCTCACTAAAGCCAAACAGATGGAATGGTTCAGGGTGGTTCAGATACAGACAAACATCAGACATCTTATTAAACAAATGATAAACATTCAAGTGGCCTAGGCGTAGGTCGTTACGCAGTTTGAATTGAGGCATTGTAGGTATATTGAATGTAAAGTAAAACTGAAAATAATATCAATAAAGGAAGTAAAAGGAGACGACAATCAATAAAATGATTATGTAAGCCAGATGATGACAAAAATCAGTGTATGCACAAGAAAATTGATACCCACGGATATGTAGAAGAGAAGGATAAATCCAGGGGTGAGTATGCACAAAACTCACACTACAGTCCGGTTCGGCTAGTTAGGTAGTATCCGTGGGGTAGGAGTAATCCGATAAGTGTACACACAGGTAGTTCACACTATTCACGTCGGATCACTATAGGAAGTCCAAGGGCACTGCAACGGCCACGCTTCGGCGATAGTTCACAAAACAAACTACTAACTGCAGATAAGTACTGCACAGGTGGGGATCGCACAGTTAATGCACCGTGTCTATTGACTGCACAGTAACACCGTTCGCACGCTGGACGAGGTATGAGGAGGATAATGTAGATGATAATGTGAATCACTGTAAGTGAAGTTGGACACAATAAATCCAGACCCCAGCCAGTCAGATAGATGACGTGATACGGTCACAGAGCTATCAACACGTATGAAACAGCACTACAGAGAATCACAAGCACCGCTGTAGTGCTATAGACACATACACTCCACGACAGGGTGGTACGATGTAGCACCAGAATACGGAATAGCGTGATGTAACACCACAGATTACGAGCACCGCTGCTGTAGGCGGAGCCGAAAGTGTTAGCACTCGTATATATCCACACACCAATATTGAGAAGACACACCGAAGTTCACATACCGAATTCAGTCTACACAAGCTAAGTTATCTCAATACTGTTGCTTAGCACACCAGAAGCGAGAGAGAGAGAGAGAGAGAGAGCATAAACATTTACACAAAGATAAAAATGATATCATGGAGACATAACACCGGGGTCTTGAAAATCCAAATGTGTAATTTTATTGTAAGTTTTTTGTTTTGTTTTTTTGAATAGGCGATGGGCCCCGTGCTTCTTTCGCCAGATCAACAATATGTGCGGAAAACTTTCTTTGAAAAGTTATCTTCTAATTCATCGTAAGTAACCCATCCCACATTGTACTAAAACGTGTACATGAGTGTATATTTCGTGTTGTTGAGTCTCTGTATGCACCAGTAAACAGTACTGTATCATTACATTTAGGCAAACGCCGAGGCGGATTTCCGCTGTTTCGGGCATGAGGGCTTGCGCTGTTGTACATTCTACTCTATTCTAGTGTGTGTGTGTGTGTGTGTGTGTGTGTGTGTGTGTGTGTGTGTGTGTTTTAAGAAATAGTTGCAGTTTTCCAAGTTTAGTATTTGTAGTTTAGCAAGGACAAGATCTAACAAGATGGCCACCAGCCCAGTATGTTGTTTCCATTCAGTGACCTGCTGTCGTCGTGGTCGTTGTGTCATGTATGCTGCCAGCGCGCACACCGTCGTACGCAAGCTCTCTGACATTTAAGCATGTTGACATAAAGTACCGGAAACCCTTTCCGTACCTCTTTGAAGCCCCAAACACACGAGGTCGTGTTAGCTCGCTTACCTGGTTGACGTCACTAACTTTCTGACGTATGCGAGGTTCTACATAGGTGAATGAATTCTTGTAACAAAGTCATTCCCCTTTGACAGAGTTACTTCCCGCAGGCCTGATTTACAGGTGACAGACGATTGCTTACTGGTATCGGAGAAAAGAAACACTGACCCACTCTCTCTCTTTCGAGTGCAGCGAAAATCAGTTCAAAAAGGTAAACTCCGTAACTCTTACACTCGGGTAATTCTAGTACCGACCAAAAGTTTAAAGTCCTCAAACTTCTACCTCTAAAACAGCATCTGGAGTTTAACAAATGCTTACTGATGCACAAAATTGTTTACTACAAAGCCCCAACATATCTTCATCAACTATTTAATTTCAAACATGATAAACAGAACAACACAAGGAACAGTCTGCTCCCAGTGCCTCGTCCAAGGGTTGATATATATAAAAGTAGCCTTTCTTTCTCAGGGGCATCCATATGGAACTCTTTACCACTGAGTATTCAAAACGTTTCCAAATTCATAAACTTCAAACAAATATTCTACACGATACGCTTATCTGACCATATACATAGAAATGTGTCACATACGGTCGGTGGTCTAGTGGTTAAGAGACCTGTCACCAATGCGAGAGGTCGGGGGTTCGAGTCCCACTCGGGGCAAAGAATTTTTCCTTCTCGTATGTGGCACCGTTCATTCGGGCCGATCGTCGGGGGTTCTCTCCGGGTACTCCGGCTTCCTCCCCCTCTGCTTTGGAAATGTTCAGCCCACCAAATTTGAAAAATAAATGCAATCCTAAATTCCGAAATTTAAATAGCTGAGCTGACCCTTCGCACCACGTGATTGTAATGTGTTTATGTTCGGTGTGTGAGAGAATGCGTGTGATTCACGTGAGCGTGCGTGTTGGGTTCAGTTCGCGGCGCTTTGAGCCGATTCATAAATTGGGTAAAGCGCCTATACAATACTCATTATTATTATTATTATTATTATTATTATGTTTTGAAATATTAGAGACGACTGTAAAGTTCTTTTTTGGCACACAGCCAGTATCATCAGCACATGCCACGTATGTTTTGATTTGATTATCGTGTGTATTTTTCTCTCCTGTATTTCCCTTAGATAGTTTATACTTTTTTCCTTTTTTTATTGTTTGTTTGTTTTGATTTTTTTTTTCTCAATACCCTTTAATGTAGAATAGCAGGACAGCATGTAAGATAGGCAGCAATGCCTAAATGCTCTATCCTGAATAAAAAACGTATCATCATCATCATCTCTCTCTCTCTGTTAGACGCGCGCTTGTCTGTGTGTATATGCACACACACACACACACACACACACACACACACACACACACACACGGACGGCACTCACTGAGGCGGAGAAGTACGTTCGCTGCACCATACACGTCAGCATCGATGACGCACGTTTTCTTACGTCATTGTCAGAGTTACACTTGCAAAATCGTCTCTGCGGGAGATCAGCAGTGACGTGCATTTGTAATAGACTCCAGAGTGCAGTCCCTTTTCGGCGGGGCGTGAAAATGTGACTGCTTACACCCAGCGCCATTTTCAAAAATGGCGAAATTTTTTTTAGAAAAGCAGAGACTTGTGTGTCATATGATTCGATTTGAAACGAAGTCTTGAATATCCGACCACTTTTCGTTTGGGCAAAATCTTTGCCAGCGGACAATTATTGTTGCGCTTTGATGGCACTGTTTACGTGGTACACTGATCCAACAGGATGTGAGTAAACGGCAAGGGGGTTGCACTCTGACAGGCAAGGGTGTTGCACTCTACAGGCAAGTATTATTGCACGGTGCAGACGATCACGTACCTGCCTTGTGGTGGAATAAGAGACGATTACAAAAGCATACACACCCGTGCTCTAAGACTGAATGTAATAATAGATCTGTCCATTCAGACAGAGACATGTTATGTATGTCTCTGATTCAGAAACACGCCTACTTTCACTCTGAAGACAGCCTGCTAATCACTTGCGCCACTGAGGATCCCTCTGGGTTCAAAGTTGGTCAAGGATGACATAGTGCGCGACCTTGTGTTTGAGAGCACCGAGACAATTTAGGCCCGTCACGGTAGCGCAGTGAGCGCCATTTCCCCACTGTGCACAGAGGTACTTTCCACTGAAAGACTCTGTGCCCCAGAGAGTGCATTTGTAACACAGAGGCTTACCTATTTAGCCCGTCCTCTGATGTTGTTTCCATCACTAAGGAAACAACATAAAAACGAAACAAAAAGCAAAACCAAATAAAAAAAAAAAAAAAAACAACAACCAAAAAAAACAAAAAAAACAAAACAAAGAAACTAGCCCCGAACAACAAGAAACATACAAACAAACCGAAAAGCCAACCCCCAAATCCCATCCCCCGAAAAAAAAAAATCGTGCTCCCGGTCATAATTCGAACTTACACCCCGAGTATGACCGATGATGTGTTGCGAACTCTCCTCAACTTACTGGCTTCTCCTGAAAAGCCGCGAATTTCCACCGGCTGTAGTGACGCCGCTCCCAGGTTGTTTTGGGCAGTCACCTTGACCACATAAGGCGTGTAGATGTTGTTCACGTGCACTTCCCTCCGTCCAACTTGCCAGTCGTACTCCACATGACTCTGCTCTCTGGTCGACCCTTCCTCTCTCCACGTGATGACGTAGTGAAATCCTGGACCATTGTGCTCCAGGCTGCCCATGGGCTGGAGGTAAGACATTAGTAGACATTACATGGACTGGAGGTAAGACATTATGTAGACATTACATGGACTGGAGGTAAGACATTATGTAGACATTACAATGTTGCAGATACAGCTACAGATACTTTTCGTGCTATTTGATGTATACATGTACACATAGAAACATATACGTCACAGGAATGTGGCACTCCATACACGCATACAAATAAGACATAACGGAAATGGTTTCCTCAACCCAATTTCAAAATAAATGACATTTCAAATTTCCACACTTAAGCAGAGCTTACCCTTCTCACCACGTGACTGTAATACGTCAAAATAATGCCGAGTGTGTGAGAGAGTGCGTGATTCGCGTGATCCAACGAGTTGGGTTCGGTATCAACCGCTTAGTAGTAGCAGTAGTAGCAGTAGTAGTAGTAGTAGTAGTAGTAGTAGTATTAGTAGTAGTGGTAGTAGCAGTAGTAGTAGTAGTAGTAGTAGTAGTAGTAGCAGCAGTAGCAGCAGTAGTATTTTATTACACAAGCGGTGGTTCATAAATAGATCAGAGCGAGCGCGAGATATGTACGAAGCAGAATTTCGCAACAGAAGCCAAAATGGCATCTTACGTGTTACGCAAATGTTTTCCTTGGAAGGCACAGCAGAACTAAATAATCATATAATTATACAGAACAGAGTTTTGCAAATTAACCTGATGGGGTCAGTTTTAGGAACTTTGTATTTTCGGGTTCATAAGCAACTAACACAACCTTTCTGACAGTTTCAAGACTGACTGTAGTTTATAAACATGTAAAACGTGAGCACATAATACAACCACGCGGTATCGGTCAGATTTTACTGATCATTTTATAAAAATGCAAGATTTCAACAAACATATCTCAGGCCCTCACCACGCTACAGAAATAATTAACCAAAACAAAGCTTGTTTCCAGAGAAGCAAATAGTTCCATATGCCCCAAATCATCCTTTGTCCCCCTTTTATGGGATTTAACCCATCGGGCATTCTTCTTTAAAAATCATAGAAAATAAAAAAAAGGAAACAAAGTGAAAGCCCCCCCCCCCTCCGCCTCTAAAACTTAAAAAAAATCCAGAAAACAACAACAACAACAACAACAACTACAACAATAGGAGCTTTACCCAATTTCATGAATCGGCTCAAAGCGCCGCGAACTGAACCCAACACGCACCCTCACGTAAATCACACGTATTGTCTCACACACTGGACATAAACGCAATACAATCACGCGGTGCGAAGGGTCACCTCAGCTATTAAAATTTCGGAATTTAGAATTGCATTTATTTTTTAATTTTTGTGGGCTGAACATTTCTAAAGCAACAACAAACAACAACAACAACAAAAACCACCAAAAGAACAAAAAAACAAAAAAATAACACAACAACGAGTAATGAAACAAAGAAACAAACAAAACAAATCAAATCAAATCAAACAAATACAAAAAATCCCTCAAACAACAACGAAAAAAAAAAATCCAAAAACAAACAAACAGCAACAACCACCACACCACCACCACTAACATCACCAACAACAAAAACAAACTCAGAACAAGAGACAACATCCAAAACCAAACACCAAAAACCAAACCAAACTAAACCAAACCAAACCAAACCAAACCAAACAAAACAAAACAACCCTCAAAAACCAAAAAGTGAAGTAAACAAAAGAAACCAGAAGGAGAACACAACAAAACAAAAGAAAACAAATAAAGGAAACCAAAGTGAATAAAACAAGACATAACAGGACCAAAAAAAAAAATTAAAGAACACACGTGGCGGATGCGTCTAGTGTAGATGCCTGCACGCACTGTCCCGGTTCGTGGGAGTCGCTGTACTTTACGATAAACCCCTGTAGTGGCCAGACACTGGACGCCGCTTCCTGGTACTTCCACTCAATGTCCGCCCTCATACCACCACACGATATAATAGTGACGTCATACGGCGGGCCTGGGGGTGCTGTAAACACACACACACACACACACACACACACACACACACACACACACACACACACACACACACACACACACACACACACACAAATGGTTTCAGTTCCGTGTATTCCAAGGAGATTCCCATTCATGCATGTATGTTGAGTGTTAAATATTAGCTAACAGATCACGATCATCCCAAGTCAATGATCACCAGGGTGTGGAACTTTAGCGTATGAATCCATTGACCTCATTAGAAGACAACAAGACTAACCATGACTGAATCGGAGCCTAATTTCGACTTGGGCAACCTTTCGACAATGAAACTGAGACGAACGTTTAAAAACACCACACGATTAAAAGACAAAAACAAACATACCGCGCATCGGTGACTAATTTTTCCTTCATCGGGCTACATTACCGCAATAATCACCTCCACGACAAGAAACACAGACAGTTCATTGCCTTAATATCACTTTGTACTTATGAAATTGACGCACAGGTCATAATCGTAAAATTTCAAAAGAAAGCAGATGGTATCCACACATATACCACAAGAAATATAATGACATACCGGGCGTCTGGCAGTGAATGTAGGGAACAGTGGTGATGAAGAAAAGACTCAACATCAGAAGATGGCCGGACAGAGACAAAGGTGTCCCGGTGTGAGCTGCCATGTTGATGGCTATCCCGCCCCTTCTCTCTCTCTCTCTCTCAAAAGCTAGAAATGCTCTCTCTTCCGAAACATCTGATCTTAAACAAAGGTATATTCATGTTCAAAATCCGCAAAGGCGTTCTGCCACAGTACATCAGCAGCCTCTTTACCTCGTCTGATCCACGCTATCCCTCATCAACGCACCGCTTTATACCGCCACGTCCGAGGATAGATATTTTTAAATCAAGTCTTTCCTTCTCCGGTGCCTCTCTCTGGAACAATCTTCCTCTAAGCATTACTAGCAATGGATCGCAATCATCATTCAGGAAAAGTCTCTTCAACCACCTGGTATCGGAAACTGCATAAATGATTCACAATCCACCCATCTTGCCCATTCACCAAAGTTCACTTCTTATCAACAAAACCTGTCACGCAATTCACATAAATAATGATAAACCTGCGCTAATTCCATGAGTATGTACATCATAACTGATATCATGATTTTGTGTATAATCATGTTTGCCGCGCGAGCTTGCGCATATTATGTGTGTGTGTGTGTGTGTGTGTGTGTGTGTGTGTGTGTGTGTGTGTGTGTGTGTGTGTGTGTGTGTGTGTGTGTTTAGGTGTGTTTGCGTGCGATTTCCAGTTCTTATGTGCTTTTTTATCCTTCCCTTCATATTCTTCTTTTGAATCTTCTTCTTTTTTACGGTAGTGTAGCAACGGCAAGTTTGAAAATGGTCTTTGTATGCTTATAACTTCTTCCGTTGTAAAATAAAGGATCGTTATCGTTATCTCTCTCTTTATATCTCTCGCTCTCTGACCGTAGGCCACTACACAGGAAGGAAGCGTTTTAGTTGTATAACAAGATCTCAGGCACAATGTTTGGTTGTTCTAACGTACATAACTCGCTCAGTACACCGAGTAGGTTCCACTTCTCTCTGATGTATCCATTAGGAATTACGTCAGAAAAGCTGTATTTCACGAAATGTTTCAGTCGTTTAGTGTGATATTATTATGGTTATTGATGGTGTTTTATGCAATTCATTAAATCTGGTGTCACCAGAGAGAGAGAGAGACTGACTGACTGACTGAAACGTTTATTTCAGGATAAAGACTTGTAGGCATGGTCTGCCTATCTTACAAGCTGTCCTGCTAATCTACGAACACTAAAAAAATAAAGGCTAACATTACAAAAAAAAGTATACAGGGCACAAAGGGAGTAATCTAATAAGAAAGTAGAAAAAACAAAAACAAAAAAAAAACATGCAGAGAGAGAGAGAGAGAGAGAGAGAGAGAGAGAGAGAGAGATTTTATGTCATTACTTTTTGTATGATGTCAGGTGTTTATTTGTTTACTTGTCGGTAAAGTAAAAGGCAAATTTTAATTTTATGGACAATAAAATTGTTGTTGTGTATGTGTTCTGGCTGCCCTGGACAAACTATGTAACCATTTAATAGGTTTTCGGTTCGTGCTAAGCATGTGGAAATTTAACTGACAGAAAAGTAAAACACACACACACACACACACACACACACACAACCTGCGCATGAATAAACGCAGATTACAACAGTAATATTCATCACTGTCTTCCTTTATTCAGAGACAAAAAGGCAAAGCACAAATCATGCGAACATCGTAGCGTACTGATACAAAAATTGTGCTTGAAAAACGAAAACGAAGGCACGAATGATGATTCAATGGTCGTTGAAGCTTTCCATTCTGTACGTGAGTAGTTTTAGTACTCAGTATTTTTCTTTCTTTTCAGTGAAGTCAGGAACTGTATAGAAAATGTGCATGCAGGCTTTCTGATACATCAGATGGGTTATAACCTGTAACATAAAAGATGCTAAGTGCAAGGTTTCAGTTTGCCGTATAATTATAGTGTTTGCCGACTTGTTATGCCTGAAGCCCATACACAAGCTGTTAATAGAGGATTGATTTCTTGGTAAGTATACGATGTAAACTGTTCTTTCTGTCCTGTGTATTTTCCAGGCGAAATAAACCAATTTACCTGATAATATAAGTGGAAAACAAAATACTCAGAAACATGTATTTACATACATTTAAAAGTTTCTGCATACTAACAGATACAATGGAACCCCCCCCCCTCCCCCCGCATACAAACAGATATATGTCGACTACAATGGAACCCCCCCCCCCCCTCCTACCATACCACCACAGCAAACAAACTTAAAACACGCAAAGCGGAACAACAAGAGGGATGAGTAATCTAATTTCGAAATGCTGCTGGTGCTGCTGTTGTTTTTTGTCCTGTGTTGTACATCATCTCGTGTTGTCCATGGCGGATGTTGGCAAAATCGTGAGAATGGTACTATTAGCCGTCTTCCTCAAGGACATGCGGAGTCCTCACTGAACTGGATGCAACACACACACACACACACACACACACACACACACACACACACACACACACACACACACAAATCCTTAGTTACTATAGTCCATGCAAAACTCAGTAGAACAAACCAAACACCACTGTTTTACAACAAAGAAACATTATGATTTTTTTTTTTTTTTTACACGACGTGTTCGGGGGAAGCACTTGCCACTAAACAGACGAGGACGTAGCGGCAACGGGGTCAGTGCTCCGAGTATTATCGCTGGTCGTTGTCACCAGGAAGACATCCCCCGCTGGCCTACTTGTAACGCAAGTTCGGAAGCAGCGTTGCCAGATGGCGCGGGTGTTCTTGTTGAAGACACAGTAGAATAGGAAGATGAAGAGACCCTGAAACACACACACACACACACACACACACACACACACACACACACACGTGGGGAATTAAGTTGGGAGCTCTTTCAGCCACAGTTGGCCAAAACGCTTAAATATTGTTCAAGCTGATATTACGCTAAACTATCTTGTTAGGAAACTTACACCCCCTTCCGCATTCGCCAAACTCCTGCTACCACACTCTCTACTTACCTGCAGGGAATTGAAGACGGCAAACAGATAGTTGAAAACAATCTGACTCGTATCTTCAATGGACAGCAGTCCGAACACCCACGTCAACCCCAGCAAGACGACAACCCCGATAGCGCGGCGGAGCTTCTGGGCAGCCTGACTGGTCTCTTGCTTGTCCGTCAGCCCCAG
This sequence comes from Batillaria attramentaria, assembly GCA_018292915.2. NCBI lineage: Eukaryota > Metazoa > Mollusca > Gastropoda > Batillariidae > Batillaria > Batillaria attramentaria. Next base: position 1,675,819 of record JACVVK020000091.1, read on the forward strand.
GATGACGCGCAGGACGAGCACGAAGGACACGAGGTTCAGCAGCAGGATCAGACAGACCGGGCCAACAAAGGCGGCGTAGAAAGCCGTTCCCGTCAGCCAGCAACTACAATTACGAACGGTTGAAGCGGTATTTCCGTTTTCTCACTTTAGTTCTTTTTGGAACTTTTTATCCATCCCTCAAGAAAATCGGGTTGCTGCCCACAGGGTAAGCGTGTTGCTGCATTGCAGGCCAGCCACCTATCTACTCTGAATTTTGCTGGGAGGAGGGGGTGGGGGATTCGGGAGGGTGGGGGATACTTGGAGAGAAACCCCGATGAATCATCCCGGAAAGCATGAAAATTTGGTATGAAATAATTATATCACAGCTCGGCATGGGATCGAACCCACTTCACTGTGATAGGGGGAAGTTGGAGAAGGTTGCGGAGAGGGCGGAAGATTGGGGTTTTAGATTGGGGGTGGGGGTGGGGGGGTGGGGGCAGGGCTGTGGAGGGGGTGGAGAGGGGATGGCTGGGTAGAGAGTAGATAAAACGTTTTGTTTAGATAGAATTTTCACACGATAAGTGCAAATACATCATGGAAAGTAACAAACAAAACAAAAACAACTCACATTCCACTGTCGAGGGGCGAGTAGCTGTCTGCTGTACTGACTCCCGCAGTGATGACCACTATCAACACAGGTACTCCTGTATATCACGGGAATTTCCCGAAAATTCTTTTTTTAAGTAGTACGAAAAAGAAGTAGAGGTACTGAGGGAGAAAAAAGCTGTTTGAACAATTCGTAATTTTAGCTGCTGGCTGACGGGTGTGGTACAAAGGGTTAGCTCAGCAATTTAAGTTTCGAAATTTAGAATTACATTTATTTTGAATTTTGTGGGCTGAACATTTCCAGAGGGAGAGAAGCCGGAGTACCCGGAGAGAACCCCGACGAAGGCCCGAATGAACGGCGTCACGTACAAGAGGGAAAAATTCTGTGCCCCGAGTGGGACCTCTCGAATTGGGGGTGAGCCGGGGTGGCCGAATGGTAGAGCGTTGGACTTGTAAGGCTCAGGTCGTGAGTTCGTATCCCAGCTGGGGCCAAATATTTGTGCTGGCTTTTTCATCGTTGCCCCGTCTTTGATATCACTCGTATGTGGTGGAAAAGGACGTTAAACCCTCAAACACCCACCCACCGACCGACCCTCTCGAATTTGAGGTGAAGCCCTAATCACTAGACCAATCACCGCCCCAGTAAAAATACACGTAACTGTAAACTGCTCAACGTATGTAAACATTACAACAGCACACGAAAGGCTTCTCCTACTGAGCTATGGTCCCTGCTAAACCACCGAAGCCTTGGTTTTACTAAATACTGCTTAGGTTCAGTGTCTTGGGAAGACAGGAAGCGAAACTGACCCCAGGCGAAACAGGAGAACTTGAGGATGATGTCAGTGGAGATGGTTCTGAAGATGCGGACGAAGGACAGATACAGGTAAAACGCCTCCATCAACATCCAACACATGGACGACAGCAAACAGAAGTGTAGCAACATGGACACAGCCTGCACACAGCGGTTGACACTCATGTTCAAGTATCGAATTTTCAGTCTATCAAATGCAATGCAAACCAGTAACTGCTAAAAATCCTATAATGACGCGCAAGTCCCGTTATCTGTAACCGTTTCTGCCTGCAAATATATATGGAGAGAGAGAGAGAGAGAGAGAGAGAGATTAACGTACCTTGCAGGCAGCCGGATGTTTCAATGTGTAGTCCTGCATCCCCACCACAAAGACAAGGTCGGACAGAGCCAGCGCTACACACAGGCTGACAAGAATCTTGGACGATGTGTTCATCCGCTGGATCCTGATCAGAAAAGAACTCTGTAGGACATCGTTAAGAGACACATCCTTGTGTATTAAATTAACCAGGCCCAGTGCATTTCTCCTACACTTTTAGAAGAAGAGTTTCGGGCCGTTTGAAATGTTCGTTCACGCAAGCACAGACGTAAGTATGGCACTCAAACCTCAAATTTTCATTTAGATTATGATGAGTCGTAGAGGAGCAGTCGCAACAAAATGTCCCTATTCTGAAGCCTAAACAAATTTGAAAACCCACCTCTTCACAGCCTTCAACCAATAACTGTTGCCACATCTTCATCTTGCTGGTCGTGTGTGTGTGTGTGTGTGTGTGTGTGTGTGTGTGTGTGTGTGTGTGTGTGTGTGTGTTTGTGTGTGTGTGTAAGCCAGGGGCAGCTCGTGTATGATGCTGCACATCATGTGTTTTTAGTTAAATGTATGTGTGGAGGCATGTCGTGTGTGTTCTGGGTGAGTGAGTGTGTGTTCTCTGTAAGGCGCCCTGAGCTCCCGCGAGAGGGAGGGCGTCTTTTTAAGTACCCATTTTATTATGATTAATATTATCTTACAACATGCCGATTTCAGTAGTTTCTGGCCATTTGAAACGACCTTTGCCTTTCTGAAGGAGCTGTGGTGGGTTAACGTGTCATTACAATAGTTACATCCGTCCTACGAATACTGTGTGTGTTAATCTTTCAGTATATTTCAGCAACTCTTGCGTTCCCATGCACCCTGGGCTTACCTTCGATATCCCCCAGAAGTGGTACTTGACTCATTTATGACGTAACGCTTGGTTGATGCCAGTGGACTATAGACAGTGAACACCCACCATGACGCACATACAGCTTTCACACTTTACGAGTACAGATTATTTCGACTGTGCTGACAAATGCAAACTTCACCTACTGATATTTACAAAGCAACAACAAACAATCACACCAATAAAAGAACAGAACCTCACATAATGTTATATAAACAAGGAGGAACGGCCCCGTCCTACAAAGTTGTTTCTCCAAACTTCATTTTATTTTGTCTTTGTTGTTATTGTTGCCGGTTCTCCCCTCTCCAAGTTCTACCAATGACACTAGATCCTCTACGACCTCGACCGATTAGCCACGTGACTGGGTTTGGGGCCGGGTGGGGGAAGAAGGGAGGGAGAGAGAGAGAGAGGCAGAGAGAGAGAGCGTGGGTGGGTGGGTGTTTAGGAGTTTAACGTCCTTTTCCCCCACATAAGGGTGATATCAAAGACGGGGCAACGAGAAAAAGGCCAGCACAAATATTTGGCCCCAGCGGCCAGGATTGGAACTCTCGGCCCAAGCATTGAAAGTCCAACGCTCTACCATTCGGCCACCCTGGCTCCCCAGAGAGAGAGAGAGAGAGAGAGAGAGAGACGTCAGTTCCGTGATCTAAACATTTGACGTCAGCCTCAGGCAGGTCGTCATACAGAGAGAGATGACGTCAATTCCGTGAAGTAAACTTTCGACGTCAGCCTCTAGCACTGAGATCGTCTGAGGATGCTAGTTCATGTCTTGTGATTTCCCTGTTGGCTTTGTGACTTGTCCGACTGAATTATTTTTCACATGAAATCTGGAAGATCTAGAGGGCTGATGAAATGTCTGAAGCAGTGGCGATACTTGCAGATTTTGTCTGTGAACCAAACATTTGACGTCAGCCTCACGCTGCTCGTCTGACAGATAATACTTCTACATATCTTGTGATTTCCTTGTTGCTTTTGTGACTTCCGTGACTGAATTAATTTTGACATAAAATCTGGAAGATCTAGAGAGCTGATGAAACGTGGACTTAAGTGTCTTGGTTTGTACTTACGAAATTGCAAAATTGGAACTTTTTTGACCGGCGCTTCTCGCAGAAACGTGAAAAATGTGTTTATCTAAAAGCTCTGCTATTCTTAATACTAAAGCTATAATAGTGCAGCAGTTCATGTCATATGTGCAGTTGGCACAAGTGACAAAAATACCGGAATGATGAGTAATTTGAAGGAGTCTTTTCACAGATATTTGGCCTTATATGCAAACCACCCCTACCTCGGAAATATTTTTCTTACACAAAACCTGTCAGAGCCGAAACCGAAAACAGGCAGTATAATTGGATGATCTTCCCAATTTCAGAAAATGAAGCCATTTGAACATTTTTTTTCGAAAAAATTCGTAACATGACCGATTTTTAAAAATCGGCGATAACTCTTTTGAAAATGCAGTAGGCTAAAAATCGTGAAAAATAGGTCTGGAGAAGGTGAATTCCCATTTTTATCTCAAAGTAAAAAGGCCTCCAACGAGGTGGTTTAGGAGATAGCCATCATTACATCCGTCCACACACACACACACACACACACACACACACACACGTCATTCCCACCAAAAAAGAACGCAGCAGCAAAGTGTGCACGTAAGGTGTCTATGACGCAGATTTCGTTACGTCACTGTGTGCGTGAAAGTAAGTATTGTGTGGAGAAACGTCACAGTCTTGTTTTGTATCACTGAAACTTGCTGCTGCGCGTAGCAAAATCTGCCCCGTCTCATAAAGTTGTTTCTCTATAGAGAAACAACTTAAAAAGAGAATATACAAGAGCCCACAGCACACACCAAACTGAAAGAAAAACAAACGACTTCGGACCCCGCATACAACACAACGTTTTCTAAGAATTGTAATCTAAGTAGATGATGTTGACAGCGTTTTTGTAACGATATGCAAAGTAGACAATGCGCGTGTTTGTTTATTGCAAATGTACAGTGTAGTAAGTACTCACTTGCAGCAGCAGTAGGTGAGGATGGTGAGGACAAGGGCCAACAGAGACACGCCACAACCCGTGTAGGAAATGACGGACAGAATTTGACTGTGTTCAGGTGGCAACGCGTCCCCTCGCTTGTAGACATCCTTAAAAATGCAACATCATCATCATCATCATCATCATCATCACTTCCCTGTGTAAAAAAATGACCATTTCTTTTTCTTTCAATCAAAGCCCAACTACCAGAGAGTACTGGAGTACAGTAGGTGATAGAGTGAGTTTCATACCATGAGTAGAGCGAGTTTCATACCATGAGTAGAGCGAGTTTCATACCATGAGTAGAGCGAGTTTCATACCATGAGTAGAGCGAGTTTCATACCATGAGTAGAGCGAGTTTCATACCATGAGTAGAGCGAGTTTCATACCATGAGTAGAGCGAGTTTCATACCATGAGTAGAGCGAGTTTCATACCATGAGTAGAGCGAGTTTCATACCATGAGTAGAGCGAGTTTCATACCATGAGTAGAGCGAGTTTCATACCATGAGTAGAGCGAGTTTCATACCATGAGTAGAGCGAGTTTCATACCACGAGTAGAGCGAGTTTCATACCATGAGTAGAGCGAGTTTCATACCATGAGTAGAGCGAGTTTCATACCATGAGTAGAGCGAGTTTCATACCATGAGTAGAGCGAGTTTCATACCATGAGTAGAGCGAGTTTCATACCATGAGTAGAGCGAGTTTCAATACCATGAGTAGAGCGAGTTTCATACCACGAGTAGAGCGAGTTTCATACCACGAGTAGAGCGAGTTTCATACCACGAGTAGAGCGAGTTTCATACCATGAGTAGAGCGAGTTTCATACCACGAGTAGAGCGAGTTTCATACCACGAGTAGAGCGAGTTTCATACCACGAGTAGAGCGAGTTTCATACCATGAGTAGAGCGAGTTTCATACCATGAGTAGAGCGAGTTTCATACCAGAGTAGAGCGAGTTTCATACCATGAGTAGAGCGAGTTTCATACCATGAGTAGAGCGAGTTTCATACCATGAGTAGAGCGAGTTTCATACCATGAGTAGAGCGAGTTTCATACCATGAGTAGAGCGAGTTTCATACCATGAGTAGAGCGAGTTTCATACCATGAGTAGAGCGAGTTTCATACCATGAGTAGAGCGAGTTTCATACCATGAGTAGAGCGAGTTTCATACCATGAGTAGAGCGAGTTTCATACCATGAGTAGAGCGAGTTTCATACCATGAGTAGAGCGAGTTTCATACCATGAGTAGAGCGAGTTTCATACCATGAGTAGAGCGAGTTTCATACCATGAGTAGAGCGAGTTTCATACCATGAGTAGAGCGAGTTTCATACCACGAGTAGAGCGAGTTTCATACCACGAGTAGAGCGAGTTTCATACCATGAGTAGAGCGAGTTTCATACCACGAGTAGAGCGAGTTTCATACCACGAGTAGAGCGAGTTTCATACCATGAGTAGAGCGAGTTTCATACCACGAGTAGAGCGAGTTTCATACCACGAGTAGAGCGAGTTTCATACCATGAGTAGAGCGAGTTTCATACCACGAGTAGAGCGAGTTTCATACCATGAGTAGAGCGAGTTTCATACCATGAGTAGAGCGAGTTTCATACCACGAGTAGAGCGAGTTTCATACCATGAGTAGAGCGAGTTTCATACCATGAGTAGAGCGAGTTTCATACCATGAGTAGAGCGAGTTTCATACCATGAGTAGAGCGAGTTTCATACCATGAGTAGAGCGAGTTTCATACCATGAGTAGAGCGAGTTTCATACCATGAGTAGAGCGAGTTTCATACCAGAGTAGAGCGAGTTTCATACCATGAGTAGAGCGAGTTTCATACCATGAGTAGAGCGAGTTTCATACCATGAGTAGAGCGAGTTTCATACCATGAGTAGAGCGAGTTTCATACCATGAGTAGAGCGAGTTTCATACCATGAGTAGAGCGAGTTTCATACCATGAGTAGAGCGAGTTTCATACCATGAGTAAAGTGAGTTTCATACCATGAGTAGAGTGAGTTTCATACCATGAGTAGAGCGAAGTTAGTGAGGTGGTCGCATTCACAGGTTGTCCGGGAGGTAGTACTTTTCTCCTGCACCAGACGACAACCAGCAGTCGACCATGATCCCCGTCCTCGCTCCAGACTTTGGTTCCAAAACACACACTCAGGACGTCTGCTGGAAGAATGCTGAAAACGAGCAATCCCACGGGACGTATAAATATGTGTGTATAATATGCTGCAGGAACATAATCACAGGAGAACCGATTGGATCTTTTTTATTTCACTTGATATAATTGTTTTACCACTGTCTCGTTTTACTGTTCTTAGGTACGGCTCTAGCACGTCTGACGGATGTTTGGCTCTCTGCTATAAACAATACACAAGTAACTGGTGCTGTTTTCATTGACTTGAAAAAAGCGTTCGACCTTGTCGACCATGACATCCTTTTGATAAAACTTAAGCTCTATCTTAATGACGTCACGCCAAGTATCAACACAACCACCACCCACACCGACAGCGCACACACAGGAAACACGCATTTAGTTACAACGTCCCAGTCGAGTCATGATGTGTCTTTATTTTTTCGTTCCTACCTCAGTAATAGAAACCAAAGTGTCTTGTTGAACGGCTCATACTCGTCAAAAGGCTTGATTGCTCGAGGCGTACCCCAGGGCTCAATCCTTGGGCCTCTCCTTTTTTGTTTATACATCAACGATCTACCACTTTATCTAAGTGACAAACTGTCATGTGACTTATTCGCTGACGATGCGACCATTCACACGCCTGAAAAGAACATCGACACAATTGGCGAACGATTACAGCAGGGCTTAAACGACGTGTCTGATTGGTGTCACCAAAACTCTATGGTTCTAAATCCAGCTAAGACGGAATGTATGGTCATTGCCACACGTCAGAAACATCAGCTCAACCCACTTACGCTCTGCCTGTCTGTCCAAAACCAGCCCATTAAACAAGTCACAGAACATCGATTTCTGGGTGTTATCATAGACAGTCAGATGAAATGGCAAGCACATATAGATAAAGTATGTAAACTTGTGTCAAGAAATTTATTTATGTTGTCAAAATTGAAATACTTTATTGACAGCGATTCTCGAAAATTGTTTTATACCGCCAATATTAAACCCCACATTGACTATTCGTCCACAATCTGGGACGGATGCAGTGAAGTCCATTTGAAGAGACTTAACTCCTTACACAGGAGAGCAGCAAAATTGGTCCTTCCCGACCCCACACTAACAACTGACCAGAAACTCCAAAAGCTAGAAATGCTCTCTCTTCCGAAACATCTTATCTTAAACAAAGGTATGTTCATGTTCAAAATCCGCGAAGGCGTTCTGCCACAGTACATCAGCAGCCTCTTCACCACGTCTGATCCACGCTATCCCTCATCAACGCAACGCTTTATACCGCCACGTCCGAGGATAGATATTTTTAAATCAAGTCTCTCCTTCTCCGGTGCCTCTCTTTGGAACAATCTCCCTCTAAACATTACTAGCAATGGATCGCAATCATCATTCAGGAAAAGTCTCTTCAACTACCTGGCATCAGAAACTGCATAAATGATTTATTACCCATCCGTCTTGCCCATTCAACAAAGTTCACTTCTTACCAACAAAACCTGTCACGCAATTTACATAACCATGATGCACCAGCGCTAGTCCCATGAGTATGTACATCATAACTGATATTATGATTTTGTGTATAATTATGCTTGTCGCGCATGCGTGTGTGCGTGTGTGTGTGTGTGTGTGTGTGTGTGTGTGTGTGTGTGTGTGTGTGTGTGTGTGTGTGTGTGAGCGCGCGCGCGCGCGCGATTTCCTGTTATGTAATTTTTTTTCTCCTTCTCTGCATATTTTTCTTTTGAATTTTCTTGTTTTACGGTAGTGTAGCAACGGCAAGTTTGAAAATGGTCTTTGTGTGCCTATAACTTCTTCCGTTGTAAAATAAAGGATCGTTATCGTTATCGTTCTTTGTATTGCCCACGTATCAAAAGACAAATACAAAAGACAAAGGAAGACAGTAAAGTACACCCTTACTCTAGTGCACATACCTTGTTTACATGCACAAGGCCTAGTACGATTGGATCCTGAAGGTTCATGACCTCATCATGGCCAACAACAGAGGCGGACATGACGTAACTATTAACCTTGCGCACGTGATCAACATCAGACCCGTTTGTATCCGGTGGGGGTGCAATTGCCTGTGACAATACGGAAAGAATCATGATTATACCTTTAGCAGGAAAATAGCGGGTTTGCTATTACTATTACTGAACACGTTCAGTACCGCTTAAAGATCTGCATTCTCAACAAAAAGCTGCAAACTGTGATTTTTAAAGCTGCGACTCATGCGACGGTGCATAATGTAGGCAACTCTGTCACAGTTGCAGAGTGTTCAGCGCTTCGGAGACCCTTATATAACCAGCGTGTGAGAGTGTGGTGACGTTCTTGTGCTCATGGTCAATGAGCGAGATACATCGCTACAGCGTCTAGCGGGTGTTGTGTGCTGCAGAAGACTAGCCACTATGATTTGTCTCGCTTGGTGTCAAAACGCAGACTGAGCTGTGAGATCAGGCGCCCCTTGGCATTAAAGGTTTAAGGGACGCTGAAAACTCTGTTACTGTGATAGAGGTGACTGTGCATTTTGCACAGCCGGACACTGATTTTTTTGCTAAGATTGCAGACCTTTAATACGTTGGCAGAAAATCCATAATAAACCAAACTGTGACAGATAATGATAGCATTGTATTGATCGACCTCAAATAGTCTTCCATCAACATGAACCGTCGTTGCGATTCGAGAAACGTTGCCCAATGACGTAAGCAGGTTTGCAGGCAGAACGAGGCTGCTGATGTCGTCACTAGTTTCTGGCACAGAGGTGCGTGAGTAGGCCTGAACCTAAAATACAGAGAACACAAATGTATGTAGTTATGGAAGAACTAATCATTGAACACTATGCCTGTGAATCAGGTTTCACGCCATTTAACTATGAAGAGCCAGAGCGCACCATATTAACAGTCTGGTGAAAAAGAACACGCCACTGCACACCAGTAGCTACCACTTCAATCCAATATTACGCGAAGGCCTGAGACCGCTGCAAATTGCATTATAGTGGCTTGACGTGTTTTACTAGTGATCTGAAGGTTTCAAGTAAATTAGCGATTTTTGCATGGACTTTTTAAGAGTGAAAGAAAGACATTATAAACTAATTTCGTATTTAAATATTGTGAATGGACATGTGAATTCTGTCGGGATTGATCGCAAAAATTATTCCCCTACAGCGAACTTCATCGGGAAAATAATGTGCTAAGGAGGAAGATATAGATAAGCTCAACACTCAACCTCTCCATCCTGGAAGTGGTTATCTTCCCCTGCAAAAGCTGTGAACGTCAGACCTGAGAAGTTGCGACTGTCTACAGCACGTGCAGAGATGACCAGGTTCGGTGACGTGGCTGTCAGCTGACCGTCAGATAGCGCCCCCTCACGTGACACGCGCTCGATCACGTTCAGTAATCTACGGATGCAACAATGTTCAGTCTTGTGTACTTCTTCATAACCTAGCTATCACCAGGTGCAAAGCTGTTAGAGGCTAATAGGACAACAGCAGCAGAGCTAAAGATGCAAGCAGGGAAAGCCAGAACCAGCAATTCCCAGGATGACGACGTCCATCCAATCCCCTGTCCCAACCGCAGTGGTAACTTTCAGTACACGGGCTTTCCTTGTCAGCAATCTACACACACACAGACTGACCCCTCGCAAAACTAAACGACCTTGGTCGTTCCAACCACACTCACCTTTGTCCAACGTTGTCCTGTCTCAGCTGGTCCATTACCTGACTCAGCTGGTCCATTACCTGACTCAGATCTTGCACCACGTTCTCAACAACTGTCTGGTTCGTCATGAATGTCGTCTGGTTCAGGAAGTTCTCCACCCCGGCTATTGCATCACTCCATGACTCTACTTCTACAGAACAACAACAACAAAAACACCATCAACAAAACATTAAAAAAAGAACCTGTACCCATCGAGACTCTGTCTCATAAATGAAATAGAAGAGAACACAATCATATTCTCTAAACGCAGCTTCAGCATCGCCTGCATGTTGTGCAATCTCTGGCCGCTCTGGGGAGAAAATGTCAAGTCACTGGACCTAAACATGAGGAGAACCGATCCCCCTGGGTCTTCCGATCAAAGCGTGGCACACACACGTGACCAGCTTCCTGGCAGCAGAGTGATCTGTTTGGTACGTAAGCGGAGAGAAGCTCTGACAGGTAGGGTGATGAACCAGAGATAAGGCTTTGGCAACAAAATTAATGTCTCCTAATTCACGAATTTCTGAACAGAGTAATAATAGTATAAAGGCGCACACTCGTTTGACACTTGTCTGAGTGACACGCATCTGTATCTCATTCAGTAACAGTTTTCTCGATTCTTCCGTAAATCTGGATATTGTGGATGTTCTTTACGATAACTGATATTAAAGAATAAAGACGTCCCCAGGAGAACGATTTTTATTGCACTTAGAAAAAGAAAGGTGTAAAAGAAACTCAATGCAGCGGTTTTCACAACTCAAACCCTCCTGGTTTCTTAACCTGCGCCGAAGGTCGCCTAAGAACTTGCGCGTCGGGTGCAAACGCACCCACACTTTAAAGAAGAAAACTCGCGCGCTGTATCTTGTTGGTAAAACTTCACCCCACCCATGCTTTAACATAAAGAAAGAAAACATACTATCCCTCCCCGTAAATCGTGGGTGCAAACTCACCCTGTCCATGAGGAAATATATTGCCCTTATCTCTCAGTGCTGCCACTTCCATCTCCGCAGCATCTCTTCTATCCGCAAATACCTTTCCATTGAAGCCACTGTCAAACTGGTCACTTCACTCATTCTGTCTCGTCTAGACTACTGTAACTCTCTCTTGGCTGGCCTCCCTACTTCATCCATTCACCCGCTTCAGAGCATTCCGAACAAGGTTGCCCGCCTAGCCCTTCACTTGAAAACATCTCTCCTGCACTCCGCTCCCTGCACTGGCGTCCTCTTTCTCACAGGATTCAGTACAACAAAATCTGCACCCTTTGCTACAAATATATGCATGATTCTGCCCCATCCTACCTTTCTGAACTGATCCAACTCTACACTTCGTCACGCTCCCTCCGGTCTTTAGCTGACACTCTTACCCTCACAATTCACCGCACTAAACTTTCCACCGCTGGCACTGCAGCATTCTCCTACGCCGGTCCTTTAGCCTGGAATTATCTGCTTCATTCACTCCGCCAATCACCCCTTTTTAAGTTGTTTCTCTATAGAGAAACAACTTTATGAGACGGGGCAGATTTTGCTGCGCGCAGCAGCAAGTTTCAGTGATACAAAACAAGACTGTGACGTTTCTCCACACAATACATACTTTCACGCACATAGTGACGTAACGAAACCTGCGTCATAGACACTTCACGTGCACACTATGCTGCTGCGTTCTTTTTGGCGGGAGTTGTGAGACGTGTGTGTATGTGTGTGTGTGTGTGTGTGTGTGTGTGTGTGTGTGTGTGTGTGTGGACGGATGTAATGATGGCTATCTCCTAAACCACCTTGCTGGAGGCCTTTTTTATGTTGTTTCCATAGTAATGGAAACAACATAATAGGACGGGCTAAAATTTCCACGTTCATAGGCAAGCATCTGTGGTACAAACGCACGTCACTGCCGATCTCCCGCAGAGACGATTTTGCAAGTGTAACTCTGACAATGACGTAAGAAAACTTGCGTCATCGATGCTGACGCGTATGGTGTTCCGAACGCACTTCTCCTCCTCAGTGAGTGCCGTCTGTGCGGATGTGTGTGCGTGTGTGTGTGCGTGTGTGTGTGCGTGTGTGCGTGTGTGAATTGTGTCCAGGCCCGTTTCTTCGAAAATACTCAACCGAATGGCTTCAAATTTGGGGTATCCAAATATATCAAAATGTTACGTTAGACGATTCAAGCGTGTGATGATTGCTTAAGTGATTTGGGAGTTATCGCCCTTTTGAGACAAGTTGGTTGTCTTTCGTGTACAGGCGTAATATTTATTTAAATCACTCAATTTTTTGGCAGTAGATAGCTTGAATACGGACTCTGAACAGAATCACTACTAGATAATGGTCGCTCTTATAGTTTTCATGTAAACCGAGCCTGAGTTGACATTGCATGTGAACCCAGTTCAGATGCCTATTTCTCCGAAAATACTGAACCGATCGATTTCAAATTTGGGATTTCTAAATGAATCAAGATTGTTGAATAGAAGGCCCGATCCAGGTACGATTGCACACATGATTTGCGAGTTATCGCCCTTTTCAGAAAAAGTGGCTTTCTGGCGTTTAAAGGCGTAATATTTACCTAAACCACTCCATGTTTTGGACATAGATAGCATGAATACGGACTCTCAACGAAGTGAATTTTGGATGTTGTCGCTTTTATACTTTTGGCGTAAGCCGTACTTGATGAAAGTGCTGGTGAACACACTTTAGATCTCAAAATCGCTCCTACTATACATAGATAATGAGCCTGGGGTGCCATAAAAAATATACAAAAAAATTAGAAAAATTCACTGCAGCCGTTGTCGTCAGTTGACTCGAAAATTTGTACTCGAAGCACATTTCCTTTACACAAGCCACACGCCTCACAAACATCGCAGAAAAGGCACACGCGCACTGACGCAAAACTGTATCAGCGTCAGTTTGCCGACGTCATGTTTGATTGACGTGGGGGTGTGTCGTCACTTTTCGGAAGTTCTCTATTTGTAGACGGGGAAAGCGGGAGTTTCATTGATGTAGTGAGCTTTGTTTTTCCCACTGACTCTCACTCAATAGCATAGTAGAGAGAAGAAACACCACATAGGTCTCAATGGAGCACATGCACAAACGCGGCTCGCGCAAGTCTGCGTGCGTGCGTGCGTGCGTGCGCGCGCGCGTATGTCTGTGTGTGTCTGTGTGCGCGCGCGCGCAGCAGACATAACACATAGTGAAAAAACGTTCGCCGCGCAGACTTGTCTGTTAAACACATTGAGCCGGTATAAATTCGATCTTTACACTGCGCAGCAGCAACACTTCAATTTTCATGGGGCTGCTTTCATTGCAAGAATTCTATCCGAGTCAAAGTTATTACGTCAAATGTATTATGCGTCATCCCAATGAGGAAAACGTCATAGATTTCAAAGAAAACAACTTGACGTCTTCCAAAACCAAGATTGGTCTGACAAGCCCGGTCAGTTGTTTCCATTCAGAGAGAGAGAGAGAGAGAGTGTAGTGTGTGTGTGTGTGTGTGTGTGTGTGTGTGTGTGTGTGTGTGTGTGTGTGTGTATGTGTGTGTGTGTGTGTGTGTGTGTGTGTGTGTGTGTGTGTGTGTGTGTGTGTGTGTCCTCCCGAATACATGGCATTACAAAAGAACGACCGTGACGACAGCAGGTGATTAAATGGAAACAACATATTGGGCTGGTCAGTGGCCATCTTGTTATGTTGTTTCCATAGTAATGGAAACAACACAATAGGACGGGCTAAAATTTCCACGTTCATAGGCAAGCATCTGT
>JACVVK020000091.1:1695000-1757500 GCA_018292915.2 Batillaria attramentaria
CGAGAAATATGTACTCTACTCTCTAGGCTATAAAAAGACACATTTTTCTAACACCAACAACAGGGGAACCGGGGTGGTCGAACGGTAGAGCGTTGGACTTTTAATGCTCCGGAGGTGAGTTCGATCCCGGCTGGGGCCAAATATTTGTGCTGGCTTTTTCATCGTTGCCCCGTCTTTGATATCACCCCATGTGGTGGAAAAGGACGTTAAACCCCCAAACACCCACACACCACCAACAACAGCAGCGACAACAACAGAAACAGCAGCCCCACCACTACCACCACCACCACCACCACTCACCACCACCACCACCAACAACAACAACGGTTCCAGCAAAAGATTAAAGGTATTGTGCTGCTATGTTGACATTACTATTTGCTCACCATCACAAGGGACCCGCCAGCCTGGTGCACACTGACACTGTCCATCGTCCCTGTTGCACGTGCCGTTCACACATCCTCTGCTACACGTCTTGTCACACTGGTCGCCCCAGTATCCCGCCTTACAGCCTTTTTGGAAGAACGATAAACACTTCGTAGGTTAGTTCGTTAAAATGCGAACGCTAAGCTGTAAGTGTATTGGAAAGACATTATAAAGATCCATCTATGAAACCCATTTCCAGGTTGTGGAAACATAACGTAATGCTACTGGAAACGTCAGGAATGATATGTTACAAGAGTATTTCTAATTAATTGATAACAGTGGACAGAATGCCCGAAAAACAAGTTATTGCGAACTGATTTTCAGAATTGATGTTCAGTATTACCTGAAACAGGGACAGCGTTCGGCAAATGTATTGCATCTGTTTACTTTTTCTGTTTAAAGACAATCTGTTCATTTGGCTGTCCTTTCTATTGCAGTGTTAATCGCAAACATGACCTAAGCACCAGCGTTGCTCATTTCTACTGCGGATTTCAAACTCACCGCCACAATGGCCATCCGCACAGTTTGGGCTGCATACCAACGAACAGTTTCCTCTAATACATTCCTCCAAACAACATGTTTCCGCGCAGAAAAACAAAAGCTCTTTTAACATCAAAGCATTAGCAATTATCCCTCCGAACTTAAAGACGTGGTCTTAGTTTCTGCAAAACTACTGAAAGCTGAGTAATTTACATCATTTTTAAAAGAACTTTTTCTTCAGAAACAGTGGGTCCAGAGATGCTAGACAAACTATTGGTAAAATGGTCAATTTACGTCACACTGAACGTACAATTGTGGATGGAATAATCACCCGACCAAGTGTGGAAGCTCAGCTGCAAAGGACAAGTCGTTCACTCGAGATACATAACAAGGACTTCGACTGAAAGTTTCCGTAGAGGAAGCAATACATATGAATAGCAAAACAGAAAATCTTGTGCTCTTGCGTTAAACAGACTTCTTCACGAAACCAAATGGCAGCACTTACCAATACACACGATACCAAAGTGTAATTGTATTTCCAAAACAGTTACCTTCACATCCGCCGTCGTCTTGGTCGCATTTCAAAGGACTGCAGTTCTGACTGCATTCTGTCCGACACTGATCTCCGTACCAGCCGTCCACACATCCTGTACATTGAAACATTCTACTGAAACCTGCACTGGCCAGAATTTAGTCACGACACGAGTGCACTAATACAGACTGTGGACAGGAATGTGCTGATATGAACTCATGCCAGACAGTAAGTTTTTAATACTACGAGTAATTACATGTACTCATACCAGCCGAACATCGTCCTGTGTCCTTGTCGCACGGCCTTTTCCCTTGGTCATTAACTCCACACCCGTCGTTGCATGGTTCATTACACTGTTCACCATACCACCCAGCTTCGCAATCTAAGAGCAGACATTCAAACAGAGAACACTGGATGTATTGATTGTATCAGGTCACAACTTCCTGAATAACCTTTTCTCTGTAACAGGTCTAAAAAAGTGGCTCAATGAAAAGTTATCGTCGGAAATCGTTGGCGACTTAGATACCAAACGCACCATAGTGGCATAAATGTAAAACTTGCAGATAAAGTGAGTGCGAAAATCATGCATCTTAACCCATTAATGCCTAGCGTCCTTTTTTTTTTACGCTTACAATTCGTACATAAATACAGGTTTCAAGTAATTTCCTTTGGAAATAAATTTTTGTCAACCATTTGCAGACCATTTTTCATTGAAACTAGAGGAGCAAAGCCTCCTTGGCTCACTTGTGAGATGGGTCAAAGTCATTAAAAAGAGTATGTTTCTAAAGCTCTTATCACTATCACTAGCTATCATGAAGTAAGGTGTCTTGTGTTCATAGTTCCTAAGAAAACGGCAAATGGCAACATTACAGTTTTCCCAAGACAGCTTCTATGACCTTGACCTTGGGTCAAGGTCATTCAAATGAGATCTGTAAGTGAAGAGCTTATCAGTGACTATCATTATGCCAAATTTGATAGCTCTAATTTTTGAAGTTTCTGTACAAATGGTAATGTAAAATTTCACAACAGACAGCTGTAATGGGTATGTCTGCATAGGTCTCTTTGCTGCCTATCATTGTGCCTTGTTTGGTGCCTCCGCTGTTTGTTGTTTCCAAGAAAATGCTAACGTTAAAGTCTCCACAAAACATCTTGAATGGCCTTGACTTTGACTCAAGAAAATTGAATACAAGTATGCCAGTACATGTACAAGTTATGCCAGTACAGGTTTTGTCAATGTCTATCATGCCATGCAAAGTTTGATGCCTCTGGTACCACTACATTCTGAGAAAATGGCAATTTTAAATTTCCAATTAGACAGCTTTGATGACCTTGACCTTCAGTCAAGGTCATTCAAAATGGTATGTCTTGAAAGGTCTTGCTGCTGTTTATCAGCAAGCCAGGTTTGGTGCTTCTGCTGTTTATTGTTTCTGAGAAAATGCCAATGTTAAGGTTTTGAAAGGTTTTCCGCAAAACACCTTGTATGGCTTTGACCTTGATTCAAAGTCATGGAATACAGGTATGTCAGTAAATGTGTTGTCAATGTCTATCATCATGCAAAGTTTGATGTCTCTGGCTTTTCTAAATTCTGAGAAAATGCCAATGTAAAATTTCCAAACAGACAGCTTTAGTGACCCTGACCTTGGGTCAAGGTCAGTCATTATGGTATGTTTTGAAAGGTCTTACGGCTGTCTATCAGCGTGCCAAGTTTGGTGCCTCTGCTGTTCATTGTTTCTGAGAAATTGCCAATGTTAAGGTTTTGGAAGTTTTTCCTCAAAACAGCTTGCATGGCCTTGACCTTGACTCAAAGTCACTGAACACAGGTGTGTCAGTAAAGGTGTTGTCAATATCTATCGTCATGCTAAGTTTGATGTCTCTGGCTTTTCTAAATTCTGAGAAAATGCCAATGTAAAATTTCCACACAGACAGCTTTAATGACCTTGACCTTGGGTCAAGGTCAATCATTATAGTATGTTTTGAAAGGTCTTATGGCTGTCCTTCAGCATACCACGTTTGGTGCCTCTGCTGTGCATTGTTTCTGAGAAAATGCCAATGTTAAGGTTTTGGGCAGTTTCCGCAAAACAGCTTGCATGGCCTTGACCTTGATTCAAAGTAACCGAATACAGGTATGTTAGTAAAGATGTTGTCAATATCTATCATCTTGCAAAGTTTGATGTCTCTGGCTTTTCTAGATTCTGAGATATGCCAATGTAAAATTTCCAAACAGACAGCTTTAGTGACCTTGACCTTGGGTCAAGATCAATCACAATGATATATGCTTTGAAAGGTCTTATGGCTGTCTATCAGCTTGCCAAGTTTGGTGCCTCTGCTGCTCATAGTTTCTGAGAAAATGCCAATGTTAAGGTTTACTGCGGACACACAGACACACACACAGACACACACACAGACACACAGACAGACGACGGAGGGTTATTACATAGACTCACTTTGTTACACAAGTGAGCCAAAAAAATCGTCAGACTGGCAAACTATGAAAAGAAGGCCCATACCTTTTCCATTTTGCTACTTTTTAATGGTGTCAAAGAAGAGAAAATGCTAATTGATATCTCTCTAATCTAAAATTGTGTCTCTCAGTTTTTGCTTAAAATGCATAGTATGCGTATGGCATGTTCAGAAAGAAGCGTCCCAAAAAAAGGACGCTAGGCACGAGAGGGTAGGGGTTTTTGTAACATGTACGTTATGAAGGTGCTATGTTTTTGTCATGTCTGTGGCTGTGATTGATGTTATCTCTATGCTGGAATATAAAGAGGCCTTTGGGACTGCTACAATTTATTCGAAGCCATCACCTAATGACGTCATGTGATGACGTCACTGATGAAGATCGTGCCGATGATTAGGATGGAGGGACTAAATATTGACAATAATCAGCTTATGACTGAGACAGAAGCTGTTGCCACGAGGAATGGCATCCGCACTGTGTATGGTGCCGATTCAGAGCAATACCAGTCAGCAAGGGGGAACCCCTGGACCTGGCTGCTGTTTGTTGGGCTGTCCCGCAGACCTACCTGGCTCCAAAGAGGAGCTGGACGCCCCAGCGCAAGAGGTAGATGTCTGACGCCTGAGAGCAAGAGGCAGATGACTTGCCATCGACAAAAAAGTGCCACCTACCATTCGCTTTGATAGAAGAGAGATCGTGAGCCATGGTCGCCGCAACATTACTGGGGGTGTTTGAGGATTTAACGCCATAATCCATCACATATGGCTGATATCAAAGACGGGGCAACAAGTATAAGAGAAATGTTTGGCTTCAGTGGGGATTTGAACTCACGGCCTGAGCAGTCAAAGCACAGCGCTCTGCCATTCTGCCTTTATGGCTCCGACACAGCTACTCGGTGCAGCATGTTGTCATGAAGTGTCAAGCTGGACCGTATGACAAATACACGTACTTTGCCGAGGTGCACGTTAACTCTCTCCATACTAAGAGATTTACATATGATTGCTTCCCTTTGACCGATAGAAACCCAGTTTGCTAGCGCAGTATTTAGTTCCTCAGTTTATGATTTTATGACAGAATAAAATAGAAAGTTGGCGATCCCGTAAATAGGACCTCTGCAGCCAAACGTTGTGAACATGAGGTCACTAAATGGGGTTGGCGGGAGGGAGGGGGTAGGGGGTGTTGAGTTTAACGTTCTTTTCCACCACGTATGGGTGGCACCAAAGACGGGGCTATGAGAAAAAGGCCAGCACAAATATTCGGCCCCAGCCAGAACTCGAATTCACGAAAGTCCATCGCTCTACCATTCGGCTATCCCTGTCTCCCCCTCCCCCGTGATCCCCTGGGGACCTTAGCACGGAGAGAGTTAAATGACTGGTGCATTGCCGATTGAAAGTCTGCAAAAAAATTGATTTCTTCCTGAATGCACTGGTTGCTATAACATGATCTAATCCGTCTGGTTGGTAGATTTTGAGGTAAACCTGTTACATTAGGTTTAACTTTATTAATTTCATTGTCAAAATCTTCACCTACACGTCCATGTTCGATCCCATGCACTATTTTTGAACTGTATATGGATATTTCTTCGAGATTAATTCATATGACTTCAAAGAAGAATAAGAAAAGCCTCCCTGTCTCATCATGGAGTCTTCATGTAATGTGTGAAAAACCCCTACCCTCTCCTGCCTGGTGTCCCATTTTTGGGACACACCTTATAGCCATGCTAACTTCAAGAAATCATGAAAATTTTCAAAATCACTGTTTGATATGTTCATTTTGCATAAAATGCAATGTGTTTAACTACTTTTACAAAAAAATAAAAATTCAGGCATTAACTGATGGAACTTCAAGCTGGTCAAAGTCCTTGATCCGAAATATTCCATACGCATTGCTGAGTTCACTGGGTATTTCAGTGAGACAATTCACATCGCTGTAAAGGTAAAGTCATCATCAGATACGTGCAGTTACTGTAGTAATTACGATTCTGACAAGAATAATGAATACTCTCAGAATTGCTTCAATGTTACACACAAAGATTTTTTTCTTCTTACACTAACTTATCTGAACCCTTCTGGTTAATCCTCGAATTGGTGGTTTGTCTTTTGATTCTGTTTATGTTCTTTGTTTTCTTGTCCAGTCCGCAGTTACACGAACATAATGTCTAATTTGAGATGCAGTGCACGCTACCGTAGTCATACGCACCAACACAGAGAGAAGAACTGAAGTTCCCAACTGGCTTGCACCCTGAAACATGTTGACGACAATAGTGGAGCGGGTATCACGTAAAGGGGAAAAACAATAGAGAATAACAACCCACTCATGAACGTCCATTTACAGTTTACAATGCTTGAATAGGCATTACACACACACACACACACACACACACACACACACACACACACACACACCACACACACACGCACAGAGAGAGAGAGAGAGAGAGAACAAGAACAAGAACCTTTATTTTACAACGGTAGAAGTTACAGGCATATTCATACCAATTTTAAAACTTGCCGTTGCTACACTACATGAGCTAATACTACTGAAAAATTAAGAAAGAAGAAAAAAAAAAAAAAAAAAAACAGCACACACACACACACACACACACACACACACACACACACACACACACACACACACACACACACACACACACACACACACACACACTACATCACGCATGAATCATTCGCACGCACCTATGCAGAACATAATCATAAGCGGAAATAATGTCATAATTTCTATAGAAGTGGACAAAAATGACGATGAGTTATCTCGCACAGATAAGAGAACGTTATTCATATTGCTGAAAGGTGAATGTGGGTACTTGGCGCTAAATAAAATGTAGTGACGCATGTGCAGGTGAAAAGCAGTGACATAGCCATAGCAATGACAATGAGCAGCTCATGATCTAGGATACCAAAAAATTTATGAAATCCTTTTTAAACGATGAGAGTGAACTACTTGTTGTAATGAGAGTGGGCAAGCTGTTCCAAAGAGTGGCACCCGAGAATGATAAGCTAGTTTTAAATATATCTATCCTTGGACGTGGGATAATTAGGCGTAACCTGGAGTTTGGGTAACGGGAGTCTGAAGTAGTAAAGAGATGACTGAGGTAGTGGGGAAGAAAACCATTAAGGATTTTATACATGAAAACGCCTTTATTAAAAAGAAGTTGTTTTGAAAGAGGGAGTATCTCTAGATTCCGGAGCTTCTGGTCAGTGGATAAGGACGGGTCAGGTATGATCAGTTTTGCTGCTCGTCGATGTAGGGAGTTGAGTCTTTTTAGGTGTACGTCACTGCTTTCATCCCATATGGTAGAGGCGTAGTCAATATGAGTCTTGATGTGGGCCGAATAGAATAACTTTCGAGTGTCTGTGTCAATGAAATGTCTCAGCCTTGACAGTAGGAATAAATTTCTCGATACTTTTTTGCAGACTTTATTAATGTTGGCCTGCCATTTCAACTGGTTGTCAACGATTACACCCAGTAAACGGTGTTCATTGACTTGAACAATGGCCTGGTTATGGAGAGACAAATTGAGTGCAAGTGGGTTGAGCTGATGTTTCTGTCTCGTAGTTATGATCATGCACTCAGTTTTGGACGGATTAAGTACCATGAAGTTACGTTCACACCAGTTGGACACTTCATCCAAGCCCCGCTGCAACCGTCCGCTAACTGTGTTGATGTTTTTGTTGGAAGTGTGAATGGTAGCGTCGTCAGCGAATAAGTCGCATGATACTTGTTCGTGGTTAAGGTGTAACGGGAGGTCGTTGATGAATATGCAGAATAAGAGGGGTCCAAGGATGGAACCTTGGGGTACTCCTCGTGTTACTAACCCGTTTGAAGAAAAAGACCCATTGACGGTGACCTGCTGGTGTCGGTCGCTAAGGTAAGATCTGAAAAAGTGGGACGCCTCAGGCGCCTTGGGAGGCGTTTGGATTAGACTCTTAGGACAATGTAACGGAGAGCTGTTGGCCGTAGGGACTAAACCTTGATCAGCTGATGAGGCGTTACTTAGATAAAGTGTAAGCTTCGTGAGAAGAATGTTGTGGTCGACAAGGTCAAAGGCTTTCCGTAAATCAACAAACAAGGTTCCAGTTAGTTCTGAATTATTCATGGCAGATAACCATATATCCGACAGTCGTGCTAGGGCTGTGTGACAGGAGTGCTTTCTCCGAAAACCTGACTGGTGAGGATGGAAGAGAGAGTGCTGCTCAAAGAATTCTGTTAAATGTTTATGGATATGCTGCTCCAGGGGTTTTGACAGGGCAGAGAGTAACGATATCGGACGATAGTTGTTTATGTCAGCCAGTTCCTTTGTTTTAGGGATAGGTATGACCTTTGCTTTTTTTAATTCAGTCGGGAAAACGTTTTGTTGAATACAAAGGTTATAGATATACGTTAAAGAGTCGATGATATATGGGAGGGATAGTTTTAGTATTTTGGGGCTGATCTCGTCAGGTCCTGCAGATTTTTTATTCGGCATTGAATTTATGAGCCTACCGACTTCATGTACCGCTATTGGGGGAATGACGAACGGATCACAGCCTGCTGTTCTTTCTTTACAGAACTGGACAAGTGTTTCAGGACAGGTGAAGGGATCGGTATCTTCTGGTGAGGGGGCAAGGGATTCACCAATAGACAGAAAGTGTTTGTTAAAGTCGTCTGCGGTCAGACAAGAAGGGATAGGAGGGCCTTTTTTGTCAGCGCCCCCAGTCACTACAGCCATGGCACGCCAAACTGAGGACGCGTCTTTGTCCTGTTTGATAAGCCGATTAACGAGAGCTTTCTTTGCTCGGCGGACTAGTGATCTGACGCGGTTTCGCTCCTGTTTGAATTCACTGAATCGTTTTTGTTTCTTCAGCTCATCCCTGACTTTCATGGCGGCTATTATTTCTTGAAATAACCAAGGTGGAACAGTAGTATGTTTAACTCGTTTACGGCGTAACGGTGCATGCAAGTTTAAAATCTCTAAAAATATTTGGTACCAGACCGCAAGTGCGCGGTCAGGTTCGTTCTCTTGGAACACGTGGGAAAAAATTGCATCACTGAGATCTGAAAGAAAGTCATGTTCGTTGAATCGTTTAAAGGATCTGTATGTAATGTATGTGTGTCCACCCTTCTTGGCTTTCGGCAGGTTTGCTGACCATGTGCAACTAACTGGGAAGTGATCACTGATGCTAAGACTATGTACAGTTACATTGTTGACCACCGCGGGCTTATTTGTATATATATGGTCTATGACTGTTGACGATGTTGGGGTGATTCTAGTAGGATTATTAACAAGTTGTTTCAGTCCCATTAGTGTAGTAGTACAGTCCCACGCACTGTGTGGCTTCAACATATCGATATTGAAGTCACCCATGAGGAGAACGTCAGGACTGCGCGAGCAGGCCTTGTCACACATACGTAGAAAATGATCGTACCATTCGAGAGTTGCAGCAGGGTTGCGGTACAGGAAACCAACCAGTAATGTGGGAGAATGGGAAGTTTTCAGCTCGAGCCAAATGCACTCAACTTCTTTGGTTTCTAAATCTGTTCGTCTCTGCACTGAATCCAGCAGAGAAATGTGTATATAAACAGCTAGCCCTGTCTCGCCCGGCATACTAGGATCTCGTCTGATGATGGAAAAATTAGGCACGTCGATTGACAAATTAGTTATGCGTGTATTGAGGCGTGTTTCAGAAAGACCGAAGATATGAAACGGCTCGGGCTCATTCAGAAAAACACAGATATCCGGTATTTTATTGGCAAGGTGATAGACATTTAAATGTCCGATGCGGAGTTTTTGTTCACCAATCGTACGATTCATCTTTGATTACTTTAAAGTACAGGAAGAATAGATTGTTCAGAGGTAAAATAAAAAATGTATTGACGAATGAACCAAGACAATAATTGAGATGTGAACTCACAGAGAGAGAGAGAGAGAGAGAGAGAGAGAACTGTATTCACTTATTCTTCACACAATATCATGCAATTATTACTCTCAAAAGCTGGCAGCAACATAAGTGATAGTGCAGACGAAAGCATACAAACGTGGAAGGCTGTCATCTCTGAGTAGTTTAACTTGATTTCTCACATTATTTTGCAACAACATAATTTAAAGGAAACCTTTCTGCTGACAGACAGTTCCGTTCCAGCCGGCGACACACCCAGCGCTACATTCCGCTGTCATTCTGTCGCAGGAACCATCACCAGCACACTGACCGCAGGACTCGGTGCAGTTCTCTCCCCATAGACCAGCCACACACACTGAAATGGTGCAGGAAGGATCAACAGAGAGAGAGAGAGAGAGAGAGAGAGAGAGAGAGAGAGAGAGAGAGAGAGAGATTTTAAATTTTCAAATTATATACGTTGTCAGTATTGTTTTTTTTTCATGCACTCAGATTTATGGGACCATTGGACCCCTGATTCCAAACGACATTGTGCAGCCGAAGTAACCCCTCACCTTTACACAGAGTTGTGCTGAAGTTGCCAGGACAGCCCTGAGGGCAGTGTCCGGTCACGTGATCACAGATGGCCTTGTTATGACAATTACCGCACAATTCACTACAGTTCTGGCCGTACCGTCCCTTGGCGCATTCTATAATTTGAGGGGAAAAAAAGGGTAAAGTAACCACACGGATCTGACAGTGATCATAGCATTTGCAAGGTTGATTCTAAGTAAATCTCTGTTTCTCTCAGGAGAACACAAGCTTTGGGTCCCTCTTACTACAGGGCGAATGCCTAATGGGTTCCTCGTACTAACAGGGCGAGTGATTAATCACTGGTAACAACAATGCTGTGAAATCATCTACAAGGATTAACACTTATTTATGATCGCGGCTGTATCAGTGGATTCGCTAGCTGTCCAGAGTATATGTTCGTCCAGAAATGGCACGGAGAATAGAGAACAAATATAAAATAAATACGACCCTACCAATGTCGCAGAGTTCACCAAGATATCCTGATCCACAGCCATCAGGACAATGTCCGTCCACATGGTCACAGGTCACATTGTCAGCACAGTGTCCACAGGATAATGCACAGTTCTGACCGTACTTCCTCACCGGGCAAGCTAGGAGAATGAAGTCGAGGCAGCACAGTTAAGGCCCAAACGTGGACATAGGAATAAAATACTTTCAGACTGAAGTAATTTCAAATCTGCAGGAATATTTGCTCAGACACCCATAACTTCCATGTACATCCCTTGTCAACCAAATAGACGCTTCAACTGAAAAACCAAAAACAAACAAACAAAAACTATTATAAATTGAGCCACAACTACATTTGAAACTATTAACCATACAAAAAGGGTTCTGATATTCAACTTTGGTGACCTGACTGAGGAAGAACAGCTGTTTACAAGCAAGAGCACAAAGACCATTATCCTGCCAACTTATTGTTGCTCACAGTTTTGACACAAAGGTGGGATATAGCCAGGTTCACATGACGGACAGAGGCCAGTGATGTTGTGACAGGGGACACCACCAGTACAACGGCCACAGTCCCTGCTACAGTCTTGGCCGTAGTGAAAATCGCCACACACTGGAAAGAACGTCATTCGGAATACAATTGTCAAAACTGGAAATTGAAACCAAACTTTATATCGTTGGTTGCTTGTTGATTTTCTCAACAATACAAAGAAAACCACGTCAATAACACTTACATTATTTCAGCCAATTTTGAAAGGTTTCAGGAAAGGTTTGTACACGGATCTGGTGTCAATCAAATCTGGCAACATGTATTAGAGGCATGCACAGTCTACTCTGTAACAATGACTAATTCTTCACCAGCACAGCTTGGTTCCCGCCAGCCTGGTGCACACTGACACTGTCCATCGTCCCTGTTGCACGTGCCGTCCACACATCCTCTGTTGCACGTCTTGTCACACTGGTCGCCCCAGTATCCCGCCTCACAGCCTTGTAACAAACATGTCAGAACGATTATCACATATGGTAGAAGAGATTACTTGAATATGAACGGCAACGCATATTACATTTTATGAGAAGGACGAAAAAAAAACAAAAAAACTTTATTTTATGACATCCAAACCGCACACATCTGGAGCATATATACAGGTCCAGAAGAAAATCCATTAGTCATCCAAAATCCATTTCTAATTAATTGATAACAGTGGACAGAATGCCCGAAAAACAAGTTATTAGGAACTGATTTTCAGAATTGATGTTCAGTATTACCTGAAACAGGGACAGCGTTCGGCAAATGTATTGCATCTGTTTACTTTTTCTGTTTAAAGACAATCTGTTCATTTGGCTGTCCTTTCTATTGCAGTGTTAATCGCAAACATGACCTAAGCACAAGCGTTGCTCATTTCTACTGCGGATTTCAAACTCATGGTCACAATGGCCGTTTGGGCTGCATACCAACGAACAGTTTCCTCTAATACATTCCTCCAAACAACATGTTTCCGCGCAGAAAAAAACAAAAGCTCTTTTAACATCAAAGCATTAGCAATTATCCCTCCGAACTTAAAGACATGGTCTTAGTTTCTGCAAAACTATTGAAAGCTGAGTAATTTACATCATTTTTGAAAGAACTTTTTCTTCAGAAACGGTGGGTCCAGAGATGCTAGACAAACTATTGGTAAAATGGTCGATTTACGTCACACTGAACGTACAATTGTGGATGGAATAATCACCTGACCAAGTGCGGAAGCTCAGCTGCAAAGCACAAGTCGTTCACTCGAGATACGTGACAAGGATTTCAACTGAAAGTTTCCGTAGAGGAAGCAATGCATATGAATAGCAAAACAGAAAATCTTGTGCTCTTGCGTTAAACAGACTTCTTCACGAAACCAAATGGCAGCACTTACCAATACACACGATGCCAAAGTGTAATTGTATTTCCAAAACAGTTACCTTCACATCCCCCGTCGTCTTGGTCGCATTTCAAAGGACTGCAGTTCTGACTGCATTCTGTCTGACACTGATCTCCGTACCAGCCGTCCACACATCCTGTACATTGAAACATTCTACTGAAACCTGCACTGGCCAGAATTTAGTCACGACACGAGTGCACTAATACAGACTGTGGACAGGAATGTGCTGATATGAACTCATGCCAGACAGTAAGTTTTTAATACTACGAGTAATTACATGTACTCATACCAGCCGAACATCGTCCTGTGTCCTTGTCGCACGGCCTTTTCCCTTGGTCATTAACTCCACACCCGTCGTTGCATGGTTCATTACACTGTTCACCATACCACCCAGCTTCGCAATCTAAGAGCAGACATTCAAACAGAGAACACTGGATGTATTGATTGTATCAGGTCACAACTTCCTGAATAACCTTTTCTCTGTAACAGGTCTAAAAAAGTGGCTCAATGAAAAGTTATCGTCGGGACTAAATATTGACAATAATCAGCTTATGACTGAGACAGAAGCTGTTGCCACGAGGAATGGCATCCGCACTGTGTATGGTGCCGATTCAGAGCAATACTAGTCAGCAAGGGGGAACCCCTGGACCTGGCTGCTGTTTGATAGGCTGTCCCGCAGACCTACCTGGCTCCCAAGAGGAGCTGGGCGCCCCAGTGCAAGAGGTAGATGTCTGACGCCTGAAAGCAAGAGGCAGATGTCTGACGCCTGAGCACAAGAGGCAGATGACTTGCCCTCGACAAGAAAGTGCCACCTACCATTCGATTTGATAGAAGAGAGATCGTGAGCCATGGTCGCCGCAACATTACTGGGGGTGTTTGAGGATTTAACGCCATAATCCATCACATATGGCTGATATCAAAGACGGGGCAACAAGTATAAGAGAAATGTTTGGCTTCAGTGGGGATTTGAACTCACGGCCTGAGCAGTCAAAGCACAGCGCTCTGCCATTCTGAGTTATGGCTCCGACATAGCTACTCGGTGCAGCATGTTGTCATGAAGTGTCAAGCTGGACCGTATGACAAATACACGTACTTTGCCGAGGTGCACGTTAACTCTCTCCATACTAAGAGATTTACATATGATTGCTTCCCTTTGACCGATAGAAACCCAGTTTGCTAGCGCAGTATTTAGTTCCTCAGTTTATGATTTTATGACAGAATAAAATAGAAAGTTGGCGATCCCGTAAATAGGACCTCTGCAGCCAAACGTTGTGAACATGAGGTCACTAAATGGGGTTGGCGGGAGGGAGGGGGTAGGGGGTGTTGAGTTTAACGTTCTTTTCCACCACGTATGGGTGGCACCAAAGACGGGGCTATGAGAAAAAGGCCAGCACAAATATTCGGCCCCAGCCAGAACTCAAATTCACGAAAGTCCATCGCTCTACCATTCGGCTATCCCTGTCTCCCTCTCCCCCGTGATCCCCTGGGGACATTAGCATGGAGAGAGTTAAATGACTGGTGCATTGCCGATTGAAAGTCTGCAAATAATTTGATTTCTTCCTGAATGCACTGGTTGCTATAACATGATCTAATCCGTCTGGTTGGTAGATTTTGAGGTAAACCTGTTACATTAGGTTTAACTTTATTAATTTCATTGTCAAAATCTTCACCTACACGTCCATGTTCGATCCCATGCACTATTTTTGAACTGTATATGGATATTTCTTCGAGATTAATTCATATGACTTCAAAGAAGAATAAGTAAAGCCTCCCTGTTTCATCTTGGAGTCTTCATGTAATGTGTGAAAAACCCCTACCCTCTCGTGCCTAGCGTCCCATTTTTGGGACACACCTTATAGCCATGCTAACTTTAAGAAATCATGAAAATTTTCAAAATCACTGTTTGATATGTTCATTTTGCATAAAATGCAATGTGTTTTAACTACTTTTACAAAAAATAAAAATTCAGGCATTCACTGATGGAACTTAAAGCTGGTCAAAGTCCTTGATCCGAAATATTCCATACGCATTGCTGAGTTCACTGGGTATTTGAGACAATTCACATCGCTGTAAAGGTAAATTCATCATCAGATACGTGCAGTTACTGTAGTAATTACGATTCTGACAAGAATAATGAATACTCTCAGAATTGCTTCAATATTACACACAAAGATTTTTTTTCTTCTTACACTAACTTATTTGAACCCTTCTGGTTAATCCTCGAATTGGTTGTTTGTCTTTTGATTCTGTTTATGTTCTTTGTTTTCTTGTCCAGTCCGCAGTTACACGAACAATACAGTCGAACACGCTTAAGTCGAATTCGCAGGGGAAATGGATTTTTCTTCGACGTATCCGAAGTTTTACTTATCCGTGACGACGGATAAGGTCGAATTTCGACTCCAGCTTCGAGTTAAGCGAGTTGCACCTTTTCACCCCCTGATTCGGTTTGGAAACTGAAATTTATTTTCCCTGGTCAACATGAGCTTACTGCTGCTGCGTTGGTATAGTTCGCCCCCTTCAGTCATGTTCACCTGCTGTAAATGCACTGCGATCGTCTAAACATAGCGATTGTACCATTACCACAAGGTAACCCCAACCCTAAACCGATATAAGCAGGCGAACTTTACTATATGAGTGGGGATGCGTTTGAATAGTTTGCCCAGTGCTAACTATACTGAGCCTTACTGCTAGCATTTGTTATATTCAATACGCTCGTGTAAGCTGCCGTGTCATCGAATCTCCGTAGCTATTTCAGTACCAAAAAAATCTGCACCCTTTGCTACAAATATATGCATGATTCTGCCCCATCCTACCTTTCTGAACTGATCCAACTCTACACTTCGTCACGCTCCCTCCGGTCTTCAGCTGACACTCTTACCCTCACAATTCACCGCACTAAACTTTCCACCGCTGACACTGCAGCATTCTCCTACGCCAGTCCTTTAGCCTGGAATTCTCTCCTTCATTCACTCCGCCAATCACCCCCTTTTTAACTTTCACGAAAAACCTCAAAACCCACCTGTTCTCTGCCCTAAACACCATTTAACTGGTCCGATTTGTGTGTGTGTGTGTGTGTGTGTGTGTGTGTGTGTGTGTGTGTGTGTGTGTGTGTGTGTGTGTGTGTGTGTGTGTGTGTGTGTGTGTGCCTTGACCTTATGGCTTTGCATATTTTTGTATACAGCAAAACTTGTGGCCACCAAATCCCCTGACAAACAATTAGCAAATTAAAGCGACACCTCACCTTGACACAGTGGCACGCTGAAATTGCCACGACAACGATCTGGGCAGTGTCCGTCCACGTGATCACAGGTGGTGGTGTTATGACAGTTACCGCATGATTCACTACAGTTCTGTCCGTACTGACCCTTAGGACATTCTAAAGTTAGAGGGGAAAATAACATTACACTACACATGACCAAAAGGAATGTCCAGGTAGTAACCGTCTAAGCTTCGCATGAAATTTAAAGTATTATGAATTAGTTATTGTATTTTTTGAACTATTCCTTTATGTGAATAAATATTTAGTGATAACCAAATATAGAAAAATGTCAACACATCGATGAGGTCTTGGGCAAATCACCGTATAAAAATTATAATTATTCATCGAAAATAGCGTAACAGTCTAAACAGTTTCACAAACATAATATTTTTATAGAGGACAAGACGACAACGAGAAAATGATGTTCCCCAGAATAAGACTGGAAACAGCTTCCAGTAAGTTAGTCTGCTGTAACTGTATTGGTTCCTTGCTCAGAAACAGGAATCCGATAGTATGTAAGTGGGCAGACTATGCCTTTCAAAAAACAAAAAACAAAAACAAAAAACGTTCATCCACACCAGCGTCGCAGCGTTGTCCAAGATATCCTGGTCCACAGCGATCAGGACAACTTCCGGTTACAGGATGACAAGTGACGTCATCAGCACAGGGTCCACAGTTTGTTGAACAGTTCTGACCGTACGTCTTTTCTGGGCACACTAGGGAACAGATGTTTGGAAAAACATAAATCATATGGGGAATTGCAGAAATGCAGACCTGTGTCTGAGTAATATATGAATTGTGGCGGAAGTCACTGGTAAAATTAATCGATTCAACGATTTCTTGTGCAACCCATATTGGGAAAGCATACATTTGCAAAGATTATGCGTTAAATTATAATGATAATAATAATAATAATAATGACTAGAATCACTATGCTTATTTGCGCTCTTCAGTTAATAATAATAATGATAATAATGAATTGTACTTATATAGCGCAAATTTCTCACAGAGTGACTCAATGCGCGTACTCCCGCACTCATACCAGCAAATACACACACACACACACACACACACACACACACACACACACACACACACACACACACACACACACACACACACACACAGCTGAATCAGGAGGAGGTAAGTGGGCTTAGTCGAAAGCCAGCCGGAACAGATGCATTTTCAAGTCAGACTTTCAACGATCTATGTCCGACTGGTCTCTCAAGCCGGCAGGTAGCGCGTTCCAGAGTGCGTTCCAGTTAACATAGGGCACTACAAATAACTGAATATTTCTCACAGTTTTGGCACAAAGGCGGGTTATAGCCGGGTTTACATGAAGGACAGTGGCCAGTTCTCTTGTCACACGGGGCACCATCAGTACAATTGCCACATTCTCTGTCACAGTCGTCACCGTAGTGATGATCGTCACACGCTGCAAAGAACGCGATTCAAATGGTAATAATGAAACCTGGTTGGTTGGTTGGTGGATTGGTTGGTTGGTTTGCCTTTATGCATGTCAAGACTTTTGGTCGGAGTGTATGAAGTGGCCCTAGACCGAGAAATATGTACTCTACCCTCTTTGCTATAAAAAGACATTTTTCTAACACCAACAACAGGGGAACCGGGGTGGTCGAACGGTAGAGCGTTGGACTTCTAATGCTCGGGTGGTGAGTTCGATCCCGGCTGGGGCCAAATATTTGTGCTGGCTTTTTCATCGTTGCCCCGTCTTTGATATCACCCCATGTGGTGGAAAAGGACGTTAAACCCCCAAAAACCCACCCACCACCAACAGCAGCAGCGAAAACAGAAACAGCAGTCCCACCACTACTACCACCACCACCACCACCACCAACAACAACAACAACGGTTCCAGCAAAAGATTAAAGCTATGATGCTGCTATGTTGACATTACTATTTGCTCACCATCACAAGGGACCCGCCAGCCTGGTGCACACTGACACTGTCCATCGTCCTTGTTGCACGTGCCGTTCACACATCCTCTGTAGCACGTGTTGTCACACTGGTCGCCCCAGTATCCCGCCTTACAGCCTTTTTGGAAGAACGATAAACACTTCGTATGTTAGTTCGTTAAAATGCGAACGCTAAGCTGCAAGTGTATTGGAAAGACATTATAAAGATCCATCTATGAAACCCATTTCCAGGTTGTGGAAACATAACGTAATGCTTCTAGAAACGCCAGGAATGATATGTTACAAGAGTATTTCTAATTAATTGATAACAGTGGACAGAATGCCCGAAAAACAAGTTATTACGAACTGATTTTCAGAACTGATGTTCGGTATTACCTTAAAAAGGGACAGCGTTCGGCAAATGTATTGCATCTGTTTACTTTTTCTGTTTAAAGACAATCTGTTCATTTGGCTGTCCTTTCTATTGCAGTGTTAATCGCAAACATGACCTAAGCACCAGCGTTGCTCATTTCTACTGCGGATTTCAAACTCATGGTCACAATGGCCGTCCGCACAGTTTGGGCTGCATACCAACGAACAATTTCCTCTAATACATTCCTCCAAACAACATGTTTCCGCGCAGAAAAACAAAAGCTCTTTTAACATCAAAGCATTAGCAATTATCCCTCCGAACTTAAAGACATGGTCTAAGTTTCTGCAAAACTATTGAAAGCTGAGTAATTTACATCATTTTTAAAAGAACTTTTTCTTCAGAAACAGTGGGTCCAGAGATGCTAGACAAACTATTGGTAAAATGGTCGATTTACGTCACACTGAACGTACAATTGTGGACGGAATAATCACCCGACCAAGTGTGGAAGCTCAGCTGCAAAGGACAAGTCGTTCATAACAAGGATTTCAAAAGTTTCCGTAGAGGAAGCAATGCATATGAATAGCAAAACAGAAAATCTTGTGCTCTTGCGTCAAACAGACTTCTTCACGAAACCAAATGGCAGCACTTACCAACACACACGATACCAAAGTGTAATTGTATTCCCAAAACAGTTACCTTCACATCCGCCGTCGTCTTGGTCGCATTTCAAAGGACTGCAGTTCTGACTGCATTCTGTCCGACACTGATCTCCGTACCAGCCGTCCACACATCCTGTACATTGAAACATTCTACTGAAACCTGCACTGGCCAGAATTTAGTCACGACACGAGTGCACTAATACAGACTGTGGACAGGAATGTGCTGATATGAACTCATGCCAGACAGTAAGTTTTTAATACTACGAGTAATTACATGTATTACTCATACCAGCCGAACATCGTCCTGTGTCCTTGTCGCACGGCCTTTTCCCTTGGTCATCAACTCCACATCCGTCGTTGCATTTACACTGTTCACCATGCCACCCGGCTTGGCAATCTAAGAAGTAGACATTCAAACAGAGAACACTGGATGTATTGATTGTATCAGGTCACAACTTCCTGAATAACCTTTTCTCTGTAACAGGTCTAAAAAAAAGTGGCTCAATGAAAAGTTATCGTCGGAAATCGATGGCGACTTAGATACCAAACGCACCATAGTGGCATAAATGTAAAACTTGCAGATAAAGTGAGTGCGAAAATCATGCATCTTAACCCATTAATGCCTAGCGTCATTTTTTTTTTTTTTTTTTTTTGGACGCTTACAATTCGTACATATATACAGGTTTCAAGTAATTTCCTTTGGAAATAAATTTTTGTCAACCATTTGCAGACCATTTTTCATTGAAAAAAAATCGTCAGACTGGCAAACTATGAAAAGAAGGCCCATACCTTTTCCATTTTGCTACTTTTTAATGGTGTCAAAGAAGAGAAAATGCTAATTGATATCTCTCTAATCTAAAATTGTGTCTCAGTTTTTGCTTAAAATGCATAGTATGCGTATGGCATGTTCAGAAAGAAGCGTCCCCAAAAAAGGACGCTAGGCACGAGAGGGTAGGGGTTTTTGTAACATGTACGTTATGAAGGTGCTATGTTTTTGTCATGTCTGTGGCTGTGATTGATGTCATCTCTATGCTGGAATATAAAGAGGCCTTTGGGACTGCTACAATTTATTCGAAGCCATCGCCTAATGACGTCATGTGATGACGTCACTGATGAAGATCGTGCCGATGATTAGGATGGAGGGACTAAATATTGACAATAATCAGCTTATGACTGAGACAGAAGCTGTTGCCACGAGGAATGGCATCCGCACTGTGTATGGTGCCGATTCAGAGCAATACCAGTCAGCAAGGGGGAACCTGGCGCTGTAGGTGTTGGCGCATTCCTGTCCGTACCTGTCTTTCTTACATTCTAGTTAACATGGAATAGATAGGTGGCTAGACTGCCTGTGCAAAAGTTTTACAGTCTGATGTGAAACCAGCGTACAACGAGCACATCAAGCAGCAAAAGCCAACAAAAAATTATACAAAATAAGCATTAAAGGAATATCAACATAATGGACTAAGAAAACCCCTCAAGATACAAAACAGTCTAGAAAACAACAATAACAACAACAACAAAGCCAGCAGCAAAAGGTGGGTATGTGGAGAGTCATCAGTAAATGTAAACTGAACCAGGCAAAAGAAAACACAATTTTGAGATACTGATGTCGCACAGTACGGGATATAAACAAGGAGGAATGGCCCCACCCCATAAAGTTGTTTCTCCCAATTTCGTGCTATTTTTTTTTTCTTTTCTTTTCTTTTCTTTTTTTCAAATCTGTAACACCTAAGACATTAGATCCGCTATACCATAGGGGATCCAGAATCTTAGGCTAGAGAGAGCAAAACGTCAATTCCGTGAACAAAACATTTGACGTCAGCCTCAGACAGGTCGTCATACAGAGAGAGAGAGAGAGAATTCCGCGAAGCACACATTTGACGTCAGCTTCATGCAAGTCGTCTCACTCTGACAGAATATGTTTGTTCATGTCTTGTGATTTCTCTGTTGGTGTTGTGACTCCCCTGACTGAAGTTTTACAAGAAATCTGGAAGATGCATAGGTCTGTTGAAATGTCGGAGGCAGTGACGATATTTACCAATTTGTCTGTGAACTAAATATTTGACGTCAGCCTCACGCTGCTCGTCCGATAGAGGATGCTTGTTCATGTCTTGTGATTTCCCTGTTGTTTTCGTGACTTCCCTGACCGAATTATATTTTTTTACATAAAATCTGGAAGATCTAGAGAGCTGGTGAAACATGGACTTGAATACCTTGAATTGTGCTTACCTAATAGCAAAATTTGAAATCTTTTGACCGGTGCTTCTCGCAGAAACTTGAAAATTATATTTATCTAAAAGCTGTGTTATTCTGAATTCTAAAGCTATAATAGTGCAGTAGTTCCTGTCATATGTGCAGTTGTCACACGTGACAAAAATGCCGGGATGATGAGTAATTTGAAGGAGTCTTTTGACAGATATTTTTGCCTTATATGCAAACCACCTCTTCCTCGGAAATATAATTTTTTTTACACAAAACCTGTCAGAGCTACAGAGCTGTGCTACGAATACAGTAAGTATAATTGGATGAGCTTCCCAAGTCCAGAAAATGAAGGCATTTGAACAACTTTTGCGTAAAAATACGTAACATGACCGATTTCTTTAAATGGGCGATAACTCTTCTGAAAATGCGGCAGGATAAAAATCGTGAAAAATAGGTCTGGAGAGTATGACTGCACATTTTATCTTCAAGTAAAAAGCCCTCCACGTTTAGGAGATAGCCTCATAGTCTCACAACTCCCGCCAAAAAGAACGCAGCAGCATAGTGTGCACGTCAAGTGTCTATGACGCACATTTCGTTACGTCACAGTGTGCGCGAAAGTATGTATTGTCTGGAGAAACGTCACAAGCTTGTTTTGTACTACTGAAACTTACTTCTGCGCGCAGCGAAATCTGCCCCATCCAATGAAGTTGTTTCTCTACAGAGGAACAACTTAAAAAATAGTCCATACCCCACACTTGCACCTCACAGATGGGCAGGTAGTTACTAGTCCAATTTGTTGTCCTTTCCACTTTGATGATCTGGCCGGTGGTGGGGAGGTTGTCAGTGATCTGTGTGGGATTGGTGATGCTTGATGTTGGATATCTGAAGATTTCTGATCCGTCCACGCTGACTCTGACGTTCTTCATGTAGTCAGTGTAATCCCTGTTGTACGGACTACCATCAACATACTCTGTACAAAACATAACAGATTTTTTTTTGGGTTTGTTTCTGGTTTATTGGTTGTAATTGTTTTTTTGTTTTTTTTTTTTATTCCTGTTTTTGGGATTTTTTACAAATGACATATTGACAGTAATAATGGTACACGGGACACATTGACATTAATACTGATACAGTGTATACAAGAACTGGTCCACACACACACACACACACACACACACACACACACACACACACAATTACAATACATGCATCTCTTAAGTTTTAAGTGTATACACATACTCCTTTTATATTACACAGTCACTGTATAAGTTTTTCATATGGGAGCCAAAGTAGCAGGAATTTCTGCATTTCATCGACAGTAGTGCATCTGTATCTCTCAATCCAGTATCTCTGTTTGCATAACTGACTAAAGATATTTATGTCTGGTCTTACTCCCTTAAGTCTGCATATATAAATATGGTACTTGGCAAGTAAAATCAACAAATCTATCACAATATCTGATCTAAATTTCCTTGCTACGCCAAAGATAAGTTTCAGTCAGGGATAATGTTGCACAGTTATCACAGTTTCTATAAAGCCATCCCTGCACCGAGTTCCAGAATGACTGAACAAGGGGACAGCCCCAAAATAAATGTGTTAAAGTTTCCTCCTCCACCCCACAGAATGTACAAGTTGCAGTTGTAATTGGTTGTAATTGTTAATCTCTTAAAGGGATAGTGCTATTACTTTTCAGATGACAGATCACAGAGCTTAGAGTTACTTTGTGCTATCTATCCTCACCCCGCTCAGACAGCTGGACAGTGACACTGTCTGTAATCTCAAATGCTGGCACTGAGCCACCAGAAGAATACTCGATGGCGCGGCGACCGCACGGAGCGCACCAGTAGTGTAACGTACACCAGTAGTGTAACGGACACCAGTAGTGTAACGACACCAGTAGTGTAACGACAGTTGTAAATTTGAATGTCCGACCGCTCGCCCAAAGTGTAAACAACATTGTATCGCATTAATCATCAAAGTTCATTCGAGCGCACTGTCGAGCGAAAATGTCCCAGAACATAAGTTGCCTTAGCAAACATGGAACTGGCCCGTCTAAGAAAGTTACCTATGACAACTTTCTGTTTCAGTTTTACAATGAAATTAATCAAGCTGCAGAATAGCATGGTCGTCTTCAGATGAAGATACATGGGAGTGCTTACGGACGTAGTAGATGGTAATCCTGTGGATGGCACGTGACTGTCCAAGGTTCAGAAACCAGTAGGCGGGCGATGCATCTTTAGCAGTGAAGACACAGTTCGGGTTGTGTGCTTCAGTATTGTACCAGTGTGTACCAGTGTTGCCATTAATGGCTCCCGTACAGTCGAGGGAGGTACCATCCGTACCATTGTATACCGTACTCATATTGCACGTCACACCGTTCCCCACCACTGCAGTTAACGGAAAATTGTGGATTAATTTGTATGTGGTGAAATAGAAACCTTCAAAGTACTTAGACAACGAACGAAATAATACTATTACAAGAATATTTTAATGGCGCTTTTACTTGACACAGCGAAAAACAACAACAACAACAACGACCACATAGGTTATGAAAGTCCTAGAAGTAAAACGCACTTTAGCCAAACGTACGAGGAAAACCATCGTTGTTGGTTTATTTTTTCATTGGATTACCGGCAGATAATCTGCATCAAACATAGCCAGCATTTGGCATAACTCATTCCATCAACAAAATCAGACTTACCAATCTGTCGATACTGGCCACACCCGAGTGTGAGTGCAGCTCATAATTAAACAAAGAGGAATGGACCCATCGGATAAGTTGTTTCTCAAATTATTATTATTATTATTTGTCTTCCCTTCTTTCTCTCTTTAAATCTGTTTGGTCTACCAAAGACTCTACGCTATAGCGGATATAGGGTCTTAGGATTAACTGACAGGCAGTGAAAATGAGCTTGCCAGACATGTGTGTATGTGTGTGTGTGTGTGTGTGTGTGTGTGTGTGTGTGTGTGTGTGTGTGTGTGTGTGTGTGTGTGTGTGTGAGAGAGAGAGAGACACACACACACAGACAGACAGACAGACAGAGCCAATGACAATGAAAATGAAAATGACAATGAAAATGAAAATGACAGAACTTTGTTTTTCAACGGCAGAAGATAATTATTGGCCATCGGCCAGTTTACAACCTTAGCGTTCCTAAACTACAGAGACTTAGCACACACACACACACACACACACACACACACACACACACACACACACACACACACACACACACAGAGTCCCATTGAAATCAACAGGAACGAAACAGAAATACCAATGAATCCATAGTTAAAAGAAACTACACACTAATAAAGATCATAAAGGACATATTAAAAAGCGTGACTAACATACCAATGATGTCAATACATGTAGTAATGGGCGAAAGTAAACTGTGGGACAATTAAACATCGTGTGACATAAGATACTTGAAGAAGAGTTGTTTCAAAGTTGTGACAGAGCAGGCGTGTTTAACATGCCTGCATTTCATAATGCTGCAGTAGAAAATGAAAGACTACATTTGAAGATGTCAGTTCGCGGCTTTGGGATTATACACAAGCTGTTTGAACAGCCATACCGAGAAGCTGAGCGGTGGCAACAGTCTGATAAATAGTTAGGAGCCTTTCTGTTCCATAGCTTATACATGAAAATTCCATTGTTGTATAGCAGGTGTTTTGACAAGGGAAGAAACTGCAGCTGGTTCAGCTTCTCATCAGCTGCAAGACTAGGGTTCGACAAAAATAGCTTTGCTGCACGTCTATGAAGGGAGTTAAGTCCCTTTAAGTGAATGTTACTGCAACCATCAGAGAGAGACAATGACAATGACAATGACAATTTTATTCCAGTTAGGCTTTTGGCCCATGACTGAAAGGGGGGGAGGTAGGCAACACACGAATACAATATCATATATTACAAAGATCTCTATACAGTAGACAGTATGCACTATACGTGTACATGACATCCACACACAATAACACAGGCCATACTTTTACATGAACACTACAATACTGAACATTTCGCACATGCCATTGTTTACACAGAGCTCAACACAGTCACACTTACAAAGAAATTATATGAAGTTGTATTGTTTTGTGATAACCAGAACATACAGTGGTTGACCTAAATCACTGCATATATATATATATATATATAACACTAGGCTAATATTTCGGCTCTACGCATTTCCAATGCTTCATAAACAAAAGAAGCTAGCTGTCGGGTTAGTTTTGACCTACTATCTGCCATCAGAATGGCAAAACGGAACTTGGATGGCCTTCGACTGAATTTGCCAGGTATGTACTGTTCACGCAATATATCATATTGTGGACAGACAAGGAGGAAATGTACCTCCGTTTCCTCCTGGTCACAGAATGGACACTTCATGCACACGTTTCTATCAGCACTATAACGGAGTTTGTGACACTTTAGATCACTGATTCCCAGTCGGAATTTTATAAAAGCATCTCTGATGCCGATGTGGTTTAAATCGGCTAAGTATGAACTTTGAACAATATCAGTCTTAAACATTTTGTACATATGGAATCTTGCACTACCGTTAATCTTGCAGTGCCAATCCTGCTGGAAACAATCTAAAAGTCTCTGTTTAAACACTCTCAGAAATGAACTAGTGTGACCAACCCCTTGGGATTCCCAAACAAAACCAAAACCGTATTGAAATAGAGTAACCATGACAAAATGTACCCATGTGACCTTATTTTGTTGATGCAGAGTAAGTAACATGTTGTATGATTTACGTGGAAGCCGAGTTTCTGGTAATCTAGAAATTCTCAGCCAATAGGAAATACATCTGACATATGCATTAACATACAGAGGGTACCGACCACATTCGGCATAAACCATTGCATTTGGAGTTCTTGTAGTTACACCAAGGAATCTGTTTAACGCAAACATGTGAACCTTTTCAATGATACCAGTACCTGAACTCAGACCCCATATTTCACTGCCATATAACAATATCGGTTGAATTTGCATATCAAACATTTTTTAAAATAAGGAGAGAGAGAGAGAGAGAGAGAGAGAGAGAGAGAGAGAGAGAGAGAGAGCTTTAATTTCCAGATTAATAGAAACAAAGAAAGAAAAAAAAAATGGCAACGTAAAACATACTCTCTCTCTCTCAGAGATTGGTGGGTGTTCGAGTTTACGTGTTACTTGTATTGTTTATTCTGCCTTTTCAGTTTTTATGTTGTTTCCATAGTAATGGAAACATCATAGGACGGGCTAAATTTTCCACGTTCATAGGCAAACATCTGTGGTACAAACGCACGTCACTGCCGATCTCCCGCAGAGACGATTTTGCAAGTGTAACTCTGACAGTGACGTAAGAAAACGTGCGTCATCGATGCTGACATGTACTTTGCACCGAACACGCTTCTCCTCCTCAGTGAGTGCCGTCTGTGCGGATGTGTGTGCGGCTGTGTGTGTGTGAATTGTGTCCAGGCCCGTTTCTTCGAAAATACTCAACCGAATGGCTTCAAATTTGGGGTATCTAAATATATCAAAATGTTACATTAGAGGAACCAAGCGTGTGATGATTGCTTAAGCGATTTGGGAGTTATCACCCTTTTGAGACAAGTTGGTTGTCTTTCGTGTACAGGCGTAATATTTATTTAAATCACTCAATTTTTTGGCAGTAGATAGCTTGAATACGGACTCTGAACAGAGTCACTACTAGAAAATGGTCGCTCTTATAGTTTTCATGTAAACCGAGCCTGAGTTGACATTGCATGTGAACCCAGTTCAGATGCCTATTTCTC
This sequence comes from Batillaria attramentaria, assembly GCA_018292915.2. Lineage (NCBI taxonomy): Eukaryota > Metazoa > Mollusca > Gastropoda > Batillariidae > Batillaria > Batillaria attramentaria. The sequence continues at coordinate 1,721,890 of JACVVK020000091.1, forward strand.
CGAAAATACTCAACCGATCGATTTCAGATTTGGGGTTTCTAAATGAATCAAGATTGTTGAATAGAAGGCCCGATCCAGGTACGATTGCACACATGATTTGCGAGTTATCGCCCTTTTCAGAAAAAGTGGCTTTCTGGCGTTTAAAGGCGTAATATTTACCTAAACCACTCCATTTTTTGGACATAGATAGCATGAATACGGACTCTCAACTGAGTGAATGTTGGAGGTTGTCGCTTTTATACTTTTGGCGTAAGCCGTTACCTGATGAAAGTGCTGGTGAACACACTTTAGATCTCAAAATCGCTCCTACTATACATAGATAATGAGCCTGGGGTGCCATAAAAAATATACAAAAAAAAAAAAGAAAAGAAAAATTCACTGCAGCCGTTATCGTCAGTTGACTCGAAAATTTGTACTCACAGCACATTTCCTCTACAAGCCACACGCCTTACAAACATCGAAGAAGAGATGCACGCGCACTGACGTAAAGTAAGTGCGTCATGTTTGATTGACGTGATGCTGTTTTTGCTTGGGGGTGTCTCGCCACTTTCTTTCCGAATTCCTCTGGAGACGTGGTGTATTTTACTTCTACTATGTCGCCATCTTCGTGCAATCGCAGAGAAGACACGGGATACAACAGAATACAACTCCAATACTTTATGAACAGAATATGCACGGAGAACAAATTCATGAAAGAAGAAGAATCCAGAACGCTGTGCAGGGCTGCTTACGTACTGAACAGGTCAGATCTAGAACATTCCTCAACTTACTGGAAGGTTTGAAATCTTTCCAAGGTGACGTAAGCTACTGATGTTACTACACCAGCATGTTCTGGGATGGTCTAGAAATTATTTTGCATCGAAATGCAGTATCTTTTCCACTTTGCCACTGACTCACACTCAGAAGCATAAGGTGCGTGCGTGTGTGTGTGTGTGTGTGTGTGTGTGTGTGTGTGCGCGTGCGTGGTGGGGAAATGTCGCTCACTGCGCTACCGTGATGGCCCTAAATTGTCTCGGTGCTCTCAAACACAAGGTCGCGCACTATATATATATATGTCATCCTTGACCAGCTTTGAACCCAGAGGGATCCTCAGTGGCGCAGGTGATGGCAGGCTGTCTTCAGAGTGAAAGTAGGCGTGTTTCTGAATCAGAGACATACATAACATGTCTCTGTCTGAATGGACAGATCTATTATTACATTCACGGGAGTGTATGCTTTTGTAATCGTCTCTTATTCCATCACAAGGCAGGTACGTGATCGTCTGCACCGTGCAATAATACTTGCCTGTAGAGTGCAACCCCCTTGCCTTTTCTCACATCCTGTTGGATCAGTGTACCACGTAAACAGTGCCATCAAAGCGCAACAATAATTGTCCGCTGGCAAAGATTTTGCCCAAACCAAAAGTGGTCGGATATTCAAGACTTCGTTTCAAATCGATTCATATGACACACAAGTCTTCGCATTTCTAAAAAAAATTCTGGCTGTTTACAGGCTACGCGACGGTATTAGCTTCCGGGGCATGTAGTAAGAACTCTGCTAAATATAGTATAAAATCTTTGCCCCTTTTAAAATTTGTGTGCATAGTAAAATATGGCAATCTGGTGCTTTTTGTTGGCTTTGTAAACAAGTTTCATGCCAGGTAATAGTAAAATTAGGGAAAAATGAGGCTGGCTTGTGGACTATTTGTATTCATGCGCGGCTGGCACAGGAGCCAGCAGACGACCGTGGAATGAGGGGGTATGTGGTGGCTGCCAACATTGCCAAAAAACGGAATATTGGAATTTGTTTAAATTTCCTCTACGCATGAGTCTATGGCTGCCTGATTTTTGTGAATTTTTTGGTGAATTGTAAAGCATTTCTAGGGTGTCATCTGCAGCGTTATGTGTAAGAGGAATATATAGCGTTTTCCTCCAGATTTGCATCTGTATCGCGTAGCCTAAGCAGTCACATCATTTTCACGCCCCGCCGAAAAGGGACTGCACTCTGGAGTCTTAGAGGAACGACTTTATTACAAGAATTCATTCACCCATGTAGAACCTCGCATACGCCAAAAAGTTTGTGACGTCAACCAGCTAGGCGAGCTCACACGACCTCATGTGTTTGGGGTTTTGCAAGTGCATAGAGGCACGGAAAGGGTTTCCGGTACTTTCTTTATGTCAGCATGCTTGATGTCAGAGAGCTTGCGTTCCGGCGTGTGCGCGCGGGCTGCATACATGACACGACTACGACTGTGACTACAGCAGGTCATTGACTGGAAACAACAAATTGGGCTGGTGGCCATCTTGTTATGTTGTTTCCATAGTAATGGAAACTACATCATAGGACGGTCTAAATTTTCCACGTTAGGCAAGCCTCTGTGGTACAAACGCACGTCACTGCCGCAGAGACGATTTTACACGTGTAACTCTGACAATGACGTAAGAAAAAGTGCGTCACCGATGCTGACGTGCATGGTGCGCCGAACGCACTTCTCCTCCCCAGTCTGTGTGTGTGTGATAATAGTGAAAATTAGCAATCACATTAGTCTTGTGTCACCAAAGGATGGGTGTTGTGATTGCTAATTTTCACTATTCTTTTTTGTTCTTTTCTGCCCAACAATTTATTTTTTCACACACAGTCCATGGTCTTTTGTCACCAAAAAATAGGTGTTGTGATATTTTTACTATTTTTTCTGGTCCTTTTCTCGCCCACGGTTTTTTTTTTCCCCGCGCCGTGTATGTCAGTACGTCCGCAGAGTTACCTTTTGTTTGTTTGTTGAAGTTATGTCCCATTTGTTTATGTCCTGAAGAAGGCGAAAGCCGAAACGTTGGCCTGTGCCGTCCTTTGTCAAAGTTAAGTGGTTTCTGTCCCTTATATGTCGCTTTTATTTGCTTAACTTGTAACCACTTCGCAGTCATTACCGTTTCCTTTTCATGTGTTTGGGGTTTTGCGATCTCAGAGAGGCACGGAAAGGGTTTCCAGTACTTTCTGTATGTCAGCTTGCTTGATGTCAGAGAGCTTGCGCGCGGGCAGCATACATGACACAACGACCACGATGACAGCAGGTCACTGAATGGAAACAACATACAGTGGACGCCGGATATAAGCAACTCGGATATAAGAAAACTCGGTTATTGCCAACGAATTTTTTTCCCCCGGCCAAACTCTTCTTTATTATGTATTACAAAAACTCGGATACAAGAAACTCGCTTATAAGAAAACTCGGTTTTAGGAAAGCAAATTTCTTGTCCCGCTTGATACAAAAACTCGGATATAAGAAACCGAAAGTACATTTCCAAGAAAATTTCACTCATTGTAAGAAACCGAAAGTACATTTCCAAGAAAATTTCACTCATTCTAAGAAAACAGGTCAGGTCTGACGTCACTTAGGACAGGCACATGATGGCGCATGATTTTCTTTTCTTGAATTGGTTCTTTACCATTGTGTTCCGTGCAAAATTGAATGTTGGCAAGAAGAAAAAATACGAGATGCATTTTTGTTGTTCTATTGTTATATGTTGTTTTTATTATTATTTTGTTTTTTTGCCTGATTGGGAGCTCTCTCTCTCTCTCTCTCTCTCTGTATGTCTGTCTCTGTCTACAGGGCTCGCGTTAAGGAGAATAAAACTATCAGTATTAGACTAACTGTTGATCAATTCCTTTCTTTGACAATATACGTGGTCCATCTTTCCTCCATCCCCCTTCCAACAGAAAAAAAGCTAATTTGCAGCTTTTTTCAGCCAAATTAGACACGGAAAGCATCGCATATCATACTCTAATGGGACGAGTGTTTTATAGATCAAAAGTTGATACATAATGCACTTTTAATATATCCTATAAATACAAGGGAATTCTCTCTCTCTCTCTCTCTCCCCTTAGTTCTTTTTTGTTTGTTTGTTTGGTTGGTTGGTTGGTTGGTTGGTTGGTTGGTTGGTTGGTTTGGTTGTTTTTTTTTTCTTTTTGTTTTGTTTTTTCTTACCACATGACCGCCAGCGCTACAGTTGGGAAGAAAAAACAGTATTTTCATGTTCAAACAAAAAAAATCTGACATTGAAGGACACAAGCGCACTGGTGTATATTAACTCTACACATATATATTCTGTGCAGGTCTTTAAGAGAAACCAGATATTTCTTAATTTAATGCAAAACATACACGAACTGAGAAAAAAGAAATGTTTTAAACCTTTTTTTTCACTGAACTCGGTTATAAGAAATATTTTTCAAAATACTTTCTTATATCCGACTTTAAGATATAAGAAAACTCGGATATAAGAAACCAAAAAATTCACCCCCCTCGAGTTTCTTATAACCGGCGTATACTGTATTGGGCTGGTGGCCATCGTGTTAAGATACACCCTGCTGCTTTTTTTAAACTCACTTACCCAAACTTATTAGGTGACAAGAACAGTCATGTCAGTCTCATTTAGGTCGGTGGTCTAGTGGTTAAGAGACCTTGTCACCAATGCGAGAGGTCAGGTTCGAGTTCCACCCGGGGCAAAGAATATTTTCTTCAAGCTCGACCTGGGCTCGAGAAGCCAAGCTTCATCGCAGTGACAGTGGGTAAGCGCTACCTGTTAGACCACGGCTTTTTCCTGGTTATGTAGTCTGTGGTCGGTCGGTGGTCTAGTGGTTAAGAGACTTGTCACCAATGCGAGAGGTCGGGGGGTTCGAGTCCCACTCGGGGCAAAGAATTTTTCCTTCTCGTATGTGGTACTGTTCATTCGGGCCGATCGTCGGGGGTTCTCTCCGGGTACTCCGGCTTCTTCCCACTCTGCTTTCGAAATGTTCAGCCCACAAAATTTGAAAATAAATGCAATTCTAAATTCCAGAATTTAGATAGCTGAGCTGACCCTTCGCAACACATGATTGTAATATGTTCATTTCCATTGAGGAAAGGATGCGTGTGATTCACGTGAGCGTGCGAGTTGGGTTAAGCTCGCGGCGCTTTGAGCCAATTAACTCATAAAATTGGGTGAGGTGTCCACCAATACACAACTATTATTACTTTTATTATTATCATTATTATTATCATCATTTAGATGTGAACAAAATATGATCCCTTTCCGGGCCGTCGTTCCTAATATATATGAACCAAATGCTAAGCGTTACAGTTTGATGCGTGAGCCATAAATAGGCGTGGTATCACGTGACACCTAATAACCCCACAACTGTAAACACATACACGATGCGGGCTGGCATGACTCTCTGGTTCAGTCCCGTGTAGTCACAGGTCAGCGCCAGGCCCACACGCATGCAGTCAGTCTGACCTACTTACGGCGCATGCCCCCCCCCCCCCCCCCCCCCATCCTTTCTCTTAATCGTTACGGTATCGTTCGTCTCGGAACACCAGTAGACAATTTTGTTAGCAGTGATTTTCTCGCCTAGCACGCGTGTGAAGTACTGGCACAGCTAACGCAGAAGCAATTACTAACTAACAACATGGTGAAATCCAATAGGCACACCCGGGTGACCGTCTGACGGGAAGTCACCAGTTTGTGTGGAGCAGACGAATCCTAATGGCCGCCGCTGTACTCGATATTTACGTGCTAAATTCGTGCAGGGAGTGCTGTTCACATGGGTTCGATGGCAACATTACAAGTTTACCGAGCTCTGAGATAGCCTTTGGGAAGGCCACTGGCCCAATAGTGGCGGTGTCTGTGCGAAACACTTTTTTTGACACAGTGGGAGTTGATAAGGGTGGGATGGGTGTTTTGGGGTTTAACGTCCTTTTCCACCACATAGGGTGATATCAAAGACGGGGCAACGATGAAAAAGCCAGCACAAATATTTGGCCCCAGCCGGGATCGAACTCACGACCCGAGCATTAGAAGTCCAACGCTCTACCATTCGACCACCCCGGCTCCCCGTGGGAGTTGATAAAGGTGCAGGAAGTATCTTTAACTCTTACTACACCAGCGAGTATCGGATACCGGAAACCGGATCCTGGATATGACGAGAATTTTTTTCATCCGTATCATCGAAGCTATCAGGCCATGATTCCTATGTTTCAAATGGTTGCTTGTTGACATATCTAGTCGGGTAAATGGTGGGTGGGTGTTCAAGGATTTAGTTTTTCCCCACCACCTCTGGGTGATATCAAAGATGGGGCAACGAGAAATAGGCCAGCACAAATGTAACATGTACAACCCGCTGGGTTGTGCATGTTACCAAGCAACTAAAGGGAAACAAATCTGGTTGCCTTGCCGGGTAGGTAAGGGGGATAATCATTAGTTGAAATATTGTGATTTTAGAAATTGTTTTATTATTTCGTTTTATTTTATAATTGTTTTCTTTTGTTTAAAGGAGTTTAAAACAATAAGGGTTTTGTGTTTTTATTTGATTAGAAAAAATCAATATATGCAAATTAGTTATCCCAGGAGACACTGCGTTTTTATGTTGTTCCCGAAGCTGAATTTGGATTGGAATTTGGAGCTGAAGTTGACTTTGAAGTTGAATTGTGAACTGATGAGAATTGAGGTTGAAGTGAAGTTACAGCTGAGTAAACACTACCAGAAGAAGTATTCTTGTGTGACCTTTTCTGAGTCAAAAAGTGTTACACAAATATCTGCCAGCAGCCGGGAATTGAACTCGCAAACCAAAGCATTGAAAGTCCAACGGATTGCCGCTCGCCTGTCCCGGCTCCGCATGTCTAGTCGACAGTATTTTCTCCCCCCCCCCCCCCACCCACCTCCCCCACCCCAAGCATTCTGATTACGAGCCTCTAAATCTAATATAATATGGTCTCCCTCTACCCCGTCTCTTCCTCCGTTGTTGGACATAGAATTTTGTGTGTGTGTGTGTGTGTGTGTGTGTGTGTGTGTGTGTGCGTGCGTGCGTGCGTGCCTGTGTGAGTGACACGTACACCATGAACACGTATCGTCTATGGAGGTGCACTGGAGCAGTGAGCAGAAAGACATAAACGAGTCTTCAAAAGGGGTGAGTACAACATCGTTTACAAACTGTCTGTCAAAAGGTCCTTGTTCAAGGCAAGATGTTTCAATGTTGTTTAGAAAACCTCCACCGTCATGTAGCGTCATGCAGAGTTAACTGGCATTGCAAATGTGGGAAACACACGGCTAGCAAACTCTCAACAGTGAATAGAAGAGAAAAAGATACTAACAAGACAAACTTCAAGGTAAAACCCACTATAATTCAAACTGATTCTGCAAGCCATAAATCCACTGAAATAAAGAAGGTGGTGGTGGTGGTGGTGGTGATAATGATGATGATGATGACTACGATGATAGAGAAAAGGAGGTGATGTTGATAATGATGACAGTGACGATGATCACTGGATCGCTTATATAGCACTGTCTATCGTACAAATGGTTCATAAAACCAAACCGTTTCCGTTTCAAAACAGAACTGAAATTTCTGCGTTGCTGGTAACCAAAAGCAATAAAAGCAACGTACAGCACTTAGACATTCAGTACATTACTTCCAAATTGTTCTGTCTCAAAACACAGGACCACATGCAATACTCAAACCATAAAAGTACGGTCCTTTTCAGTTTTTCACTCACTGATTTTTTGAAAGTGTTGTCCACAGCAAGGTGCGAGTAAGGCAGAAAATGTCGCTGAAAACAGCAACGACAACCAGCTGCCTGCCGCCATACTGAATGCGGTTCTGTGAAGTTGTGACCCTGAATCAACGCTCAACCAGGAAGAAGAAATTCATATGCCCGTAGTTTGTGTCCGTGCTTTTGTGACTGTGCACACGATCTGTTTTCGGGCGTTTTCAATTACAGCTGACGCATGTTTGTGTATAGATTGTGTGTCGTTACAAAACACACACACACACACACACACACTGACGTGTGCGTGCGCGCATTACAAAGCAAAAAACAAACAACAACAAACAAAACTAGAGGAGCAAAGCTTCCTTGGCTCACTTGTGAGATGGGTCAATGTCATTAAAAAAGAGTATGTTTGTAAAGCTCCTATCACTAGCTATCCTGAAGTAGGGTATCTCTTGTGTTCATATTTCCTAAGAAAACGGCAAATGGCGATATAACAGTTTTCCCAGGACAGCTTCTATAACCTTGACCTTAGGTCAAGGTCATTCAAATGAGATCTATAAGTGAAGAGCTTATCAGTAATTATCATTATGCCAAGTTTGACAGCTCTAGTTTTTGTAGTTTCTGTACAAGTGGTAATGTAAAATTTCACAACAGACAGCTGTAATGACCTTGACCTTGAGCCAAGGTCATTCAAATGGGTATGTGTGCATAGGTCTCATTGCTGTCTATCATTGTGCCTTGTTTGGTGCATCTGCTGTTTGTTGTTTCCAAGAAAATGCTAACGTTAAAGTCTCCGCAAAACACGCTGAATGGCCTTGACCTTGACTCAAGGAAATTGAATACAAGCATGCCAATACAGGTTTTGTCAATGTCTATCATCACGCAAAGTTTGATGCCTCTGGTTCCCCTACATTCTGAGAAAACGGCAATTTTAATTTCCAATGCGACAGCTATTGGTGACCTTGACCTTTAGTCAAGGTTATTCAAAATGGTATTTCTTGAAAGGTCTTAATACTGTTTATCAGCAAGCCAGGTTTGGTGCTACTGCTATTGATTGTTTCTGAGAGACTGCAAATGTTAAGGTTTTCGAAGGTTTTCCGCAAAACTGCTTGTGTGGCCTTGACCTTGATTCAAAGTCACTGAATACAGGTATGTCAGTGAAGGTGTTGTCAATGTCTATCACCTCGCAAAGTTTGATGTCTCTGGCTTTCCTAGATTCTTAAAAAATGCCAATGTAAAATTTCCAAACAGCTTTAGTGACCTTGACCTTGCGTCAAGGTCAATCGTTATGGTATGTTTTGAAAGGCCTTATGGTTGTCTATCAGCCTGCCGAGTTTGGTGTCTCTGATGTTCATTGTTTCTGAGAAAATGCCAATGTTAAGGTTTCGGAAGGTTTTCCGCAAAACAGCTTGCATGGCCTTGACCTTGACCAGAATTCACTAAGTACAGGTATGTCAGTAAAGGTGTTGTCAATGTCCATTACCATGCAGAGTTTGATGTCTCTGGCTTTTTTAGACTCTGAGAAAATGCCAATGTAAAATTTCCAAACAGACAGCTTTAGTGACCTTGACCTTGGGTCAAGGTCAATCATTATGGTATTTTTTTAAAGGTTTTACGGCTGCCTATCAGCATGTCAAGTTTAGTGCGTCTGCTGTTCATTGTTTCTGAGAAAATGCCAATGTTAAGGTTTCATCAGGCTTTCCGCAAAACAACTTGCATGGCCTTGACCTTGACTCAAAGTCACTAAACATAGACAGGCCGGTAAAGGTATTGTCAATGTCCATCATCATGCAAAGTTTGATGTCTCTGGCTTTTCTAGATTCTGAGAAAATGCCAATGTAAACTTTCCAAACAGACAGCTTTAGTGACCTTGACCTTGGGTCAAGGTCAATAATTATGGTATATTTTGAAAGGTCTTGTGGCTGTCTATCAGCAGATTAATTTTGGTGTCTTTGCTGTTTGTAGTTTCTGAGAAAAGGCCAATGTTAAGGTTTACTGCGGACACACAGACACACAGACAGACGACGGAGGGTTATTACACAGACTCACTTTGTTACACAAGTGAGCCAAAAACTGGCAAATGATAGAGCCAGAGATTTTTCATTTATTACAGAATGTCTTTGTGAAATTTCAGTCGCGTACTCATCGTGAACAAAAAAAAAAAGTTTGAATAAATCCCCTGGTGATCTAAAGGGGGGTGGGGGCTGAGAATCAGGTGAGACATTTTTTCCGTTGTATGGGGGGAGGGGGGGATGTGGGGGGGGGGAGGTATGACTGCAGGGACCAAGCCGCATATCACGGTAGCACTGCGATAAGTACACAAGTACTGTATAGGCACGTCGTTTCCAGGTAGCAGTTTAATTCAAACCACCTCATGGTGTACACGAGGGTCTTGTGCAAAAGATCATTTATATACCACCGAGAACTTCCTTGTGAGTAAAACAATGTCATCAACCACATGGGTCATGCCTTGGGAAGACAATGTAAATAGCAGTGCCCTGCTGTGGTAGGCCTACATATTATCAGTTCCCAGACATTCAGCACAGAGTGATCTGATTTCAAGTTTATGGGACTGTTTGAGAGGCCAAAGACCTTTTATCAACAAACGTTCTAACTTAAGGTAAAACACAATGCAGCTGTGAGCAGTTTACCTTTTTGACACAGAACGCTTTTACAACAACCGAGACACGTAGGCCTACAGCACTGAGCGATTTTCAATACCACAATAACTAAACTGTTCTCTCATATTAGTGATGTATTGATTTTATTTGTAACAGACACTTTTGAAACCTTGTTTGGATGTAACGACAGAATTACTCCACGACAGATTTCCTCAGCAGTAAATCCTGTGAGAAGTGTTTACTCTTTTCAGGAAAATTACTCTCATCCACACAGGACAGATTTACTCCTCGACAGAATCACTCCTCTGTTCAAAGAGACGAAAATCGTAAGCGTGTGTGTGTCATAGCTGGTCACTGCTTCTGTGGTACGAGGTTTTTACTCCAGAGAAAACGTTTCTTTACAAACCCTCGCGGAGCGGCTGGAAGTCTAAAAATTTGTGTTGCGTTTTTTCTTCTACTCTACAAAACCAGTGAGAAGCGCTTTGGGGTCACAATCTTCAAGTGCTCTTGACCTGTTTGATTTTACATGTTTGAAATACTCGTATCACTAAATTTTCCATGAATTCTTTCTGAAAGCACAATTTTCTCTCAGTTTTATTGTATACTCCCCCACCATTATAACCCACACTCCTTTCCCTTTATTCTCCAGTGTGTGTGTGTGTGTGCGCTTGCAAAAAATTCAAAGTACAATAAATCAACGCGCACCATACTAAATAAGGGGGCGCCGTCTGGCACCGCCATGGAACGACTGAGAAAGGTAACCAGGGCTGAGACAGGGCACAGTGGTTGGTCTTTCAGGACCGGCAAATGCGCTACATGGTGTCTTTGCTGAAATTGAATTGTTTTCGATGAATGAATAAAAATTCGAAGCCCACCCTCCACCATGTGCACGTCCTGGCGCCTAGCACACTTGTCAGAATCGGTGAAGTTGCTCACTCTCAAGAGCCCCCCAAAACCGACCAAGATGGCCGCCCACAGTTGACAGTCACACATGTTGTTCATATCGAGGTGTCGTCGAAGGTTCAACAGATGGTTCGGGCTCACAGGGAGCTTATAAGCTTGAGCGGTGCCGCGCACGCGCCGAATGCCCGCCAGCAAGCTGTCCAATTTGAAGTTATCTAAACAAGGATTGGGCAGATCTGCCTGGAGGTGTAAAATGCGAATAATATTAAGATACTGTCTTATTGTGGAGGGACGTTTCGATCTCGCCAAGAAGGCCACGTACCTAGAGAGCATTTCAACTCTCACAAAAGTGTCCAGTTTATCAGGGTCCAGTGATACAATACCTTGCACGCTGTCAATGCACACACCCAAAAAGGTCAGCTTTTGGCACGGGTCTACCACTTTTTACCACGTCTGAATAAGAATGCAATATGCTTCTGCGCATTTCTGAAAGGTGGGTGCGGCCATAAAGAAGTCTTCCAAGTACACCACAATACCAGACAAGCTTCGGCGTTCCAGGATACGTTTCACGGCTTGTGTAATTCTGTGAAAGATACTCGGGCTCTTACGCCCGCCGAAAGGGAGCCTAGTGTCAAATAGCCAAGTAGGGTATACATCATCAGCAAAAGTCCATTCCATGCCGGTAAATGCATAGTTTTCCGGGCGAATGGGCACGCAGCGGTACGCTGATTTCAAGTCCACCTTAGCCATGTACCAGTTCGGCTGAATAATGCTCAAAGCGTCTTGAACACTGATAGGTATACGACTCGAGTGTCGCATGTTCGTTAACGCTACAGTTGTCAGGCCTAGTACAGTCCAAGATGAGTAATGTCTCCATTAGGTTTCTCTACAGCATTCAGGGCACTAATAATATCTGGGGGGCTGGTGCTTGTTTGAAAGTTCCCTTCGGCTAGTTCCTCCTTAATCACCTTGTCCACCTTAACAGCGTTGTTTCGAGCACCGGTAGAGTTTGCAACCCTAACTTTTGTCTTCACAGTTTGTCCTTCATCAACTAAAGGAAACCCTTCAGTTATGCCAGAAATAATAAACTCTTTGTCTGGGTCATCACACATTTCTTTCCAAGTCTGCAGTTTCATGTGCAACGGGGAACTGTGCACAAAGGAGGCTATTCGTTTTTTGTCACATGTCTCGTCTCCCCGTGATTTGTGGAAAGGCAAGTACTGCAGGCATGGGTGAAGTTACAGACGCGTAATCCGCAACCTTTCTGGCTATTGAAACGTTTGCAAATGGGTTTTCCTGTGCGCGGGTCAGTTTTGTCGCCGGCCCTACTGTTCCCACTCAAGCTAGCGGCTGTCCTAGCCTCATTCCCACTGCTCTTCTGTCGCAAGTAGGACTGCATAAAAAAATTGTCCGTTTCCCAGTTTTTGTTCGCCGCATGGCGATCACGCCTAAATGCAGTGTCGAAATTCAAAACTGAGGGCCACTCAAAAAGCTGGGCAAACGTTGCTACTTTTGTAAGGTACGCAGCTTGCTGTCTCACTTCTGTAATATCGACATTATCATTGTCTATTGCGTCAATGAGAATCTTCAGTGCACCCTCAAAATATTGCGCAACAGAAAGTTTGTCGTGCGCTACACGGCCATCATTCACTTTAATCTGAACCCCGTCCATGTGAATAGCCTGAGGTTTTTCAGGTGCCAAGGCAATGAAGTCCCTAACCTCTTGCGCTTTGCCATGTGCCACTTTATCCCTTGGTGGCTGATTCATAGACGTGAACATACCGGCATTTGTGGTGTGGTCGGTGGTGGGTGGTAGAAATGGACCGGGAACCGTCGCCGCCGCCCTGCGGATGGTGTCGAGGATGTTGGCACCGTCGCCGGTCGTTGGCGCCCCACGTTGAGCGTCGAAGATGTCGTTGCTGCTGGTCGTTATCGTCGCGGTGGCAGTTGTCGTCAGCGCGGTGGTTGTGGTCGCAGCGGCGGTTGTCGTCACAGCGCCCGTTCTCGTCGTTGCAGCCCTGGAAGTCTCGCACAGCTTCTTTTAACAGTAAGCGTTGCCCGAGGCTGAGCATACTGAGTTCGCCATTGATAATGGGACGGCGTTAGCAGGGACAGTGCAGTTCTGGATTCGAGTCCTGCCTCGCATAATACACTTAGCGTCTCTGGTGTCAGGCCCCACTTTTCGGCCCATTCCCTCTCATTCTCCGCCATTTCTTTGGCCGCCAATCTCTCTGACCGTCGAGTCCCGTGCGCCAGGTTGGGGTTTGAAAAAGGCAACGAGCAACGAGCGGGCAGGTGTGGTCCCCCCGGCGGCCAGGCAGCAACTGACGACAGGAGATGAACAGTGGACTAGCGCGACAAGAACACGTGCAACCCGAATAAAACACTGAATAGTTTTTACAACACGTTAGTGCATGCCTGCCGCACGCACAGCACCTCCAAACACGGACCACTCACGAATCGCGTGTTGCACGCGTAAAAGCCCTGACCCGACGACCCCGTGTGCCACGTTTTGAAGTCGCGTATACCTAGGCTACCCCGCAAAAAATTCAAAGTACAATAAATCAACGTTTTCACCAATGAACGTGTCACTTTATTTTACTTTAAATCATTTTAAAAAAATTAAATTGCTTAATAGTATATAAAGCAATATCTTGCGGTCTTTCACAGTCTTCAAGGAGATTCAATGAGGGTAAATTAATTCAAGGAGTTTCAAGGACAAATGTCTGTTCAAATTCAAACAGACTCAAGGCATGTACGTACCCTGAGTGCCTTTACACCCCATCCCCAACACACACACACACACACACACACACACACACACACACACACACACACATCACCTACGCACACTGGATACGAAGCAAATTCCAATTAGAAAACGTACAAGCACTAAGGGAAGGCAAAAGTGAAGTACAAGAATATCACAGGATAAAAAATGAAAGGCACGGGGTCAAAATGTAAATCTCATGGATTGTGTCGTCGTTCACACTGACAAATTGCGGAAGTCGATTTTGGACGATTTTGAGATTTATATCCTACTTACCTAATTTTGAGGTCGCAGATCGACTGGTGTCGCAGATCGACTGGTCTGTTTCTACGTTTGAAGCTCGGAAATTGGGTAAAACAGAGTTTGAAAATTTGCGGAACAGACACACAACATTTTTTTCACGAGGAAACTGCGGATGTCTAAATGAATGAATTTACAATGGAAAAATTGAGTCAGTCGATCGCAGGAAAATTGCTGAAGTCTTCATAGGGTAAATTCACAGCATAGTTGCGTATGTCTTGATTGTTTTCAGTATTTCTGAAAAAATTGCGTAAGTGACGGTGTGAAGTGCGCGCGCGCGCGCGCGCGTGTGTGTGTGTGTGTGTGCGCGCGCGCGCGCGCAAAATGACTTTCACAGAAGTTTCCTGTGAGGAAGTTCCGTGATTGACATCAGACACGAGCAGAGCTGAAGCCGAGGTGAAAGCGTATTGTTCGTTATCTCTGACATTTAATCGGTAGAGGAAAATAATATTATAGTGTGTCGTTGAAAAATTGCGGAAGTCTTGAATGTTTTCTGTATTTCTGAATTTCTGAAAAATTGCGTAAGTGACGATGTGAAGTGCCTGTGTGTGTGTGTGTGTGTGTGTGTGTGTGTGTGTGTGTGTGTGTGTGTGTGTGTGTGTGTGTGTTTATTTTTAAATGAGTCGTAGCTCTGAAACCGACTTCAGCTTGGTACCGGCCGGATTTTCAAGCTGAACTGTGACAGCTTATCTAAACGCATCTTCTTGGGCAACGCTAACGTCTTTTTCACAGAAACACGAAATTGAAATGTTAGCGGCCTTATGTTTGAATGTTTGACCTTTTTTTTTTTTTTTTGCCAGATGGAAGAAAAATGCAAGAGAATTCATCTTTGTGTCAATCCTGCTTTTAGGATTTTCGGGTAGTATTGATCTGGAAGTTATCGTGTCATTGTATTTTCTTTCCCAAACCAAACTGATAAGCGTGTAATTAGCAATTATTCCTCATGAAGCTGTTGTATACCGACGAGTATTTTGATCCAAGACGCAAATCAACCCTGAGCTTTAGCTAAATACGAGTCGGTACAACAGCTTCATGGGGTGTAAATGCTTTATCATCCCTTTCTTTGGGCCAGTTTATGGTATATTTTGAACGTTTATCCTACCAAAAACTATCATTCGAAAGCAGCTGCACATAGCAGACGAACGAGTTTGTATGTCGGCAGATCACAACGCCGACAGAATAAAGTGCGCCTTTTTATGCTAGCAAGACGGTGTCAATTCATTCATGAACTCAAATCCAAACAAGGAGGAACGGCCCCGTCCTACAAATAAAAAAGTTGTTTCTCCAAACTTCAGACAACATCAAAACAAGGGGGGGGGGGGGGGGGGGGGAGAGAGAGAGAGAGAGAGGGGTCAGTTCCGTGAACTAAACATTTCACGTCAGCCTCAGGCAGGTCATCATACAGAGAGAGAGAGAGAGAGAGAGAGAGAGAGATGACGTCAATTCCGTGAACTAAACATTTTGACGCTAGCCTCTAGCACTGCGATCGTCTGAGGAAGCTTGTTTATGTTTTGTAATTTCCCTGTTGGCTTTGTGGCTTCCCCGATTGAATTATTTTTCACATGAAATCTGGAAGATCTAGAGGGCTGGTGAAATGTCGGAGGCAGTGACGATACTTGCTGATTTTGTCTGTGAACTAAGCGTTTGACGTCAGCTTCACACTAGTGGCATGACAGATGATGCTTGTGCATGTCGTGATTTCCCTGTTGCTTTTGTGACTTCCCTGGCTGAATTAATTGGCTCACTTGTGTAACAAAGTGAGTCTATGTAATAACCCTCCGTCGTCTGTGTGTGTGTGTGTGTGTGTGTGTGTGGGTGGGTGGGTGGGTGGGTGGGTGTGTGTGGGTGTGTCCGCAGTAAACCTTAACATTGGCCTTTTCTCAGAATCTACAAACAGCATAGACACCAAAATTGGTAGACTGATAGACAGCCATAAGACCTTTCAAAACATACTATAATGATTGACCTTGACCCGAGGTCAAGGTCACTAAAGCTGTCTGTTTGGAAATTTTACATTGGCATTTTCTCAGATTCTAGAAAAGCCAGAGACATCAAACTTTGCATGATGATGGACATTGACATACCATTTACTGACATACCTGTATTCAGTGACTTTGAGTCAAGGTCAAGGCCATGCAAGCTGTTTTGCGGAAAACCTTCCAAAACCTTAACATTGGCATTTTCTCAAAAACAATTAACAGCAGAGGCACCAAACTTGGCACGCTGATAGACAACCGTAAGACCTTTAAAAATGTACCATAGTGATTGACCTTGACCCAAGGTGAAGGTCACTAAAGCTGTCTGTTTAGACATTTTACATTGGCATTTTATCAGAATCTAGAAAAGCCAGAGACATCCAACTTTGCAGGATGATGGACATTGGCAACACCTCTACTGACATACCTGTATTCAGTGACTTTGAGTCAAGGTCAAGGCCATGCATGCTGTTTTGCGGAAAACCTTCCAAAAACTTTAACATTGGCATTTTCTCAGAAACAATGAACAGCAGAAGCACCAAACCTGGCTTGCTGATAAACAGCCGTAAGACCTTTCAAGAAATACCATTTTGAATGACCTTGACTGAAGGTCAAGGTCATCAAAGCTGTCTCATTGGAAATTTAAAATAGCCATTTTCTCAGAATGTAGGGGTACCAGAGGCATCAAACTTTGCATGACGATAGACATTGACAAAACCTGTACTGCCATTCTTGTATTCAATTTCCTTGAGTCAAGGTTAAGGCCATTCAACATGTTTTGCGGAGAGTTTAACGTTAGCATTTTCTTGGAAACAACAAACAGCAGAGCCACCAAACAAGGCACAATGATAGACAACAACGAGACCTATGCAGGCATACCCATTTGAATGACCTTGACTCAAGGTCAAGGTCACTACAGCTATCTGTTGTGAAATTTTACATTACCATTTGTACAGAAACTACAAACACTAGAGCTATCAAATTCGCATAATGATCGTCACTGATAAGCTCTTCACTTACAGATCTCATTTGAATGACTGACTAAAGGTCAAGGTCACAGAAGCTGTCCTGGGAAAACTGTTATATTGCCATTTCCCGTTTTCTTAGGAACTATGAACACAAGAGACACCTTACGTCAGGACAGCTAAAGATAAGAGTGAGTGAGTGAGTTTTTAGGGCTTAAAGCCGCGCAAGCCACAAAGACTAATTCGCGGCTGTGTGCCTGCACTACATGAAAAAAACAACTAGAGAGGCAAAAGCCTCCATGGCTCCCTTGTGACATGGGTCAAGGTCATTGAAAAGAGTACGTTCGTAAAAATCTTATCACTATCATCAAGCCAAGTACGGTGTCTCTGGTGTTTTTAGTTCCTGGCAATATTACACTTTCCCCCAAAACTGACTGTATGGCCTTGACCTTGGGTCAAGGTCATTCAAATGAGATATCAATGTCTATCATTATGCCAAGCTGGATGCCTCTAGTATTTGTAGTTTCTCCAAAAACAGTAATATTGAAATTCACAACAGACAGCTTTATGACCTTGACCTTGAGTCAAGGTCATTTAAAGTGGTACGGGTATACTGTATATAGGTCTTATCAATGTCTATTAGCATGCCAGGTTTGGCACCTCTGCTGTTTGTTGTTTCTGAGAAAATGCCAATATTACGGTTTAACAAAAATAGCTTGTACGGCCTTGACCTTGACACAAGGCTATTGAATAGATGTATATCTGTAAAGTTCTTATCAATATCTATCACCATATAAAGTTTAAAACCTCTGGTTTTTGTAGATTCCAAGAAAAAGCCAATGCAAAATTTAAAAACAGACAGCTTTAGTGACCTTGACCTTGAGTCAAGGTCATTCAACAATAAACATTTTGAAAGTTCTTACGGCTGTCTGTAGGTTTGCCAAGTTTGGTTCCTCTGCTGTTTGTAGATTCTGAGAAAATGCCCATGTTAAGGTTTACTGCGGAAATGCGGAAAATAGCTTGTACAGCCTTGACCTTGACTCAAGGCCATTGAATGCATGTACATATGTAAAGTTCTTATCAATGTCTGTCATCACGCAAAATTTTAAAACCTCCGGGTTTTGTAGATTCTAAGAAAATGCCAGTGTAAAATTTCCAAACAAACAGCTTTAGTGCAAGGTCAAGGTCATTCAGAATGATATATTTTGAAAGGTCTTAATATGGCTGTCTATCAGCATGCCAAGTTTGGTGCCTGTGCTTTTTGCAGATTCTGAGAAAATGCCAATGTTAAGTTTTTTCACGGAAATTCGGAAAATAGCTTGTCTGACCTTGACCTTCACACAAGGCCATTAAATACATGTATATCTGTAAAGTTCTTATCAATGTCTATCATCATGCTAAGTTGAAAATCTCTGGTATTTGTAGACTCCAAGAAAATGCCCATGTAAAATTTTCAAACAGACAGCTTTAGTGACCTTGACCTTGAGTCAAGGTCATTGAAAATGATATATTTTGAAAGGTCATCTGGCTGTCTATCGGCGTGCAAAGTTTGGTGCCTCTGCTGTTTGTAGATTCTGAGAAAATGCCAATGTTAAGGTTTACTGCTGACACACACACACACAGACAGACAGACAGACAGACAGACAGACACACACACACACACACACACACACACACACACACACACACACACACACACACACACACAGACGACGGAGGGCTATAACATAGACTCCCATTGTTACACAAGGGAGCCAAAAATGTAATGTTGGACAAAGGATGCAAACTGGTCTACGGGGCCATATAAACCTAGGACATGCAGGAGACGCTGCACCTTCATTCTAATTTCTCGAACTCCCGGTTACAAAAAACCGCAGAAAACAAATGACAATTACAACTAGGTAAAACAAAGATAAATACTAAGCGCATATACAGCAAACATTGCAACTTATCATCTC
Organism: Batillaria attramentaria; assembly: GCA_018292915.2. NCBI lineage: Eukaryota > Metazoa > Mollusca > Gastropoda > Batillariidae > Batillaria > Batillaria attramentaria. The sequence continues at coordinate 1,740,881 of JACVVK020000091.1, forward strand.
CTAGGCGCAATAAACCAGTTCGCAGCATATGCCCGACATCACTTATTCCTAACCACTGGTAGTGCAGACGTGAGCGAGGGGTTAAAAAGAAGAAATATAGATGAAAGGGCCGAACTTAGAAATCAGCTGAGAGAAGAGAGGAAGGACAGAGCGGCTAAATTCGGGAGGTTTTAAAGAGAAAGATACAGGTGAATGGACCGAGGGAGGCAGAAATAAGAGTGAAGAAAGAGCAAAAGGAGTGGGCAAGCTTGGCGAAATCAGCCCAGCCGAGTGAAGGCGAGCCCATGGGGCCAGCTAAAGATAAGAGCCTTACAAACATACTCTTTTGAATTACCTTGACCCATCTCACAAGTGAGCCAAGGAGGCTTTGCTCCTCTAGTTTTTACATAAAATCTGGAAGATCTAGAGGGCTGGTGAAACGTGGTCTAGAATACCTTGGATTGTACTTATGAAATCGAAAATTTGGAACTCTTTTGACCGGTGATTCTCGCAGAAACTTGAAAAAGTTATGTTTATCTAAACGTTCAGTTATTCTTAATGCTAAAGCTATAATAGTGCAGTAGTTCCTGTCATATGTGCAGTTGTCACACTAGACAAAAACGCCGGGATAATAAGTAATTTGCAGTAGTCTTTTCATAGATATTTGATCTTATGTGCAAACCACCCCTACCTCGGATTTTTTTTTTTTTAAACACAAAATCAGTCAGAGCTACAGAGTTGTGGCACGAAAACAGGCAGTGTGATTGGGTGAACTTCCAAAGTCTAGAAAATGAAGGAATTTGAACAACTTTTTCGAAAAATTTCGTAACATGACCGATTTTTTTAAATCGGCGATAACTCTTCTGAAAATGCGTCAGGCTAAAAATCGTGAAAGGTAGCTCTGGAGAAGGTGAATTCCCATTTTATCTCAAAGTAAAAAGGCCTCCAGCGAGGTGGTTTAGGAGATAGCCATCATTACAATTTACATCCGTACACACACACACACACACACACACACACACACACACACACACACACACACACACACGTCTCACAACTCCCGCCAAACAGAACGCAGCAGCATAGTGTGCACGTCATGTGTCTATGACGCAGATTTCGTTACGTCACAGCCTTGTTTTGTACTACTGAAACTTGCTGCTGCGCGTAGCAAAATCTGCCCCATCGTATAACTTAACAAAAACACAAGTTCTAAACTACGACTGAAGACACAAACAAACACGCTAACGTTTTCAAGGAAATGTAATTTGCGAGGTGAATTCGAAACCGACCAAGCACAGCTCAGTCTGTTCACGTTTTGCACAACCACGGTTCGAGTGGGTGTCTTCCTGTCGCGATTCTTCACGAAATATGAAGCTTTGTGAGTGTTTATTATAACACTTTTAGTACATATACACCGATTAAAGTATCCTTTCACCAACAGCTACAGTTTATAACTGCATGCTTGATTCAAACGATTCAAGAAGCTTCTGTTCAATTGGAGATCTAGACAACGAATTCGCTGCCATTCTCTGCACTGATAGCGGACGATTGCAGCTACTCGATTCGATTCTGCCTTATGTCACAGGTTTTGGGTTTTATAGCGTTGAAAGACTGTTTTCGCCTTCTAATGAAATTTCAATGTCGAAGTCGACCACGCCTGAGGATTTGTGGTGAATTTGATTTTGACAAAATTGCGTCATTGGCAGGAGAAAAATTGCCGAAGTCGACCACGCGAGAGATTTTGTTGTGATTTTTGCAAAATTGCATGAATGCTAGTGCAAAATTGCCGAAATCGACCACGCTTTAATTTTTGGGTAAAACTGCGTAATTCAACCTGCTAAATTGCGTAAGTCGGTATTTTGGTTGGAACACGTGGACATAAAATTGCGTAAGTCGCGTAAATTACTTTTTTTTCACAAAATGCAATTAGCTATGATAACTACACTTAACAAACCAAATAGAAGAAACGATTGTGAATCGTCCAGTAAAATTTCATTTCGATATGAAGATAAATAATCGAATAAATCAGGTTTTTTCGACTTCCGCAACTTTCCCGTGTGAACGACGGTGTGTTATAAGGAACTGAAACAGAGAGAGAGAGAGAGAGACAGAGACAGAGAGAGAGAGAGAGAGAGAGAGAGATATTATTTTACAAGGATAAAGCTACATCGACAAGTCTCCGATCATTTGGCTGCTAAACTACTAACACACACCAAAAGGCATGTAAATCAGACACATGAAACAAAAGTGCATAGAAATGTTCAAAACAAAAGTATGAAATTAAGGCAAAAACGTGGGGAAAATGTATATAACGTCCACTTGTATAAGAAAGGCACATAAACAATTCTATATATGTAGACTGTGGGACGGATGGGTGGTTGGGAGTTTAACGTCCTTTTCAACCGAGTATGGGTAATCACAAAGGCGGGGCAACCTGAAAACGGCACAACAGCACAACTTGACAGCACGACCCTAGCATTGAAAGTCCAACGCTCTACCATTCGGCTATCCCGGCTGCCCGTACTGTTTGGTAGCTGCTGTGTAGTGTGTTTTATGTGGCTAATGTATGGGAGATAACAACTGCTGTCCGGGATGTTTATATTTTGATGGGTGGTTTGCCCTTGGCTCAACTTCCTGTCCCACGGAACATGGCTGAATACACATTGAACTGATATACTCGAGTTTGTCGTTTATTTGTCAGCAGCAGTCCACTCCCATCTTGACAAGGATGTCTGTTGTAGTTCGCAAGCACAGCAAGACATTAGAGTAGCTGATGGTTCCCTGAGGGCAGACGGATGCTAGAGCCGGCCTGGGAACACAGACACGGTGTGCTACTGAAAAACTTGAGTAAGCGAACAGCCGAGCGATATTATACATGGTATAAATATCATGACATACAATGGACAGCGAGAGAGAGAGAGAAAGGTGGGGGTGGGGAGGAGAGTGAGAGAGCGTCTGTCTTGACTGACAAACGTCAACTGAAACCATTAATTGGCGTTAACTGTTTCTGATATAATCATGATATCCACAAATATCAGCGGACGACAAGCGCGGCAAAGACAGACAATCCAATCAGAGCCTCAGTTTGAAGCAGACTGCCGATGATTGGACCAGCAACATTCACGTCACCTTGCCCTTGACAAAGACAAAAAAGGAAAAAATGGAATACCACCACTAGTAGTACATGTAGTAGCAGTAGTAGTAGTAGCAGTAGTAGTAGTAGTGTGTGTGCGTGTGTGTGTGTGTGTGTGTGTGTGTGTGTGTGTGTGTGTGTGAACGCAATCAGTCCTATCTGAGTTTACAATTATTATTATTATTGCACTGACTAGTATATTGATGTTTTATCTCGCCCCCTCTTTTACCAGTCCCTTTTTCCGGAAGTCTGTTGCAAACATCAAGCGTTCAAGGCAAGTATGGATATATTTATATGAATGCAGTGGGTAGCAGATGTTTCTCAGAAAGTTTCTCAGAAAAAAGAAAAAAAAAAAAAAAAAAAACCCTACAGGGAATAGTTCCTCACTTTTCTGAGTACAGACATCCCCTTGAAATCCCTCCAGACATCCACTGATACAGCGACCAGTGTCCATGTCACATGACCCGTCACCAGCACACTGACCACACGGTAAGGAACAGTTGGCTGACCAGCGGCCGGTGATACACTCTGTAAAAAAGGCAGTCATGGTCAAAGTATTATTAGAGTCTGAGTGTCCCTTACTACACATCATTCTGTTGTTTTCACGAACACTGCCTAGAAGTATAAAGAATGATTTCATATTACACTTCACAAAGCCGTCTATGTTCGTGGCAGTGACAGTGAGACATTTCTAAATTTTGGTAATCGGTAGCTTGGTGATTTGCTGATTGGTAATTTCGTGGCTGGTATTTATATTGCCTGAGTCTCCCCCCCCCCCCCCACACACACACACACACCCGCCACCACAACCACCAACAAACACACCATGAACAAGTCACGCTGCAAACTGAAAAATAAAGGAACAACATTTTTACAGAAAACAGTGGTGCACAGGCCACTGTTGACTTTTAGACATTTAAACAAAATTTAAACAAAACCAAATTTCATATACACAAAAGAGAGAGAGAGAGAGAGAGAGAGACACACACACACACACACACACACACACACACACACACACACACACACACACACACAGAGAGACTTACTGTTACACAGGTCTCCGCTAAAGCCGTCACGACATCCCCGTGGACAGTGTCCGTTGGTATTGTTACAGACATCATCATCACGACAGTAACCACACTCTTCACAAGATTCCACACCGTAATAACCAGTGTCACATTCTGAAAACACAAACATGCACCGCACATTGCATCATGCACCGCACATTTATAGTCATCGTCTACAGTACACCGGTTTATTTTTACACACACACACACACACACACACACACACACACACACACACACACACAAACATACACACACACACACACACACACACACACACACACACACACACACACACACACGTTACCTGTACAGTCAGGAGAGGACCATCCAGTGAGACATGTACAGGCGCCATCTTGTCTGCCACAGGTGCCGTTAACACATCCCTTACCACACTGGAACTCGCACATCATTCCGTAATAGCCACCAACACAACCTACGAGTACAGTAGAAGAGGCACGATTTCGTATTACAGTTCAGAAAAATCGTATTTCATTTTGCATTCGTTTGTGTCAGTAGCAGACAGACTTACTGAAATGTGGGTGGGTAGGTGGGTGGGTGTTTGGGAGTTTAACATACTTTTCCACCACTTAAGGGCGATATCAAAGACGGAGCAACGAGAAAAAAGAGAGAGAAAAAAAGGCCAGTTCAAATGCTTGGCCCCAGCCCGTATTCTAAAATGTTGGTAATTTTGCAACTGGAAATAGGTAAGTCGGAAATTGGTAGTTTGGTAGTTGGTTAAATTGGTAACTGGTAAGTTGGTAACAAGAGACCTGGTAACTGGTATTTGATATTTTGTAATGTCATTTCTAAGTACCAATATAATTAGAAAAGCAACCATACAGATCCTTTTATTATTGATACTGCACGCCCCCATGCAAGAGTCACTAGCTGCGCGCGCGCGCGCGCGAGCGAGAGAGAGAGAGAGTGACTTACTGTCACAGCGATCCCCATCAAAGTTGTCACGACATCCCCGTGGACAGTGTCCGTTGGTATTGTTACAGACATCATCATCACGACAGTAACCACACTCTTCACAAGATTCCACACCGTAATAACCAGAGTCACATTCTGAAAACACAAACATTGCATCATGCACCGCACATTTATAGTTATCGTCCACAGTATACCGGTGTATTGTACACACACACACACACACACACACACACACACACACACACACACACACACACACACACACACCCGACTATGCTACTACATGCGTATATATCAAGCAATACTAGAAAATGACCAATATGTAAAGAACAATAGGGGGGAAAACAAAGGACGTGATAAGTGAGCAATACAAATAAACCTTGAGGCGATGTTTTTACAGTTTTAAAAGAAAAACAAACAAAAACAACAGCAACACGTGATTTGAATAAGTATTGGGATTTTCTTTGTCCAAAGTACAAAATCCTACAGAGTACATTATTGTCAAGCCCATTACGAGCTTTCCATCAGATGTTTTATTAGTTGGCCTTGAAAGATCCATGCGTGTGCCCCTGAGTAAGAGAGGGAGGTTTTGAAAATATCTACACGAGGCTTCGGCACCACGAAATCATTTCTCAGTGTTCGGTACGGCACTTGAGAGTGCGTGAATAGACTAGTGAGATATGCGGGGGGGTTTGACAATTTTATTTTTTTGCATCAGTATCATTTTGTTAAGTCTGAGTTGTTTCCGTAAGGGCAGGATACCCAATGATTTAAATTTGTCATCGGTGCTAAGTGAGCACATGCTTTTGTCTATAATCAGTTTAATCGCTCTTCTGTGGAGCGATTTTTTTTTTTTTAAGTTTCCCTCACTACAGCCGTCCCAAACGGTGGACGCATAGTCTATGTGTGGCTGAATATGTGCATTATAAAATAGTTTTCTTGTGGGTTCATCGGTAAAGTATTTAAGTTTGGATAGTAGAAACAGATTTTTTGACAACATCTTACATATATTATTTATATGCGCTTGCCAGCTTAGCTGATCATCCACTGTGATCATCCACAGAGAGAGAGAGAGAGAGAGAGAGAGAGAGACTTACTGTTACACAGATCCCCATCAAAGTTGTCCCGACATCCCCGTGGACAGTGTCCGTTGGTATTGTTACAGACATCATCATCACGACAGTAACCACACTCTTCACAAGATTCCACACCGTAATAACCAGTGTCACATTCTGAAAACACAAACACTGCATCATGCACCGCACATTTATCGTCCACGGTATACCGGCGTATTTTACACACACACACGCACACACACACACACACACACACACACACACACACACGTTACCTGTACAGTCAGGAGAGGACCATCCAGTGAGACATGAACAGGCGCTGTCTTGTCTGCTACAGGTGCCGTTAACACATCCTTTACCACACTGGAACTCGCACATCATTCCGTAATAGCCACCAACACAACCTATGAGTACAGCAGAAGAGGCACGATTTTAGTACAGAGGCACAGCTCAGAAAAAAAAATCGTATTTAATTTTGTCGATGGTTCGACTGTTTGCGTAGCTACCTCGTCGGAGGCTCGGTAGCTACGCAAACATCTCGGGGTTAGTCTTTCGTAGTAAACCACGAAAACTAACCATGTAAGCTCTGTATATACAATCCAGCTCAACAACATGTCATGTCTTATCATATAGTGGGCAGAGGGTCGTCTGCTCGGGCTCTTATTAACCAGTGTATGATATTATACCTACCAACACAAACACCAGTATCCCTTTCACATCCTCCGTGACAGTTCTCTCCACATCTCTCACTACAGTTCTGTGTGTACCAACCCTCGGAACAGCCTGTAACAGCAAGATGGGAAGTGCGGGGATGGTGAGGATGGAAATTTGCAATAACTGCAAAACACTGGCCTGATGAGAAGGAATGTCCACATGGCCTCCGAAAATCGCACAAGGTAAAACAGTGTGCGTGCTGACTTACCCTCAAGTAGGCATCTTATTGTTTAGGACTGTCTGTCTGTCTGTCTCTCTCTCTCTCTCTCTCTCTCTCTCTCTCTCTCTCTCTCACACACACACACACACACACACACACACACACACACACACACACACACACACCACTTAATTCACACTCACCTGCACTGCAGTTACCATGGGTCTGAAGGCAGATTATTTCTGCGTTGTCGTCAGGCAGACAGTGTTCACTACACCGCTGGTCACACTGGTCACCATACCATCCAGGTTGACACGCTGTTGACACAGTCATGTGTAACTAATACAGCGATCGGACATTTACTGTGCACATGAAATGAACTCTTTCCAACATTCAATTAAATAAATGACCAATCAAAGGCATTTCTAACCTACTGAAAACAGCAACAACAACAACAACAACAACAAAGAAACAATTGGGAAAAGAAAACAATAAGCAAACATAAAGTACCAAACACCACCACCATCTTCAACAACAACAACAACAACATCCCCCAAAAAAGCAAAATGCAACTAACACCCTGCTGTTGTTGTAAAGTTGACGGCATCAGTAGGCTGCGAGATGTAAAAGTTGTTCATGACGGCCACGCTGGCTTGCATGTCGGTGACGGGCAGCAGACCTTCCACTCGCCCTGTGAATGTGTTGCCGACCCTCGTCTCCAGCGCCTCCTCTGCTGATATGTTCCACTCCCGCACCGTGCTCGCTTTGTTGTTATACTGCCAAACCTGAATCTGAAACAAGTGGAAGCACATGGTCCATTTCATGCTGCAGACAACGGAATCGACGGCTTCACCCCTTTCAATCAAAGGGGGCGAGCCCCCAGAGTTGAGCCAATCGCGTGCCACGGCGTAATGCGCACAACGCCTGGAATGCTCTGCAAACTTTCTCACTACAACGAGGGAAGCACGTGTAGTTTGATATGACTGAAAACGTGGAAATAAATAAAGCAGTAAGTCCATTGACGTCATTTGAGGAAAAAATCCATTACGTCAGTATCTTTCATCCTTAAATCACCGCTGTTTTCATAAAATGACGTACGTCATGGACGTACTATTTTGCAAATGCTCGGCAGAGTAAAGGGGGTGGGGCTTTGGCCTCGGGTTTTGCCGAGTGGAGTCGTCTATTACCGATGTGGGAGCATGTCTGTGTTTGACGACAATGCTTCCAGAGGTCTATGTTTCTACAGCAACCCTAACCCTAACCAAGCAATGACACATCAAAGGAACATAAAGCGCCAACAGCTTATGCACATACTGCCGGGAACAGAGGCCTGACCCTAGCCCGGGCCATCCTCTCCAGTAATCGAGGAGTTCACGAATGGTAACCCAGACTAGGCTGAACCCTACAAAGGTGCAGGTGTCATGTAAGCATTTTTATTTCATCTGACTCAAACAAAGTTACTGACGAGTATCAAGTATCCTCAAGCCTCGGCGGGAAAAGAAATTCAAATATAACGGGTGAAGGAAAAGGCTGACAACAGTCACCTGGAATCCCCTGAACTCTCCACGGATACTGCTCGGCATTTTGTTGATCTCCTCGTGAGTGAAGTCCCACTGCAGGTCTGCATACGTATCATGGATATCAACTACCTGTAGGTTTGTTGGTGCTTCAGTTGGCACTGAAAAACAATAATAATAATAATAATAGGTCTCATAAAACGCTAACAGTCTGCTTAAAGAACACTCAGTGCGCTACACACACATTCTCACGCATACATGAAACATGAAACACTAAGTGTGTGTGTGTGTGGGGGGGGGGGGGGGGGAGGGGGTAGATCATACTACAGATCTTATGCTATCTTGAATAGGTGAGTCTTTAGTTTTGCCTTAAACTGTGAGAGGGTCTGGGTGTTCCTAAGGGAGGGAGGCAGAGAATTCCATTCCTCGGGGGCAAAGAAACTGAAAGAACGCCTCCGAAAGTTTTGAGATTGAACTTGGGAACTTTTAGGAGCTTTTCTGATGAGGAGCGGGGAGTCCGAAAAACAAGAATCATACAATTATGGAATACAGCTTGAAATTAACAACAAACAACAACAACAACAACAACGATAATAATAATAATAATAGAGAGTATATAGAGTGTATACGAAGCGAGCTCTAAGCGCTTACAGAGTAAAGAGAAATAAGATGAAATAAAATGTTATGAAAATTATGCCAGAGAGAAGAAAAAAAAAAAAGGACGAACACCATCTCACTTGTTTTAATAGAAGATTTTAACATCGGGCTCAGAGTTGTTCTTCGTCTATAGCAGACAATACAAAGTCTTCTACAGGAGACGAATGGGAAGATCGATTTGGCCTTGTGTGTGTGTGTGTGTGTGTGTGTGTGTGTGTGTGTGTGTGTGTGTGTGTGTGTGTGTGTGTGTGTGTGTGTGTTGTTGTTGTTGTTGTTGTTGTTGCTGTTGTTGCTGTTGTTGTTGTTTTTTAATGAACCTCTCCAAAAAAAAAGGTTAGGATCGGCGGTAAAAGATTGTGTTGGGCAGATTACCGTAAGCACGGGTTTGTTTAGTTTTGGCCTTAGGCATGTGCTTACCCGCTTCACCCGTGAAGCCTAGAACAATGGTACGATCCTGAAGCGAATCCCCTAAACTGTTCCGTGCCCATAGCGTGATCTCGTATGGTTGGTACACTTCTCCTGGTGTGTTCACGAAATATTCATACGTCCGCCAATCTTCGATAACAATGAATACTCCAAACTGATCGCCAAGCTCTGGTTTCTGGAACCTCAGAACGTACTGAAAGCCCGGTCCATTATGTTCGATCTCCGGCATTGGCTGTCGACAGACGAAGCTTAGTTAGACTCTTAGAGTTAGGATCAGGACACACTGGGGTGGGTGGGTGTTTGGGGGTTTAACGTCCTTTTCCACCACATAGGGTGATATCAAAGACGGGGCAACGATGAAAAAGCCAGCACAAATATTTGGCCCCAGCCGGGATCGAACTCACGAGCCGAGCACTAGAAGTCCAACGCTCTACCATTCGACCACCCCGGCTCCCCGACACACTGGGGACGTTTTGTTTGTTCTAACAAACATGAAAAGCAGCTAAACACACACAATGGAAAACTGTATGCGCATGCCACACGAGGGTGGGTGGGTGTATGGGAATTTTACGTCCTTTCCCACCACGCATGGGTGATGTCAAAGACGGGGACAACGAGAAAAAGGCCAGCACAAAATTAATAGTTGGCCGGGATTCGAACTCCCGACCATTTAGAGTCCATTAACGCTCTACCATTCGGCTGTCCCGGCTCCCCACATGTTACACGAAAAACACAGAAAAAGAAAAAAAAAAAAAAAAAAAAAAACACCATGTTCGCTGTTTGTTCTAAAACACCCCCGTGTGACATCAGCTCATCACCATCACCATCAACATCAACCAAAAAGCAGTGAAAATGTCGATGTAGGCGTGTTTCACTTACGCTGACAAGAAAACAAAAGCGTGAGAACCCCAACTGTCATATAGTAGATGAAATTACTAGGCATGACATCACTAGGCCAGGTTTAACTGCTTCTCTTTGTTAGGAATAAGAAAGTTGCTCCATTAAAATAGTTATCGCGAAAATCGTTGGCGACTGAATAGACGACTCCATTCCTGTCACTCAGAGGACGCGAGCCCCAAGAATTCAAACGCGAGCCGCGGCATGATGAGCACAGCACATGGTCTGGCAAACGTTCTGGCCTGACACTTCAAAGAGGGAAACACGTTCTCTATGACTGAAACATGGAAGGAAAGCATAACTTCACTGACGTCATTTGAGCGAAAAGACCAATCCGCAAATTTCTTTCATTTTGAATTCATCCCTTTCTCCATAAACTTATGTCATGGAAGTACTTTTTTTTTTTTTTGGCTAATATACGGCAGAGTAAAGGAGCGGTGCTTTGGCATCGAGGCTTGCCGAGTGTGAAGTCGTCTGTTACGAAACGCACTGTACCTCTTTACACCACAGAGCCCACCCCCTGCCCTCCCAATCCCTCACCTACCGTCCATACAATGTGCAAGAGGTCAGGCCTGTCCCCGATAGTGCGCACGTTCCTGGGGTTGTGGCCCGGTACTGCGGGAGGTGTCCTGCAGACCATTTGGGTATGGTAGCTGGGGTCACTCGCCCCGATCTCGTTGTAAGCGATCACGCGAAACGTGTAGTTAGCCCAGGGTGATAGGCTGACGTTGGCGGTGTTGTGGGTGGCGTCCACCTGATAATCAATCGACCCGAGTTAATAATAAGCCTTGTGACGCAATCACGTTTGAGTTTGAAGCTCTCGCTGGTCAGCGGATTGAAAACTACTGGTGATCATTCCACGGTGATCCCAAGTCAATGATCACCATGCAGCGTTCAAAACTTCAGCGTATGTGCACGAAGGCTGACGACAAGACCAGCCGTGACCCGGTGTCATAGGTTATTTCGGAACCTCCCTAGGATATCCTAGGATAAATGGGAATAGGGTTAGGGTTGTCCTAGGATATCCTAGGATAAATTTAATGGGAATGGTTCCGAAATATCCTAGGATTTTTGGGAACCGGTTCCGATTTATCCTGGTTCCGAAATATTCTACGACACCGGGGCCTAATTTCGACTTCGGCAGCCTTTCGTCAATGGAACCGAGACGATGTCGAAGTGAACAAACACAGACAGTGTACTGCGTTAATGGCGGCAGGAGATTGAAACTGTATCTTCTGCGTTTCATTCATTCTTTACTTCGTCTTCTTCTTTACATTTCTTCTTCGTCTTCTCACCCCTCCGGGTTACCAAGTAAGACTGCAGTCACGTGACTGAACCGGAAATGTTGATTCAGACAGTAATGAGTCGTTGAAACTTTTATGTTAACTTTTACAATGAAATAAACGGGCGAATGTTGATTGTTCTATTTTTTTGTGAAAGCTTTAATGTGGATATCCAGAACTTATTGTGAGCAGTATACAAAATTACGTCAAACACTAACATTAGTGAGACTTAGTAGGGCTTCGTACGGAGAACTTCGCTGAGCAGCGTAACCCACTTGCATGTAAATTAGGCACGTTACGGGTACCATTAGCTAATCGCAGCGCGTTAGCAGCTCGCGGCCTCTGCCGTGTGGGCCTAATTTACATGTAAATGGGTTACGCTGCTCAACGAAGTCCTCCGTACGAAGTCCTACTAAGTCTCACTAATAACTATACACACCTTCGCAGCAAATGTCCAGTTTTTTGGGGTGAAGGTAGTGTTGTACTGGATGACGTAATATTGTACGGGCGCGTTGTTGTCTCTTCCAGGCGTCCACACCACAGTGGCATTTTCATGTTGACACTTCTGCACGTCAATCCTGTACGGGGGATCAGGCCGATCTACACACGCAACAAAAGGAAATAGTGGATCTTCCAGAAAGGCAGAATTCAGCTTCTTAGCCCCGAAAGTCTGGAACTCGCTGCCGGTCGAACTCCGCCTTCAGGACTCACTTCACGAATGTCATTGCTATTTCCGTTTTGTTCCTGTTTCTGTACATGCAATTCTGCGCGCGTGTGTGTGTGTGTGTGTGTGTGTGTGTGTGTGTGTGTGTGTGTGTGTGTGTGTGTGTGTGTGTGTGTGTGTGTGTGTGTGCTTTAAGCGCAGCGAGTCCTTATATATTTGGAAAACTGCGCTCTACAAAAGCCACGTCTTATTATCAATTATTGTATAGTACATATGAACTAAAAATTTGAAACTGTTTTTCAATGTTCATAAACATCAAGCAGCACCACAGAAAGCACACACTGAATTCTAAATTGAAAAACAAATGTTCTTAAAGGGTTACCTTCCAACATATCCAGCCTCGGGAATAACTTACAACTGTGTTGGTGATGTCTACTGCTGTACAACTTAGTAACAGTTACAGACTGACAACGAACTAACAGAAGTATCTGCACAGCACAGCGTCTGCCACACCTGTGCAGACATAAGGCTGACCTTGTTACTGGGATAGCTTGAGGCCGTTTCAGTTCTCATTCACACGGCCAGCAGTTGTCCGTGCATTGCATTCAGTGTTCTGCTTATCGCTAAGATAGACTTTTCAATCGTACAGGCACACTCATTTGCACAAGTGTTCTAAAACTTAAGTTGTCTTTTGTGAATTATGAAAATGATAGAATTTGTGACCCTCCGCCAAGAAATGAGCATTTTTGTGTTATTTGTTCATGTTACAAGACGACTCATTTCGTGTGGAGGGTCACATTTGCAAAAGATAAACAAACAAACAAACCAGTAAAGAAACAAACAAATAAGTAAACAAACAAACCAAACAAGTAAAAAAAAATAAAACCAAAAAAGAAGCAACAACAATAAAATTAATAAACAACAAATACACAACAACTACAAAAACACTCCTTACCTTTTACTGTGAGATTAGCAGACGCTTCCGCCTGATCCAAGCCGTTGGTGGCGATACAGGTGTAGGTCCCCGAGTCTCGTGCAATGGTTCCAGATACAGTCAGACTGTTGTTGGTGATTGTTATCCGTGGTTGCCAGTTTAAAAGTTCCATGTCATACTTTAGCCATCTGATCTCCAGATTGTCCATCTGGTCAGCAAAATGCCGGATGAGAATTGATATACACATAATCAAACGATGAAAACTCAAGGGGTCATTGAATTCTAGCCGTATAGCTTCCTATGTTCCTTCACTCCTGTCAGCGTCACTCACCTCTTCCGGATCTGTAGTACCAGAACACGTGAAGTTAGCGTCAGTGCCAGCAGTCACCACCAGGTCCAGGGGCGCTTGCACGATCTGCGTCTCTCTCCGTACCAGCAAGACTCCTTCTGCACTCGTTGTGTTGTACACATTCTGTGCTTCACACGTATACGAGCCAGCGTCCGACAGCACTACTGGCTATAACAGATTTTCAGACTAGAATTCAATTCAATTCAATTCAAAAATACTTTATTATCTGTTATAAAAATATATTTTAAAACAGAAAATTGTCTTTAGACATGCAATTGCTCCGCTCCTTATACTAAGATCATAATGTAACCAGAACTGAGTTACATGTATGTGCATTATTTTAAGCAACTGGTTTGCAGTCCAAGTATGCAATTTCAGAAGTTCAGACTGGTAATCTACGCTTGAGTTTGAGTATGAGTTTGAGAATCAGAATCTCTTGATAGGCCTTAGGCCCATTCAAAGTTGAGAGTGACATCCAGACATTCTTATTCACATCAATACTTGTACAGGAAATAACCAAAGTCCAAAATAAAATATATCAACTCAGCTGAGCAACTGTTGTCTTTTTCTTAACGCTAGAAAAATATATAATGCCGAGTATGTCCACTGTGTCAGCTTGATATCGAAGACGAGTTAAATTTTCTTTTATACTGTCCTAGTCTCTCTGATATCCGTACCCGGTTTATTCCCAGAAAATTTTGGAACCGTCCAAGCAGCTTTCAACTCACTTTGGCCTTAAGCAACTATTATACAGTCTGAGTTTCAGAGAGAGAGAGAGAGAGAGAGAGAGAACTCTGATACCATATTCTTACTCAAGTTTTTGCCAACTTCCATAATAATCCCTCATAACATAACTGTCTACAGAACCGTATTTGCAAAATTATCTTTGAAGTTATAGACCGCAATTTGAATAAATTTGGCCTTTTAACCACTCCTAATAATTTTCTTGGCTATGAAACCTGAAAATGTTTTGTTTAGAAACAAACCTCGATATTTAAATCTCCGCTAGGCATGATGGTATAGCGATCACCAGTGACTGTTTGATTGTCCTTGTACCATGTGATGATTGGGTCGGGTTTTCCCGTCACGCGACACGTCATGTTGATGGAACTACCTTCGGCTACCACCTTTCTCGCATCCGGTGGCTGGATGATGGTTGGACCCTCGGCTACAGCAGGAAGTCATTAGATCAAAGCATGATTGGCTTCACATCGTTTCGTAAAAACACTGTTACAGTCCAAATTAGCCACGCGTAGCATAATATAGGACTAGCACAGAGACACAGGCAATGACGTACTGACAGGTCAGTGAAAAAGAACCAGAAAAAAAAATCCTGAGCTCAAGTATACAATGTCAGGCTTTACAGAGGTAAATAATTTGATGCAATGAAATGTCAATATTTAACCACATTTGGCTACAGACTACATATGCTACTACATACAGAACTCTCAAGAGCAAAGTTTTACTTGAAATCTTCAGATTACAGGGAACCACTTCAAGCCATTGTTGGGCAATTGGCACCGGTCTCGGGCCTAGCGGTAAAGGCCCACGCCTTGCGTAATAGTGGCTTGAAGTGGCTCCTACTGGTGTAGTCACTGGTGAAACGTTATTAAACAACAATGAAATAAACATTTTAATCCCTGTCACACGCACGCGCGCATGCGCGCAAGCAGCCGCAAGCACGCGCACACTGACAATGTGTAAAATTAAAAAGTGATGACGCGCGCATTTCACGCAGATTCCAAGATGCACAGATGCATATGAATACAAGCGACATTTGTTGCATAGAAAAAAAAAGAAACCCGAATCGGGGCAAATAACGCCCGTGCGCGCGCGAGCGCGCGCGCACACACACACACACACACACACACACACACACACACACACACACACACACACACACACACACACACACACACACACGCCCCAAGCATGCATATTAAAACAGTCACCCTGATGAAACGTTAAAGAGATACATATCAAATTTATATCTTGTGGTATCATCTAGCTCAACAACATCTGAATCATAAGTACGTCATTCAATAATTATTAGCAATGGAACGGCGTGGCCATGACTTTCTGAGAGATGCAATTTTGTACACATGACAGGCAGTTGGGTAAATGTGATAGATTTGGCACTGCGGAAGGCTGTGCGTGAATCATACGCCCCCACGCCCCCCACGCCCCCCCCCCCCCACGCCCCCCCCCCACGCCCCCCCCCCCCCCACCCCCCCCCCCCCCCCCGCCGGAGCCATTTTAACAGGAGCGTGATTGTTTCAGTTGAGTTCCAAGGCAGATTCACAAATATTACAGAAGAATGTCAATTGTTTTTCTTTTGTAGGGACACAACAAGACTGTGCAAGCATCTGATTAAAAACTCTTCCAATCTTCCAAACAAGGAAAAGAAAATGAACAGAAAAGAATATCCACCAGCTGAAAGGAACAGAAACTGTCCCCTCACCCGACACATTGAGGTACACGTCGCCCCAGACGTAGCCATGTTTGTTGGTTGCGTTGCACTGGAGCACCATAAGGTCCTCCCTCGTCACATTGGAGAAGACAATGCGATCAGGACGAGAGCGGTTGAAGCGGTCGGCGGTGATCCTGCTGTCGGTGACATCTGAAAACAACAACAACGATTATCATCATCACCATCACCATCATTATCGTCGTCGTCGTCGTCAAAAACAACATTTGATGACAACAGTAGTCATCATCATCATCATCATCATCATCATCGTCGTCGTCGTCGTCGTCTTGTTCGTCATCATCATCCTTAGCAGCAGCAGCAGAAGCAGCGGCAGCATAATTGTAATGACAAAAAC
>JACVVK020000091.1:1762500-1772500 GCA_018292915.2 Batillaria attramentaria
ACACACACACACACACACACACACACACACACACACACACACACACACACACACACACACACACAGACACACACACACACACACGCACACACACACACACGCACACGCACGCACGCACGCACGCGCACGCACGCACGCACGCACGCACACACACACACACGCACGCACGCACACACACACGCACGCACGCACACACGCACGCACACACACACACACACACACACACACACACACACGCACACACGCACACACACACACACACACCGCCTCAAAGAAGGAAAAAACAAAGACTAAAAGATAAACAACAACAACAACAACATACCCCCTCCACCCCACCCCCCACCCACCCACCCCTTTCCTCCAAAAAAAAAGGTCTAGGAAAACTCTATCTATTACTTACATCCTTGAGGTTCAATGAAATACGATGGACCCTGTGCACTTTTACGCATGAAAGGATTCAGTGCCATGCAAGCGTAACCGTTCCCATCCTGACGATCGGTCAACTCCACGTTTGTGATACGAAGACGATCTGAAGGAGGATGGAATAGGCAACAGTAAAGTATGTAAAAAGTAATCAAAATTTACATGCACAAAGAACTTACACCTACCATACTGACCAGTCAGAATCGTGGCCACACAGAGAAATGTCTCACTTGTTTAGCGTTACGGACATAGCATTTGTGTCGCTGAGATGGACGACTTCTTTCTAGAGTAAACCAAACCGTGTAATTATGGTGGTGTCTACAAAAGCTTAAAACAAAACCTACATCTGGTAGGCTTACAATGCTGAAAAACATTTTCTTGAACATTAATTTTGCAAAGAACGACCTGAAAGGCCGTAAAGGATTATCCCTTAATACACCCCAAAACAGCTTAAGATCTGCACTTACAGTTTTATATACGACCAACAATTTGCATTTGAACTTCCGGACGTTCATTGACTGATTCAAGTACAAACGATAAGGTAGATGAAAAACTTGTCCAAAGAACACACAACTTACACTCATGGTCCATAGTGACGCGATTGTCATAGTTGACGGCGTCAAATCCACCGTCCAGCCTTTTGATCACCCAGAACACTTGCGCAGGGGGTACACTTTCTGGGGGAACACAGTTCAGGGTTAGGGGTTTCCCAAGATCGGGGTAGTACCTTGTATCAGATCCAATTTCAAACTCCTGTAACAGAAAGCGAACAAGGAAAAAAAAAGATTAATGAGATAGTGCTGATCCTACCATCTTTCTGTAGAACTCAGGGATGCGTGTGGGGTGGGGGTGGGGGATGGGTGGGTGGGGGATGGGGAGAGTGCTCTATTACCACCTCCACTAGTAATACCATCACCACAAGCAAGAACAACCACGACAAAACAACAACAGAAACGAAGCGGACGGTGACATCCACATCGGATTCAGCCCGATACTGAAATCAAATTCACCTCTACCTTCGTTATACTGGAAAATGAACCCATTCTTTTCAAAATGAAATCATGAACACAGTAATTGTAATTCTTCCAAAGTGTGCTGCATCAGTAGTGTACTGTAAAAACTGGTCAAATTTCTTTCTAAAGCACCTTCAGTTTGGCTTCTCGGAGTTTGATCTTGATGCTGGCGGACACTCCATAATTGTTTGTAGCGAAGCACTGGTAGATACCCTCGTCTCTTTCTTCTGGTCTGGTGAACACGATGGTTCCGACATTACTGAGCTTGATTACTCGGTCATCGTTACCGCTAGGGTTGAAGTCGATACCGTTACGCTTCCATGTGTATCTGAAAGGACCATTTCACAATGTACACAGTACCAAATAGAAATGCGTACGTACCATTGTCAAACGTGTTCGAGTTACTGATAGATGATGACCAACCAAAAAATGTATATATTTCTGTGTGACTATGACTGAAAAAGAAGAAGAAGGAGAAGAAGAAGAAGAAGAAAAAAAGACCGTTTCACTGCTAGAAATCATTTTAGCAGAATACATGAAATAAAATTAATTTAGCATTTTTCGGAGCCTCTTTCTCTGTGAAATCCACAGTGAATTATATTACAATTAACGATTCACCATCTACAGCTGGGAGCATGTTCTTTTTATGAATTACGATCAGATGGTGATAATGGCATCATCATTTTCAGGACGTCATGTAGTTTCCTTGCACAACGGGGGAAAAA
Source organism: Batillaria attramentaria (assembly GCA_018292915.2). Lineage (NCBI taxonomy): Eukaryota > Metazoa > Mollusca > Gastropoda > Batillariidae > Batillaria > Batillaria attramentaria. The sequence continues at coordinate 1,764,662 of JACVVK020000091.1, forward strand.
AACCACCTTGTACCCAAAATGTTCACAAAGCAGCCAACACACACACACACACACACACACACACACACACACACACACACACACACACACACACACACACACCTCCCCCGAGTATAGAGAGAATGTTCTTACAGAATAAACAACTATTCAACACTTACGTAGGTGCTGGAGACCCATCTGCTACACATTCCAGCTGAACTGATTCTAAAGCTTTGTAAAACACATCATAGTCAGGTTGCACGTAGATACTTGGTGGCCGCTTCGCTGAAAGAGGTGAGAGGAAAAACATAGACAATGATTTTTTTTCTTTTATTTTCACTACTGCATTGTCCCTTTTAGGAAGGAGATGTGGGTCTTTGCGGTGCAATACCTATCCTTATTTTCAGTTTTGCTGGGGGGGGGGGGGGGGGGGGGTAAGCCGGATAACCTGGAGAGAAATCCCCGATGAGCAGCATTGTAGTCAGGAAGAACCGGTATCACATATCACAAGCTCCACCCGGGCTCGTACCCAGGCTTCATCGCAGTGACAGCGGGTAAGTCCGACGCGCTACCTGTTAGACCGCCTCTATCCCCGAGTAACATGGTCTCTGGGAACACTAACAAAATAAAGACCGTCAAAGCCGCGGAGGGCACAATGTGTGATGAAAATTGGATGCCTCTTTATTTTGTTCCCACAGACCACACAACTCGTATTACTCGCATGAAGTGTAGAAAGGGTTTTATGTTTTTTCGATGTATGTTTGTCTTTGTTCAAGTAAAGACAGTCAAAGCCACGGAAGGCACAAAGTGTGATGAAAATCTGTACTTCAACAACGACAAACATCGAAACAATGGAGGCTTCCATCATATGTCTGACGCTCGGTGCCTGGAGCCCCCGCAGTGAAGCAAGGCGTCCTTGTTTGGCCATTCGTCTTAACGCATAAACCGCATGAAAAACACACATCAGTAGCCAACATAAACAGAAACCTTACCTAGGGTAAATCGCTCCAAAATGACCCGGTGACGGCTAGCAACGGTGGAACAGAACGAAGATTTCGCAAACAAAAGCGACATAAATGGGACAAAAACCACTTAACTTTCACAAAGGACGGCACGGGTCAACGTTTCGGCTTTCGCCTTCCTCAGGACACAAACAAATGGGACATAACTTCAACAAACAAACAAAAGGTAACTCTGCGGACGTACTGACACACGGCGCGGGGGGGGGGGGGGGGGGGGACCTAAACGGTGGTCGAGAAAAGGACCAGAAAACAATAGTAAAAATATCACAACACCCATCCTTTGGTGACAGAAGACCATGGACTGTGTGTGAAAAAAGTGGGGCAAAAAAGAACAGAAAAGAATAATAATAAAAATAGCTGACATCACAACACCCTTCCTTTGGTGAAGATTTCGCAGACTACTGAGTGGTATGACTTTAGTCCTAGCGCGGCAGTGGGGACTGAGGTCTTGTTACGACTACAGTCGTCACGGTAGGTTGGGCAGAGTGAGTTAAAACAGAAACTGCTGTCACCATGGCACTTATTTAAAGAACAGTCCTCTCCTTGAGTGAAACACACAAACAGAAACACAAAGACTGCGGTGTTTTTTTCACCAGTTTTTTTCACTCATTAACTGTACCTAACACTGCTGACGAAACTTACGGATATTTTATAAATACATTACCTGCATGCACGTGGGCTACGAGCAGCAGGCTCAGTGCCACGATTTTCTTCAGCATCTTGTCCTCCAGGGTTACCTGCCACAGAAAAATACATGGGAAATGATCAAATTCTGAGAACATGTGGATGGGAGTTAACAGAACACAAAAGATAAAAACACCCAAAGTTACCGTACAAACATATACATTACATTTGTGTCAACTGGAAGTATAATTACACTGTCAAATTCTTACCCAGAAAATTGGCATATATTGGTATAATATTATATAGATCTTTTTTACGCCGAAATTCTGTTGAGGTCGCCTGGCCGAACATTACCCATAATTGTCCATGAATACAGGGATTACCCACGTCATGTACTATAACAGCCTGCTGCACAGCTTGTACCGTGTAACATGATATCGTGGACCACAATTAATGTGTATGGGCCTATGGCCTCTTTTTCCCTGTCACTTTGTATATATGCACGGTGCTCCGCTCTGTGTGTGTGTGTGTGTGTGTGTGTGTGTGTGTGTGTGTGTTGTTTGTGTGTGTGTGTGTGTGTGTGTGTGTGTGCGTGCGTGCGTGCGCACGTAAGAGAGAGACAGACAGACAGAGACAGAGACACGCAGACAGACAGACACAGACATACAGACAGGCAGACAGACGGACACACAGACACACTGAGAGAGAGAGAGAGAGAGAGTGGGTGGGTGGGAGTTTAACGTCCTTTTCCACCACATAAGGGTGATATCAAAGACGGGACAGACAGACAGACACAGACAGACAGAGACAGGCAAACAGACAGACACAGACAGACAGGCAGAGAGAGAGAGAGAGAGAGAGAGAGAGTGTGTGTGTGTGTGTGTGTGTGTGTGTGTGTGTGTGTGTGTGTGTGTGTGTGTGTGTGTGTGTGTGTGGACTGCCAACCCCGGAAGCAACAAACGCATAGGCCTAATTGTAAGTGCGCTTCTTGATCAAGTTCATAACGTACAGAAGGCCGCACCGAAACAAACACGTTGTGGCGATAACTTTCTGAATTCAAAGCCTGCTATCTAAGATTAGTTCGACACGTTTATAAAGGGCATGCGAGAAAGCGAGTAGTGCAAATACAAGTGACACACTCACCTGTCCGCCATTTGCAATGACTGCCTCGTGAAAAGTAGAGCGGCGTGATAAAGGTAGACGTAAGATGTGACTCAACAAACACCGCTCGGGATCCGGCCCAAGCGAACTGTGTACTTTTAGCCTGATGACTGAGTTGTCGCGATCAGTGAACCGTGAAGCGAATAACAATACTGGCCCGCGAGTATTCTAAACGCCCCCTTCCCCCCTCTCTCTCTCTCTCACACACACACACACACACACACAGTCCCTCGGCTTTGGTTTCGAGTGGTACGCTCAAGGCGTGGGTATAGTGTGAGTAGTTTTATCAGGGTGTTGAGGCGACGGTCACTTGACATGACGATGCAAGAATGGATGGCGGGGATGCAAAATAGTAGCCGCTTCAAGGTTTATTTGAATTTCATATCGGTATGGGAACCTGAAGATTACTTAAAGGTGTTTGAACATGAAACGTTTCCGAGATGCTGTTGTTCGTTTCAGACTTGGAATCAGCGAACTCAGTGCACACACATGCCCCTTTTGTCGGACGGAGGTGAAAACGATTATCATTTTCTGTTTTCTTGTAAAGCTTATAACCACATCAGACCAAGATTGCTGAAACCTGACGATGTTTACTCGGAAGATGTAAGATTTAGTCAAGTCATGTCATGTAAAATCGAAAGTACAATACGACAGCTGGCGTGGTTTCTATTGAAAAGTTTCCAGAGTAGAAGAAAAGCAAGTTTCCAACAATAAAATTAATGTTTTCATGTGTTGCTCCCGCCAGGTTGGTGGGCTTGGTCTAGTCAGCTTTCTCAGCCTTTTGTGCTTAATTTACGTGTTGTTTTTTTGTTGTTTTTTTTTCCTGATGAAAATGGGTCCTTTTCTCGCAATGATTTCTCGCAATGTTTTGATGAAGTGTTAAATTTATTCATCTTTTGTATCATTTCATCTATGTATGTACATGTACAACAACTTGTGAGATGTGTTGATATAGGCCAAGGCCTAAACAACAATAAACTCTGAGACTGCCAAGACTGCCTTGTGCAAAGTGGGGCAGGGTGATAAAGGTAGACGTAAGATATGACTCAACAAAGACCGCTCCGGGATCCGGCCCTAGCCGACTGTGCACTCTTAACCTGTGACTGAGTTGTCGCGATCAGTGAACCATGAAGCGAAGAATACTGGCCCGCCAGTAATCTAAACGCCTCTCTGTCTCTCTCTCACACACACACACACACACACACACACACACACACACACACACACTATGATGTATTGACATAATTGGTATGTTCATCACGCTTTTTAAATGTTCCTGTCTTATTAGAGTGTAGTTTCATTTCCTATGGTTTTATTGCTATTTTGCCTTTTTCCTGTTGCATTACATTTATGTGTGTGTATTTTTCTGTTTACATAGTTACTACTAGAAATAGACACGGCAGGGATGAAAATTGACTGTTTCACGTTATCTACCTTGTAAAATAAAGTTTTATTGCTTCTTGATTCTCTCTCTCTCTCACACACACACACACACACACACACACACACACACACACACACACACACAACACAACACACCTACTAACCCTCACCCCACCTGGCAGACGCCCCACCCACTTACACAAACACCTATTGACATGCTTGGGAGACGGCAGTAAACAAGCCCCTTTCAAAAGAAATGCGTTTTATAGACGGAATTCGAAACCGGACAGAGTAGGGGACAATGACGAATGGAGGCAGGCAAGGTGTTCTGCACTGAAGTAGGAGAAAGTAAGTTCACCGCTAAAGTACCGATTGCCCTCCTGTAAACAGGATGTGGGGGCCACGAACACGCAAGGGTAGCCCCGACTAGTTCACCGCGTGTTTTTGAGTAAGGCCGAGGGTGTTGGAGACGGAATTTGCGCGTGTCAACAGAGGATCGAATTTAGGGGCCGGGAGGTGTGGGGGTACGGCTGCAGCAAATCATAAAATGTACTTTGGTGAGGTCTCGTAGGCCTATAATAAAAATAAGAAGAAGAAGTATTGTATAGGCGTTTTACCCAATTTCATGAATCGGCTCAAAGCACCGCGAAATTATTTTGTATTCTGGAGAATTCAAGGCTGCTTAGATGTACTTTACTTCGAAATCACTTTGTGTATGGGTATGAACAATACCTACTTTTTTTTTTATTAATCATAAGGATTAATGGCATGTGTATGAACAGTGTGTGTGTGTGTGTGTGTGTGTGTGTGTGTGTGTGTGTGTGTGTGAACATGCCTGTAACTTCTTCGGTTTGTTCGTTATTTCTTTATTAATTCTTTTAAGTAGCAAGAACAAACGGAAACCCACATGAACATGACACTGTACTTTACAGATTAAAAAAAATGGAGAGAGAGAGAGAGAGAGAGAGACAGACAGACAGACAGACAGACAGCCGGGGATGATGATGATGATGATGATTGAGCGTGTATCTGGTTGATGTTTATACATATCAATAGTCATCGCTGTATTCTATACAAGCAAACACCAAAAGAAGAAGAACTCAACTTTTTTATGCACATAGTGAAACAGTTTGAAAAAAAATCCACTGTAGACGTCACTGCGTGTAAACTCTTTACTTACCGAATCGTTGAAATTTGCTGTCCACAACACGGAATCAGCAAAGCAGACAAAATAATGTTGCTGGTAATAACCACGACAAACTCACTGCCTCTCGCCAGACTGTCTGTCGCGTTGTGTGTATGCCAGCACAAGCAGGAAGAAGAACAGCCGAGTAGCATGTGTAAACGGATTTAGAGTGAGCAAACTGCGGAGTATTTGAAGCGGATGCAGCATGTCTACCTCACGCCGGTCGACACAAAGACGACGAGAGCGGTGTCTTGCTGTGGCGCTTCTATATTATAATATTTGAAACACCTCAGTCAGTTCACCTCACCTACAGTTCAAAACAACTTTTTCTTCCAAAAACGTAACATGACTTCTTTCTTTAAAACCGGCGATAACTCTTCTAAAAATGAGGCAAGAGGAAAAACGTGAAAAGTACCTGTGGAGTATAATTATGACTGCCCATTTCATCTCAAAGTAAAAGCCCTTTAACGAGGTGGTTTATGTTATTCATTAGGATATAGCCACGATTACACACACACACACACACACACACACACACACACACACACACACACACACACACACACACGCGCGCACGCACGCACGCACGCACGCGCGCCAAAAAGAACGCAGCAATTTAATGTGCAGATTTCGTTACGTCACTGTGTGCGTAAAAGCACGTTTTGTCTGGAGAAGCGCCACAGTCTTGTTATCACCGAGTAGTTCGGGTAACCCATGAGTGATCGGGGAAGTCACATCCTGGGTTAGGGATCCAAGCGAACAAACTTTTTCGTGGCTACATCTTTTCCGTGGTGGCTATAGCATAGGAAAACGTCAGGCTAATATAGGCAGAATGGCAGCGTACCTAAACTGTACGATATTTACTAGCTGAGCTTGATTGAAGTTAGAATGGGATCCCCTATGGCGCACAGCGAACCTCACCTCGCAGTGTTAGCGTTGGACATTCTCCACTGAGACACGCACGCACTGTAGCTTGTAGGCTAAAGTGTCTATTTTCATGGAGCGTTATTCACCGTCAATTGTGCCCAATCATTATATAAATATTGTTCCAAGCCACCACACAAATTTTGAAAGGGGCAATAATATTCTACTATATTTAGCGTAGTTTGTTAAGATAAGATAAGATAAGATAGATTTATTGCTTCTTAGTTACAATTAAGAAGAATTTGCTTTGCTCCTCTTGATAATAAAACACAATTGATATACACAAACATACCATAGAAATACATATACACATGCACACACTCAGTCATTGGCTAAAACACAATTTAAGGGAATAAGCACTGGCATTGCCTCACATTAAACTATGTTAAACAAGCACTAAGAATAACAGTTAAAAAGGAGGGGCAGGCCTAACACAGAATACAGATCACAGATAACAGCTCTCTCTACATATAGATCCTTCATCCACATTTACTACATGACCCGGAAGCTATGTGTCCTGTAGCCAATATCCTCTTGTGGTTTTCAGCGCGTTTCGTCAAGCGTTGTCTTCACTGACTTTTTAAGTGAACTGATTCCGGCTGCGTGTGTCCATTGTTGGTTTTACAAAGTAGCAAAATCACTCGCTAACTGTAAATATTTTAACTGCACGCATTGACCTCTTCCAGACGTCAACTAGACGATGATTAATGTATTTTCAATTCAGTTAAACTCATCCATTGAATCCTGTGCCACACAAAACCTTCGTTTTTTTTTGTAAAACTGGGTATGAGACTGCATGGAAACAGACAAGTTTACTGAGAGTTAAGTACCTAATGACTGAAATGAGCGTTTGCGGCAGAACGTGGTTCTACATGTACAAGCACAATAATGTAACATACAAAACGAAAATCCGCCACGGTAAGCCGAGTCAACCACTTTACAGTCTTTCATGTTATGTGATGCCACATATACATAGTTTACCACTTTCCAAATATTACAATTAAACTCTGCAGGTCAGTAAAAGTTGGCCCAGCCTCTGTTGCTTCACACGAGGTCTGCCAAAATACACGACTTTTTTGTTTAATTAATAGACCCTCTACTATGAAGGCTGAAGTTCATTGATTGTGGGATGGAACAGCTGAACAGAACAGAGACGACCGGCTGATGCGCAAATGTCATTGATTTCGATGAAGGGTGTTCTTCTTAGCGTTTCATAGCAAATACTGGATTACATTAAACCTGTATGAAAAGGACAAACGTTCTGCCACAATCAAGGTGGGGTCATTTTTCTTTCGCGCGTGAGCATGCAGCTATTGCGTTCGATCTGGTGGTAATGCCGACCGAAAGTCGCACCACAACAACCGTGTTGTCGCCATCCTCGCCAATTTTCCAGGTTCATACCTGACCATTGCTGGAGCAGGCCGTCTATAGTTGTCTCCAACGATGTCGGTAAAGCTTGAATTAATTCTTGATTTCGATGGATGTTGTTAACCGCAAACAAACAACAACAACAAACAAACTGCTTAGCCAAAGGAGAGCAGCCTAGTTGTGTTCAGTTGT
>JACVVK020000091.1:1777500-1780081 GCA_018292915.2 Batillaria attramentaria
GTAAGCTTGATGATGCGTCCTCTGACAGGTGGACTGAGGGTTATCATCTCTGGGTTGCCAATACAACTTTGGTTTTGAGGAAAGGTGAAGACGGGATTTGCGTCGACTGAGACATTGGCTTCTTGCATGTAGAGCTTGTTTTCGTCTGTGTTGAAAATACGTAACGACTGATAAACAAAATAGCCACTTCAAAATGTGCAAATCACGTAAATAGGGTAGCGAGATGAAACTCTTAAAAGCCCAAAATCACAATTTTACTTGAAATCTTCAGACGACTAGAATCCACTTCAAGCCACTATTATGCTATCGGCAGTGGTCCGGGGCCTAGTGGAGAAGGCCCACGCCTTGCGTAATACTGGCTTGAAGTGGCTCTTACTGCTGTACAGTGGCTTGTTCTGTTTAAACAGTCTTATCATATATATCAAGGAGGTGGTCGGGCTCGGCTCTTAACAGTTAAGAGAAAATGCTGTGAATTTTCCTACCTACCTTTACCTTGAAAAGTCAAACAAGAAAGAGACGAGAGTTCCCCGAGCTCACCCCCACCCCCATTCCCTCCTCGTGTCCCCTTCAGCTGTGCGTTGAAGTACTGACCAGGAGAGTAAACAATAATCCTGTGTATGTTGCGCGGCTGTCCCAGATCCACTTGCCAAAACGGGCAGGGGTCACCCTCAGCGGTAGAGACACAGTTAGGGTTTGGATCTTGTGTTGGGCGCCATACTTTCCCGTTGTTACCGTTGATGGCTCCATGACAGTCCAGTGATTCACCCAGTCTGTTATCTTTGAATTTCGAGCTCATGTTGCATTGTGTACCAGGCGTGGTCATGTCTACACCATAGAAAATGACACGGACGATAAATGAGTAAAGATTTTATTTATGCTGTCCCAACTCTTTGCCAGCTCCAGTTGATGTTCCTCCCAGGTCATGGGTGAAATTCACGGAGAGCTCGATAGCTGGGGCAATTTTTATGATGATGGAGATGAGGATGATGCTATGGAGGTCCGTGTGCTTTGGGACTGCGGGACAGGGCCGCATTCCACGCTTCCTGTCATAAATATTCCGGCGTTAACCAGGCCCGGGAACTACGTGCCTGCGGTGCCGGCCGTGTAATCATTCACATCACTAAGGGGGCCGGTACGAATTGTTTACTTTGTACGTTAAATAAGTAAACTACAGATCTATAAAATCATATCAAGTTCCATTGTAATCCGTAGACAGCCTGCGTAAACAATCAAGCAACCAAAACACAAAATAAAAACAACCACAAAAAGCAAAGAAATAGGCAACAAACAAAACAAACAACCGGCGACAAAAACTTCTGTATGATAATTTTTTGTGTGCAGAATGGTTACAGAAAGAAAAGGCACAAAGTCATGACAAGTGTTGCTGCAGTATATTGATACATTTTTACTTACTAATTTGTTCAAATTGCTGTCCGCAAGATGGCGTCAGTATGAAAGCAGAAAATGTGGCTGAAATGACCAAGAACCACCGGCCTCTCGCCATACTGTTTGTCCTTCTATTGAGCTGATCCACCACACAGCAAGGAAACATAATTTTGTAGTTTGATTGGAGGGACATAAGAGGATCAGTTTAAAATGTTATCAGTTGCTCATGCATGTGTGTGTGTGTGTGTGTGTGTGTGTGTGTGTGTGTGTGTGTGTGTGTGTGTGTGTGCGCGCCAGGGCCAGCTTTAACACTTATGAGACAGATATCACACCAACTAACACAAACAGATAAACAGACAGACAGACTCTCGCTGACAGATCGTTCAGAGCTGTTTTCCTTGTACCTATCATCACACGGCTTAGACACCTGAACAGTGACAGTGTCTGTAGTGCTTGCACTGAGCCGACAGAAGCGACTCGATGACGCCGCAACTACACTAAGCGCTCCGGTAGTGTAACAATGATCGTTCAATCTGAATGTCTGACCGCTCGTGTAAAGTGTAAATAATATTGTATCGCATTAAAAGCTGTACTAATCATCAAGAGTATAATCTTCGAGCGTACAGGTGCACTCAAGAGGGAAACTGTTCCAAAGCAAAGATTGAATAAGCCCGAATTTCCACACTGTTCACACACAAGTTCCAAAGACTCACAAAGCCCGGGAGTAATTCAAGACAAATATGACATGGTTATGGGAAACACAATACAAGGATAAAGCGATAAAAAGAATTACGGACACGGAAGACGAGGTAAAAGACGACAGCTTTTAATGTCCTCTCGTTCGATCTCTCAGGAAAGACGACTTCACCAGTAGTTAAAACTATTTTAGGAATTAACTAATCCTCCAACCCCCCCCCCCCACCCCCGCCCCTCCACCCCACCCCCTTAAGAAAAGAAACATAAATAAAAGAAATAAAAACAAAGAAGACATTCAGGGGTTAGCACTGCAAGTAGGTACATGCTCACAACACGCAAAGCATTTTTTTTTCTACATGACGTCGTTGCAGACGGGAAAAGACACGATAACTGAAGTATTGCGGAAAACGTAACGAGGAAAGAAAATCTGACAAAGTTCTTTCGAAAATTAGGTTATCACTGTAATATCAATGATATTTCCCTTGATCCTGGTTTGTGT
>JACVVK020000093.1:0-80000 GCA_018292915.2 Batillaria attramentaria
CCTCGGTTCCAAAGCAATGCTCCCTAGATTGGGTTCTATAATTTATTCATGTTCTCTTCGGAGACATGGAGGGAAGTTTGAAAAGAAAGACTACGTCTGACTTTCTTTATTGATCAAGGTTCGTTGAAAATGCAGACGCTTTGGAAGACAGTTTAGCACGAATGCTTTCAGAAAGGTCCCTGGTGTATGGCCGTGCGTGCACCGGGGAACAAAACCAAAGAAACAATTTACCAAGGCTGCTGCGTGATTGTGTGCGCCCAGGCAAGACACGGATTGTACATGTAATTGTACATGGAAATTGTTTCAATTGCATTTCTTCCAGATGCTGTCTTTGGGGGCTTCCTATTTGAATCCGGTTCTTACGTGTGTAGAAAGCACACACGCACGCACAGAGAGAGAAAGAGAGAGCGAGAGAGAGAGAGAGAGAGAGAGAGCAATGGCTGCATACAAGGGTTGGCCTACAACACCGACGTGTGATCTGCTAATCGTACGAAGTATATTATTGCTTGTTGTTTTATTACTGCAAAACTTGATGATGACCATCTCTTGCTAAGGTTAACTCTGATTCGACAACGATACGATTTATCTGGAGTGAGCCGGTTGACAAAATGTAGTTCATCTATATGCGGTGCACTATCTGTTACTGAGAATCTGTGTGTGTGTGTGTGTGTGTGTGTGTGTGTGTGTGTGTGTGTGTGTGTGTGTGTGTGAGTGTGTGTGTGTGAGTGTGTGTGTGTGCCAGTTGTGTGTGTGTGTGTGTGTGTGTGTGTGTGTGTGTGTGTGTGTGTGTGTGTGTGTGTGTGACCTGAACACACCGAAGCTGACCCACAAACAACTATGCAGCACCTCGTCAGTTACCCTGTCATCAATCAAACGGTGCAGCGACGGTCGCTGACTAAAATATCTCCCTCCCTCTCTCTCTCGGTATAGTATCAGACACACACACACACACACACACACACACACACACACACACACACACACACACACGCGCGCGCGCGCGCGCGCATACACACGCACGCACGCACGCACGCACGCACGCACGCACACACACACACACACACACACACACACACACACACACACACACACACACACACGAGTTTCACTGGCAGTATCACAACGCTCAGCCCTGCACGTTGGGGGTCCTACTAACACGACGTTCGATTCTGACAATTTTTTTTTCCAAGCCACTCGACTGACGCACACACTGAATTTCACCGACCCTAACCAGAGAACCGCCGGCCGTCAGCAATTTTCGCGCGCATTCAGCATCATGTCGTCTGCTTCTCCCGTTTTGGTGTAACTATTGCTCCGGCCTGTGCATAGTTTCAATAAACCTAACTACGTTTAGTTTGGACCAACTATCCCTCTGGTCTAGTCTCTACTACACATAATGGTTCGTGTACATTTGTCCCCTTTCTCTTTCTTTTCAGTTTTTCCAACTGTCCAGTCTGCGTTTCTCCCCAAACTAATCAGTCGAACACTGACTCGAAACTTGTTGCGTTACAGTCATTGATTTCAAACTTGACATTACCTACGAAACTAAAATCAGACTGGGTGAATTAAAGATACTCAACGTACAGTACGTGTCACTGTACTCAAGGGAAGATCGGTATTTTCAGGCTTGTCTTGATTATGACGTGTTTAACTCTTAACTGAGGAAGGGAAACCGGCAGACAACTATTAAGTTGTGCTGTCACTATACTTGATTCACTTACAGTGCGGTTAGGGGATACGTGTCAACTACACCACTCTTACTCTGATGTTCTACTTGAAGAAAACCTCTTCTCTTCTATGAATCCTGACCGAACTGATATCTCAACCGTTCATCCTGAAACATAGGCTTCCTACTTGTACGATGTCAGAAGAGACGTACTTCATGACTCTCGCGAAAATGAGAACATGGGTTCAAGGTTTACTTCCTTTTTCTATCTGAATAAATGAATTTTAAAAACAATCTGTTATTGTTTGTGAAACAATGATATGCATCTGGTTAATAAACGCAAAACTTGACAATAGAAAACGGGCACGGGATTATTATTTTTTTTTTGCGTGCGAGAAAAAAGAAACTGAAACACATCTCAGCCTTTGTTTCCTAACTGTAGACTTCGTGACACGTCCCTGTAGAACCTATCGAGAGAAGTGTCGCTTTTCGATGAGCAGCCACTCAGTTTCCAAACTGGCTGTGACAGTTCTTCTGTTGAAGACTCATCGAAGCTAGGCACTCATGAAAGAAGAACCGAAGTCTAGGGGTGGAATGACTTTTTTTGAAAAGTAAGACAGCAGGCTGGAAAAGTTTATTTGGAAAATGAAGTCTGTCCAGGTTGAGAGAACACAGCAGACAGAAGTGTCAGACGCGATTTAAAATACTGTATCACTCCAGTGAAGTACGTAGTCTGACGTACATACCGGTAATAAGTTCAGCCTCGTCAAACCTGCAACACTGAGTGCCACGCTGCTGAAGCTGTCTGCACTAGTCGAATGCGAAATCGACAGAGGGGGGTAGTTTTTAGTCATGGTTTTAGTCATAGGTCAGTTTGTTCCTTGATACAAAAATGTGGAAAATGGTAGAACGGTGCACCACAGGCACATCAGTTTGACAAAAACTTGAGTAAGGCCAGTGCCCGAACTTGACTTGAAGAAGTGGGTTTTACCACCCGAGCACCTGGGTATTTCAGTTTTGATTCAACTCTCTCTCTCTCTCTCAGGACGAATTATCTTACGGTCGAATGACTACAGTCAAGTCCACCCCGGTACAGAATCTCAAGTATTACGTCGAGGCAACTTGCCCCTGTGTCAAGATGCAAGAACGTGAACTCAGTCAGTACTGTCATCATGATAGTACTAAGTGTAACAAGTTGTTATCCGTCACGTATACTGTCATAAGTTGTCAGTCCAAACATCCATACACAGTGACAAGTAAAAATTATAAATACTGATTTACCTGTGTCTCGGATGTGAGCCGTTGCTCCTGTTTGTACCTGGGTACAATACAGGATGATCAGTCTTCTGCAAAAGTACGTTGTCTCAGTCACACACTTTTTTTTTCGCCTTGGAGACTTAGGCTAAGTGCAAAGTCACCACAAAAGAACAGTCACTGACAGTTAAACGCCACATGAACTTGTAATGTGAACTACTTATTCTCAGTCACCAACGCAGGTGTTTCAACAAAAGTTCCCCATTCGGAAATAAACTGTTGTGAAACCCCCGAATGAGGTACGCCGCAACTGAACTGTCCAGCCGCAAGATGCACACAAGTCCCAACTGACTGCGAACATCGAAAGTCAAACTACGGCGATTGAGAAATCCACACACGCCAACGTCGCTTATCAGTGGGTAAGCGGTGACACTGAAATGCTGTGATATCCAATCAAGGAAAAGTTTCTTTTTTTGTCACTGGCCGCCGAAACTGACTCGTGCATGTAAGTCGGTATGTTCAAGTTAGCAGTATCCTCAATCACTGAAGTACAAGTCAGTCAGTTACTGAAGTTGTCATTCACCGTGTAAGGGTCTGCGGGCGGACTGAACTGAGACTGACGAGACGAGACGGAGAGCCAAGTTACGACAACGGCTAACTCGTGTCAACTGTCACTTGATGGCGAAGTGCCGGTGCGTATTATTATCCCGGGCTTGGGCTCTCTTTGGGACTTTGCTCCTCCTTCTCTGGGCTACAAGTCCTGCTGTGTCCGTCGCCGCGGGCTCACGCAGTCCCTCTCCCTCTCTCTCTTTACCGCAGGTGCCTTCCGCCAGTCAGTCTCCGGCGACCGCCACTTTCTCTCTTTAGAGACCTCTCCTGTCTTCGGCACCAGGCGAGTAGTCGAGAGAGACAGTCACCGTCGCAAGCCACCGCCCACAGTTTATCTCAAAGACCAACGTCTCCCCTCTCTAGTCGTGTCGCCGGTCGACGCGCGCGTGTTCTGCACGAGCTCCTTACAAGGGGCGGAGTCTCGCCTGTCAAAGACGCGCGCCTCGACCGCCAGCCCTTCTACGCCCGACTAGAGAGACGTCGTCAGTGATTGGCTGAAGGCTGCGCGCGTCCGGCGCGAGGAACGCACGAGCCGTCACTCAAGGCGAGAGCGTGTTGACATCAAGCAAGAGAGCAGAGCAGCGTAACGGAGCAAGCAGGAGAGTGAGAGAGAGACTGAGAGAGAGAGAGAGAGAGAGAGAGAGAGCCGTAAGTGCGAGTCCAAGCCGGCGAAACGAAATCGTCCGTCTACTGCTCGCTGTTACAGCTGTCAACCGAAGCGGCGGCTCAGTAGCACTGACTACAAAGTTTGGCCGTGCTCCTAGGGCAAATTCAGGCTTTTGTCTCTAATTTAAACAAGACGACGTCGACTGGAAACTGAGACCCTTTTAGTGTGCCGGCAGCGTCTATAAAGTTATCATTTATAAGTGAATACCATTCAGTCAGTGTACCACCGTCACTGAGTTAAACCGAACACAGTCATTCAATCATAACTTGAAACAGTTTCCTACAACGAAACAATTTAGTGCATGGTGACGACAACTGCGTCCATGGGTGACCGGCCATGAAAAGGCGGGGGCACTCGCCGTGTGCGGTTTGGATATGTCAATGCAATGTGAAGCGAACCTACAATTAGCACTGCGGGTTACCGCGACCTACAAACTGACAGTCAGTCCATAAGCCCGCACGTACTAGTGGACTGAATCAGTGACTGAAAGAGGTGCACTTTTTACTATGATACGAAATATGGTGAGTTCTTCGTGCGGATGATCCACGCCACCAGGCTACTTCTCTCACAGCCGGGGTGGCTGAATGGCAGAGCGTTGGACTTTCAATGCTCAGTTGGGTCGTGAGTTCGAATCTTGGCTGGGGCCAAATATTTGTGCTGGCCTTTTTCTTGTTGCCCCGCCTTTGATGTCACCCATACGTGGTGGAAAAGGACGTTAAACTCCCAAACACCCACCCCACTCGCCCTCTCTCAGAAAACGTCCTTTGCAATATTTTGACAGTATCTGCCTACAGCGACAAAGAAGTAACGTGCCACTGTCGTAGTTTTGGAACAACGTACATCAGGTATTTGAGCACGAAGTGTCCAGGGTACATTATGGCCACAATGTACCTCCTGAGCATTGCATCTACAATGGGGGGAGCCGGGGTGACCGAATGGTAGAGCGTTGGACTTCTAATGCTCGGGTCGTGAGTTCGTATCCCGGCTGGGGCCCAGTATTTGTGCTGGCTTTTTCATCGTTGCCCCGTCTTTGATATCACCAGTATGTGGTGGAAAAAGGACGTTAAACCCCCAAACCCCCACCCACCCACCCACCCACCCGCATCTACAATGTTTCTGTTACATTTTTGTTTCTAAAATTCAGTATGCAGTTGGTCAGTGAACCGTGACCAGAGTCAGTCAGTGTACTACCCTGATTTGTCATTGTCAACTGACTCAGCTACCCCGGGTACATTGTCAAGTTTCAAGTTTGATTGTACTTCAATGACCCTCGGGGAGCATGTGAAGAAAAACAATTTCAAAACATAACACACATAAACATGCATTAACATCAACATGACGGTCGGTGGTTTAGTGGTTAAGAGACTTGTCACCAATGCGAGAGATCAGGGGTTCGAGCCCCACTCGGGGAAAAGAATTTTTCCTTCTCGTATGTGCCACCGTTCATTCGGGCCGATCGTCGGGGGGTTCTCTCCCCCCCCCCCCTCTGCTTTGGAAATGTTCATCCCACCAAATTTGAAAAATAAATGCAATTCTAAATTCCGAAATTTAAGTAGCTGAGCTGACCCTTCGCACCACGTGATTGTAATGTGTTTATGTCCAGTGTTTGAAAGAATGCTTGTGATTCACGTGAGCGTGCGTGTTAGTTGGGTTCAGTTCGCGGCGCTTTGAGCCGTTTCATGTAGTTGGGTAAAGCGCCTATACAATACTCATCATTATTATTATTATTATTAAACTATGATCAGGCTGACTGACAGCAGCCTGTCAGCAAGAAGTGAAGCAGATGAGCAATACACGTATTGTCCTTCAGGCCGAGTGCAGCAACAGCATTAGCAGTCAGAATGTTAAATCATTTATTTGGTTTTAACAACTGCACATCAAGTGCACCTCTCTGTCTGCGGTCATTTGCTACAAGAGTAAAAGGTGGATGGAAAAAAAAGGGGGTGGGAGGGGTGGGGGTGGGGGAGAAAAGAAAGACTGGTTGGTAGGTAAAAATTCAAGAAACTTTCAACTTTAAGTGTATTTTTTCCCCAAATTTACTTCTGAGCTCGTTTCTACAGTACCGCTTATGAAGTCTTGGCACTGAGAAGAAGAAAATACATTGCAGGATCTTCAAGATCTCCTAGACATAAAATAAAACAACAACAACAACAACAACAACAACATAACGCAGTCTCAGCAGAATCATGCAAGAAAGAAAAAACAAACAAAAACTTTATACTGCATTTTTATGATACAGTGTACCAAATCCACAAAAGAAATAAAATGCACACAAACAAAACAAAACAAAACAAAACAAAACAAAACAAAACAAAACAAAACGAAACAAACAACAAAAAAAAAAACCACGTAACCAAGAAACAGCATCTAGCCTATGTGCCCGCAACATCCTTGTATACCATCGCCATGACATGATGCATTCGAACTGGCGACAACAAATACATGCAGTACTCCCCTGAATGATGTGTAATATCACTTCCTGTTTCAACCAATCAGAGAACAATTTAGTGTCGCGCCCTCTTGCTGGACTTGTTGATTCATTAATGACCCTTGCATGCCTGGTTTGCAGTTTGCACTCGTGTGAGGCCCTTCACAAATGGGTGTTTACTGTACTGTACATTCACAATCGAGTAATTCTGGCGTACCACGAAAAAGGCAAAACTTAAAGTGATGGCACCTAACGGTTTTGGTACGTTGGTCTGGTCGTTTGGGTAGTTTGATTTTTTTTTTTTTTTTGGTCACCGGCCAGTAAAGATCGACATTTTATGTAGAAAGTGCGACTTACGTGAAGAAAAAGTAAGAAGAAGAAAGACAGAAAGAAAGACAGAAAGAAAGAAAGCTAGAAAGAAAGAAGGAAGAGTTCCATGGACGGCACAGAACCTTTGGCCGAAGTTTTAAAACTGATTCAGTTGTGGGCGAAACGTTTGTGGCCGAACCACTGAGCGAGAATACAAGACATTTCACAGCTTTTAACCGGATATATGTCAGTCGATAAGACTTACCTGTTTCGTACGCTGAGTTGTAATTTTGCAAGATGTTGATGCAGCAGGCAAGACTGACGGCTCTTCCAGCTTCTGACCTGACTCACCCACAACCAGATTTTTATACGCCAACAGAATGTAACCGTTGACCAAGGCGTCAGTCAAGCGACGAGATAGACCACAGTCACAGTACACAAAACAAAACATCGAACGAAGCAGGTCATTATAATATAATAAACAATTCTCTCAGAGAAATCATCCCGTGACGTCACTAAGTGCTCAATCTGCTCACTGCTGAGGATTATACGCGAAAAGCCTTCACTATCTTGCTGACTGGACGGAATTCAAAGAGTTTCACAGAGTCAACATTGAGCACAAATGAGCCTCATTAATGTTGGAATTAATTGGAAACTGTTAATTAGACTTGCAATTTGATTTCATTTTCATGCCCCCCCCCCCCCCCCTTCAAATGCACGCCGAGTAACCAGTTAAGAGGTTTGCATGTAGAGTTTTGTTTTTCATCAGACCATTGAGAGGCGGTCACGCGAATTAATTTAAGAGAGATCGTTAGAAACATTCGGCGATTAGCCCGTCTTACCGTCTAATGAGTTAATATTTAATGACTAACGATCCGAGATTTCTCGGCGACATTAAGTGAGCATTGCTCTCCAAAAACCACAGGCTCTTGTGAGTAATAATTTTACCTTCGGTAATGATAATAATAATAATAATAATAATGTATTGTATAGGCGCTTTACCCAATTTCATGAATCGGCTCAAAGCGCCGCGAACTGAACCCAACACGCACGCTCACGTGAATCACACGCATACTCTCACACACAGGACATAAACACATTACAATCACGTGGTGCGAAGGGTCAGCTCAGCTACTGCAATTTCGGAATTTAGAACTGTATTTATTTTTCAAATTTGGTGGGCTGAACATTTCCAAAGCAGAGGGGGAGGAAGCCGGAGTACCCAGAGAAAACCCCCGACGATCGGCCCGAATGAACGGTGCCACATACGAGAAGGGAAAATTCTTTGCCCCGAGTGGGACTCGAACCCCTGACCTCTCGCATTGGTGACAAGTCTCTTAACCACTAGACCACCGACCGCCCCGGTAATGCGGTTATTCTTCATGGTGACTCGATCATAACCCCTAAGGGGGGTGGGGGTGGGGGTGGGGGGGGTGGCGGGGGGGGGGGTGTTCCGGTGCCATGTCGCTTCCAAATCATATCACTCTATTTTGGCGTTTTCCCACGCCACCGATGGGGGAGCCGGGGTGGCCAAATGGTAGAGCGTTGGACTTTCAATGCTCGGGTGGTGAGTTCGATTCCCGGCTGGGGCCAAATATTTGTGCTGGCCTTTTTCTCGTTGCCCCGTCTTTGATATCACCCCTACGTGGTGGGAAAGGACGTTAAACACCCACCCACCCACCCACGCCATACTTACTTACTTAGGCCCTTGGCTCCACGTGGAGCATAGGCCATCGACAACCCTTCGCCATCGCACTCTGTTCTGGGCTAGTCTTGCCACTCCAGTCCAGTTGGTCCCCTGCTTACATAGCTCTGCCTCAGTGTCCCGCCTCCAGCTGTTGCGAGGCCGGCCTCTCTTCCTTTTCCCCTGCGGGTTCCATGTCAGGGCTTGGCGTGTGGTGCTGGATGCTGGCTTCCTGAGGGTGTGTCCAATCCAGCCCCACTTCCTCCGCAGGATCTGCTTGGCCACTGGTTCCTGCCCCGCTCGCTCCCACAGCTCTTCATTCCGGATCTTCTCTGGCCATCGGATGTTGAAGATGCGCCTCAGACAGGTGTTGAGAAATGTCTGGATCTTCTGCTGCATCGTCTTCGTTGTCCTCCATGTTTCGCATCCGTAGAGCAGAACTGACTTCACGTTGGAGTTGAAGATGCGAAGTTTGGTTCTTATGCTGACAACTTTGGATGCCCAGACGTTCTTCAGCATGACCATTGCTGCCCTTGCCTTGCCGATTCTGGCTGTGACGTCTCGGTCTGTGCCTCCCTGTCCATCAACCACACTCCCCAGGTAGACAAAAGACTCCACCTCCCTGATGGGCTCTCCACCGACTGTGACTGGTGTGTTTGCAGTGGTGTTGATCTTCATCAGCTCGGTTTTCTTCCTGTTGATCTTGAGCCCTGTTCCGGCTGATGTGGCTTCCAGGCACGTAGTCTTGTCCTGCATCTGGCTGTGGCTGTGAGACAGGAGCGCCAGGTCGTCCGCGAAGTCGAGGTCATCCAGCTGCGTCCAGAGTGTCCACTGTATCCCGTTTTTCCTGCCTGCTGTAGTGGTCTTCATGATCCAGTCGATGACCAGGAGGAAGAGAAACGGGGACAACAGGCATCCCTGACGGACTCCGGGCCACCGCGTTTTTCCAAAGGCCGTCTTCTAAATTCTAAATTCAAAAATTAAAACGGTTTGAGATTTCCGGTTGTAGTCGGTTATAAAAAATGGGGCCGTTGATCAACTGGAAACTCGATGGATGGATGGATGGATGGATGTTTGTGAGTTTAACGTCCTTTTCCGCCACGTAAGGGTGATATCACAGACGGGGCAACGAGAAAAAAAGGCCAGCACAAAATATTTGGTCCCAGCCGGTATTCGAACGCACGACGGACCCGAGCGTTGAGAGCCCAACGCTCTCTGCCATTCGGCTCAACTGAAAAATGACTTGTACTAAAACGGTGTATGCACTACAAAGGTACGTCTATATATATGCTCATTGTTCAAAATAATGACGTACTCTTGAGTACTCAGTGTAAGTGCTCGTCGTCGAAACTTTTCAAGCGACAGGGCACCGGGGAAAAAAAAAAAAAAAACCGCTTTGCCGGGATTTCCGGTTGGCGCCGGTTAGAAAGGATGGGACCGTTCATCAAGCAGGGCCCGCATGCACAAGTCGGTGTTAGGGCTTTTAGCCCCGGGTTAGAATCAAACTAAACTAGCTCTAGTTTTTTTTTTTGTTTTTTTTTGTTTTAAACCAGGAAAGCTGGTCCATTTTAGCAAGGTGCCTATGCCGTTATAGAAGGATGTTTGTGTTTCCTTTCTTCGCTTCCTTTTTTTTTTTAAATTTAATTTTGTTTTGGGGTTTCTTTTTTCAGTCCTAGTCTGGGTTAGGCCCGTATCCGTGGGTTAAATTAACCTCGAGTTTTACATACGGACCCAGAAATGACTTGTACTAGTACCGCTAGTACTACTGAACTAATACGGTGTATAAACTACAAAGGTTCGTATATATGCTCATATTTCAAAATTACGACTTTAACTGTAAGTATTCATCGTCGAAACTTTTGAAGCGGCAGGGGCACCGGGAAAACAACAACAACAACAATAACAACAACAACAACAACAACAACAACAAAAAACGTCTGCCCACTTTCTTTAACCCTTAGATGTACCGTTTTTTTTTTTCTCTCTAATCTTGGACGGAAGGGGTGGGGGGTGGGGTGGGGTGCGGGACAGCCGAGCGGTAGAACGTTGGGTTTTCAATGCTCAGGTCGTCCAGTTCGAATCCCGGCTATGACCAAATATTTGCGCGGGCCTTTTTCTCGATGACACGACGTTGATATCACCAAACTCTCTCTCTGTCTCAGCGTCTATCTGTCTCTATCTCTATCTCTGTCTGTCTGTCTGTGTCTGTCTCTGTCTGTCTGTCTGTGTGAAGATGTACCTTTTTCTTTATGTCTGAGGGGAGAGGATGGGGGCTAGGGTATAGCCGGAGGTCGGTATGTGATGTCAGACGCATGGCTGAGTAGAGGACGCTGTTCAGAAGGATGTGGGTTCACATCCTGACATAGTCAAAATCATTTTTGCGCAAACCTCGTCTGCTCCGTCCCCGTTATCTTTGAAATCAGTCACTTTCGTGGTGGAAAGAGGACGGTAAATCTCAAACAAACAATAATAAAAAAAAAAACAAATTTGTGAAATCTAAGGTTTTTTTTTGTTTTTTTTTTACACGGGTGATATCATGCAAAGACGGGGCAACGATAATAAACATCAAGATATAGTATTTCGAGCGTACGGACGCACTCAAAGGCGAAACCGGTTCCAAAACTTGACACATAGTTGATAAGCTGGCTTCTTTGAAACCTAGTAAGGATAAAAATAGCGCGTTTCTGTCTCAAGTGCTGCATGAGTCAACGTGATGAAAGCGACGGAACTCGGAAGGAGATTTAACCCTGAAACTTAACCCCGGTGTGACTCCTGCTTGCTGACACACTTCGATGAAGAGGCTTTAGGGCAGCATCTCAGTTTCAGTTTGCACGTGCTAAGTTCCACACAGGCTCACGGCTTCCACGGCCAGGTCAGCCGGGTTCATCTGCATGTCACAGTAACTCCTGATTGTCGCGGCTGCGGTGGGAAATGATGATCAGAGCTGTAAGCGTAGAATATACACCTACAATTTGCTCTAAAGCTGCCTCCATTTGTTTTCCTCATGTCTTGACATAACTGGTATGTTATTCACGCTTTTTAAATGTTCTTTATTAGTGTGTAGTTTCTTTTAACCATGGATTCATTGGTAATTCTGTTTTGTTCCTGTTGCTGTACATGGGACTCTCTGTGTAAGTGTATGTGTGTGTGTGTGTTGGTGTGTTTGGCTTAGATAGACATTACTAGAATAGATATTACTAGAATTAGCGACGGAAGGTATGAAAATTGGCTGTTTTTCGTTACCTCTACCGTTGAAAAAATAAACTTTTCTTGATTCTTGATTCCTCAGACGCGCCATTAACCCTAACCCTAACCCTAACCCTAACCTCAGACGCGCCATTATTGACTTCACAGAAGCCAGGTTATGTTTGGAACAGTTTCAGTCGCTTGTGAGTGGGTCTGTATGCTCAAAATAGTCTATCCTAATGATTAGTAGAGCTCTGAATGCGTGACAGTGCCGTCTACAGGCTCTGTGAACCGGCGAAACTTCAAATTCTCCCAGTCAGCGGTTGGTCGTGCCGCTAGGCCTGCATGGCTGATTCCTTCAGTCCTTGACATTTGCGTCGCGGCGTGGTGCCTTCTCTTGGCTCATTGCCAGCCTTTGAGATGTTGTCACGTGACTGTGCAAGTGTCTAATTGGTACCAAAGACTATGTCCGTAGGTTAAGTCAAGTTTATTTTTCGACCATCTGGGGACATTGGAAAAAAAAGGAAATAAACATATATACATGACAGCCACCTGTAGCATAATTCTGACATACATGTTTATCACTGCGCTCACAAGGGTGGGTGGATGGGTGTTTGGGGGTTCAACGTCCTTTTCCACCACATAGCTGCGCTCACAAAGGAACAGAACAAATACACATTCTTACCAAGGACGACATTTTTTGCAAACAGTATTAACAACATACAGATACTAAAGAAAGGAAGAATGGAGGAAAAGAGTACCAACGTACGTCTATGGTGGAACGATACCATGGAAATCTCAAACAACTCCGGCCAGACCGATTTACGAACCTAAAAAATCTCATCAGGCCTTTGGTCAACTTGTGTTTGCAGCTCAAAACTGCGTTCAAGCTGTTGCCGGGTCATACTTATTTTCCCGATAAAGAGAACTGACTAGATCGTTCACGTGGTGGAAATATTTTCGGGTTTTACCAGCAGTTTAGTTTATTTAGGCGAAAATCAAGATAGGCATCGGGCAAAACAACTGACGTCAATGACCCAGCAAGCACTTGAATTTGACGAATTTGATAATTTATCCACTTAAAACTGACTAACTATGTAAGGCCTAGTTTTCCGTTTACGAATTGTTTTCCTCTTTGTCTTCTCCCCCCCCCCCCCACACTATCCGTCCGAACAGACCTGGCCGGCCACAACTGAAATTGCGCTGGCTTTTCCCTTCGTTTCCCCGTCTTTGATATCACCCTGATCTGGCGGAAAAGGACGTTAAACCCTCAAACACCCACCCACCCCGAACGGACCTTCCAACTTTCTCTTTTAGCATGCTTAACTCCGTTATTGCATTGCACAGGTGCTGCCTTAGATTTAGGAACAATAATTGCTGAGCTACGACTATGTTACAACCCGATAAATGGCCAAATGATACCCTACCCTACCCCGATGAGTTCGGGTGCACATTACACTTCATATTTGAGTTTAATATTTAAGATGATACAGAGGGTCTTAATGTCTATTTCCAGCACTAAAACTACTAAAAGCCCGTTTACTTGGCTTATGTGCTCCTAATTTGATCATTGTGTACGGAAGCTGCCGGAAACAATAACTGATAGTACCCGGTAACTGGTCAATGATACCCTTCCATCCCCCCCTCCCCCCGTGCCTTTATCTGGCTCGGAACATAAGGGAATCAGCCCTATTAAATTGTTGGTAACAACAATAACTTCGGGTGTACACTACACTTGTAAGATCATAATTATGGACTTGTTTCGACAATTACAGATTATGAGGGGCTTTGAGACTATTTCAAGCACAGAAAGCCCCCTTTAGAGTGTCCGTAATGCACAGGTGCTGGATGAAATAATAAATTGTCATATAATAGTTGTGTGCTCGCGTTGACTTCGGGTGCATGTTACGCACAGTAGATGAGTAGTCTATCAGGTGGACTTATTTGTAATAATTTACAGATTCAAAGAGATAAAAGGGTTTTAAAGTCTATTTTCAGCACCAATAGTCCCTTAAGTGTTCCCTAAGTTGATTATTTTGTTGTAGGGTTCTTCCTGCGACACAATAATTGCCATTATCATTTAATAGTGTAATAGTACCCGGTTACCCCCCCCCCCCACCACCACCACCACCACACACGCACACACTATCCGTCCGAACGGACCTAGCCGGCCACAACTGAAATTGCGCTGGCTTTCCCCTCGTTGCCCCGTCTTTGATATCACCCTAATCTGGCGGAAAAGGACGTTAAACCCTCAAACACCCACCCACCCCGAACGGAACTTCCAACTTTTAGGCACTGGTACTAGTTAGTATCTTTATTGAGACGGCCGGGTGTTACACCGTGCGACAGGCGGTGGCAGTCAGCTGCTTTTCACGGTTCAGTTTCACAGCATAGTATTTCGAGGACAAAAAAGCCTGAAGAATTCATTTTAGACACAGAGAAAGAACCTGCCATATTTCCGTACCTTTTACGCACACAAATACGGTTCATTCCATGGCTTTTAGCTGAGATTTAGACACGTATGCATGCATCTTGAATGCCAAGAGAACCGGAGCCAACTCGGCGAGTGCAGACGACAGTTGTTTGCTGACCCTGCTGCGCATGCGCCGATCGATGTCTCCTCGCGGCCGCCATGCTTGCTTCGGGTGTGCGATATTTACCTCGCTGTGTGAGGCAGTTTACAGCCTGCCGTTCGCAGCTTGTGAAATCTAAGGCAAGTGCACAAAAGTTATGTCGTTTCACCTACTAATGGCGTTCTTTTCAGGTCATTTTAAAGGTAGTTTAAGATGTGTATGTTGTAAAAATCTACTCGTGTCTAACCATGCTCTTTCCGGTTTCTTCAAGTCATCCACCTGACAACCGTATAGATATCGGAATTATTCAGCCTTTTGCAGGTTTTCAGGGATAATTTACAGTTGAGAAACACATCTGTATGGTTGAAACTAGGGAATGATTCAGAGAATCTGTCCGCATGCAGTTCCACGTTGCTTTACTTGTAAAGTTCTGAAGTATGACACTTTTGACCTTCCGGCGTTTTTCAGACGAACTTGAGCGTCGGAGTAGTCAAACCGGATACAATTTACTCGCAAACCAATCCGTATCATCAACAGAAAACACTGCATAGTGTTTATCTTGGCTGTCATGCGAGAATATTGCTGCTAATTTACTCCTCGAGTAGCTTAGTTGAGTGCCGGCTTCGTTTCTAAGGGAGAGCACTCGCTACTCCGGCCAGTGGTTCCGGTTGTAGGTCAGATGTTACTGCTGACAACAGTGTTAACATCTTTCACTTGTTGTGGATCATACACAGGATCTGTATGGAGTTTACTCTACTTTGAGCACACACTATGTGAACTAAAAAATCTGATGTAAGATGTCTCCTGAAACTTAAAGTAAATGTGTGTATAGTGAAACTAAAAGCATTGCCATATTGCTCCATTGGCTGCATATAATTTTTATTGTTTACTACATTTTACAGTGATGCACAGTTAAACACAGTTACTGTTTGGACTGGTATGTTTTTTCATGGCGGACAACCTGTACATTGTTGGCACCAGAGTACTGCCAAAAATATAGTCAGATAACCTGTAGTGTCATTATATGACTCTACTTTACTTTATAATATTATTTTGACAGTGACCTGTAACACTAACACTAGTAACAGTTGTAGACAGAGCATGGTTGAGTGGACAGTGCATTTTTACTTTAACCTTCACGTTGTGGGTACAGTTGCACCCACACTTTCATTTAAACGTCCTTAGCTCAGTCAACTTTCATGCTAGATCCACAAAACTTTGTCAGTACAATCACGATTCATGTACATGTACTGTTATTGGGAAAGTGCTCACTGGGACTTGTGTGATTTTGGGTGGTAAACCAACAAGTAAATAAACAACAAAAATGTAACTGGATGCATGGTCATCACACTTTCACAGATCATTCCACTGAAGTGGGTTTTGTTCATGTCAAGTTTGAAACAGTGTTGCGCTTTCCTAGGTTTTTGATGCATACTTAGGTAATTTGAGCTTTGACACTAATTGAAGTGGGATTCTCATTTGAAATATTTGCCCTACAGTACAAACTCATGTCATAACTCATTTAGAGTCATTTTCTGAGCGTACATATTACCTTCACTGTAATTGCACAGGATGTGACCAAACCAGCTGTGATACATATTTTCATAACACATCCTCACCCCTCCCCCCATCCCCCCACTCCTCCCCTCCTCCAAACCACCATCATGAGAGATCAGATAATAAAAAGAATGATCAGGCGATGGTTTCCTCATGCCATGTTTCATGGTGGTTGTCTCTCGCAACATGTGTTGCCACCTCTGTGTTCTGTTCTACTGCACCTGCAACAGCAGTTGTTTTCTTAGTGTATCGTGTATGTTTCCTTTCAGACACCGCTGTCTTGTGTAATGGCCTGTGACTGTTGTCCTGTTCGCCGACTCTTTCTCATTGTTCCTGTGCTTTTCTGAAGCTGTATGTGTTTTATTCCGGAGTGTTTCATGGGGTTTGAATGCTACTCCTGCTGTATTAACTTAATTGATTTCAGTGTTACTCTGTGTGTTCTTTAACCGCCACACAACACTGCCTTTGTTGTCACATCTGTCTCAGAGTTGGTGGGGTTGTGTTCATAGGCCTTGTAATGTATCTCCTTTCAAAAGCCGTCCACTTCATTTCTTCAACCAGCTGTTGCCAGCATCAACAGGCCCCACTTTAATTGGCTTTTGTTGCAAACAAGAGGCTGTGTGTAGATGTAGATGGGCTTGGCTTGTGTTTCCACTCATCTGTCAGTGATCTTTTCTGGTCAGTGTGCCACAGAAGCCTCATCTTTTGCTCAATGTTACATTTTTGTTGTTGTTGTTTCTTTTAAAGTAGTATAGACACACTGAGCTGTCTTTGTTGCTTGCACGGCTCTAATGCCTAAAAACTCACTCTTCCACAGGAGCCTACAATTACATGTCTGGGCATTTTGGGGGTCATTTTTGCAGTTTTAGAAGGTCACATATTGTACATTGATGTAGAGGGTCTCTAGGCTACTTAAAGCGTGTGCACATTTTTTAATGGTTTGTTTTTCCCCCATCGGCTACTTATTGCAGAGTGCAATGAGTGCTAGCTTTTGTCAATTTGACGAAGTTGCACTTATAACCAAGTTTAAAAACAAAACTGTGTGTCAAAGTGCCATAGGGTAAAATTTATGTGTGTCAGACTAGAATTTCTGTACATCATTTACGCAGTGTATGTGTGCCTAATTGGGAACACTGCTAGCGTTGAGTTTTGCGTATTAGCCGTCACCATATTTTTGTGATTTTAGGAGCAAATGCACCCACATGTGTATTCAGGCAATTCATATCTCACCTATACATTTCTTTGAACATTTGATTGGCATTGGATGGTTTTAAACTGACGTGTAATAACAAAGAAACACTAGCTGTAGACAAAAACAACAAAACAAACAAACATGAATGTGAATGATAAACAGAAAACAACTCTGAAAATTCAAGTCCTGTTGTTCAACGACAAGACACAAAGCATAGGCGCGTGGAATGCTTGTTACTGTACATTGCAGCTTCAACTGGTCAGACTGTGACTGGTCTTCATTCAAGAGAACACTTGAGTGGGTTAGAAAGTGTTAGATCTGTGCAGAATGTAGCTGACATGGGTCTGAACTTGAGTCAGTTTGCAGATTGAAGAGCTGGGGGGGGGGGGGGGGGGTTGCAGTTGTACTCAACAAGGACCCAAATTTGTGCCGCCTCGCAAAGTTTGTAGTCCACACATACCCCAACACCAGATCGTCAGACACTTGCGACAGGGTTGACAAGCCCTCAGGGTCAAGAGTGACAAGACGTTCTCAGAGCGGGGAAAATCGGATGATGTGGAAGACCCTACTGCGGGTTTTCCGTGAGGAGGGCTTCCACCCGCCGCCCAGGGTGTCAGTAGGCGGATGAGAAATGGGGGCCAAGATAGCGACGTGGTGCGAGTCAAGTTGGGGCAGACAGCAAGGAGTCCTCAAGCCAGTTCACCAAGATCATTTGACGCCTTGCACAACATGAACAACGCTTAGGATAGGGAGGTGGTCGGGGTTGTAGAACCACGGAGAAGACAAACACTTTTGCCCGGCTGCATGCCTTGGTGTTCGTGTACCAGTGAAATCTTGTGACTGTTTAGTGTTTAACTCCCGTCCAGTCAGTGAGATATCACAGGATTTAGTGCACATTTACTTGGGTACTTGGGCCATTATGAACTTGAGTCAGTCGCATTTTGTTGAAGGAGGCATAGAGGAGTAGTATGATACAGAGGGTCTTAATGTCTATTTTCAGCACTGAACCTACTAAAACTTAAAAGTAAAAGCCCATTTACTTGGCGTAAGTGCTCCTAATTTGATCATTATGTACGGAAGCTGCCGAAACAATAAATTGATAAGTACCCGGTAACTGGTCAAATGATACCTTTCCATCCCCCCCACCCCCCTTCCCGCTTTATCTGGCTTGGAACATAAGGGAATCAGCCCTATTAAATTTGATTGCCCTGCCATAAATGGTAACAACAATAACTTCGGGTGTACATTACACTTGTAAGATCATATAGACTTGTTTTGACAAAATTTTACGGATTATGAGGGGTTTGGGGGACTATTTCAAGTGCAGAAAGCCCCCTTTAGAGTGTCCGTAATGCACAGGTGCTGGATGAAATAATAAATTTTCATATAATAGTTGTGTGCTCGCGTTGACTTCGGGTGCATGTTACGCACAGTAGACGAGTAGTCTATCAGGTGGACTTATTTGTAATAATTTACAGATTCAAGAGATAAAAGGGTGTTAAAGTCTATTTTCAGCACCAGTAGTCCCTTTAAGTGTTTTCCTAAGTTGATTATTTTGTTGAGGTTCTTCCTACGAAACAATAATTGCCATTATAATGTGTAAATTGTACCCGGTTACCCCCCCCCCCCCCCACACACACACACACACCGCACCCCACCTCACCCTGAACACAACCCCTTCCCCTCTAGATCATGCAACAGTGTGGATTCGTGTTCACAGTGCTGATTCTACTAGCGGGGGACACCTGGTACAAACCGCACGCAAGTTGCTTTCAGTCATTTACAGATTTAAACTAATTGAAAGGGGTTTAAAGGCTATTTTTAAAGCAGGCCTTCGCCCCCCCCCCCCCCCCCCCACCCCCCCCCCCCCCCCCCCCCCCGTACCCGTAGCTCCAAAGTGTAGGTAGTTGTACCATTGTGTTGGGCAGGTGCTGCCAGAAACCGTTAGTGTGCGTTACTGTACGGCATAAATAAAATGGTTATATTCTTAAGTGTAATGTAATATTCAAGCGGAGAAAGCCTCTCTAGGTGTCCATGGCCAGGTCAGTTAGTTCTGTGCAGATGCTGCCAAAACAGTTGAAGGTGACTGCGTACCCGTCCAGTCCCTCAAGCCCACACCCCATACTCCCCACTCGCCCTCACCCGCATTCTGTCTCTCGGTTGGGAAACAAAAACCGACTGAAGACAGTATTAATTTTATTGCCATGGGAATGTGAGGTTCACTCGATCAGTCATTCTTAGGTCACTGTACGCTTTGGACTTGGCACTAATCCCCCCCCCTCCCCCCACCTTCACCTTCCTCTGCTGTCATATCGCTCAGTTAATAGATGAATTTGAAACCATTATTTTGATTAGAGATGTTAAAAAACCAACCCCCCCCCCCCCCCAAAAAAAAAAAAAAAAAAAAAAAACCAACCAAAAACAAAACAAAAACCCAACAACAACAAACAACAACAAAAACAACAACAAAGAAAAAATACAACAACCAACCCCCCCAAAAAAACAAAAAAATCAAAAACAAACAAAAACAAAAGCAAAAAAACAAAAGCAAAAAAACAACAAAACAACAAACAAACCCCAAAACAAACAAAAAAAACAATAAACAGCAACCAAAAATAACAAAAAACAACTAAAAAACAACAACCAACACTAACAACAAAAATCCAAAACAAGAACAACAACAAAACAAAATAACAAAAAATAAACAATAACAAAAACAAACAAACTTTGAAAATCATAATAGCATACACTATCCTGATAATACTCACAATTTCCAGGACTGTTCGAGTGATTTCACGTGTGACTGCAGTCTGAAACCTGAACCTTTAGGGTGGCAAAACAACAGAGATACATGTCGAAATGCTGCGTTGCAGTAATGGACCGTAAGCGCATTTTGTGGTCTTCGGCGTAACGAAAGGAAGATTTTGATTAAAAGTGTGTCAAGCGCGGGGAAAGTCCCGCTAAGTCGATTAGCGCGCTGTGGAAGGTGCTTCCAGACACGGATACCCTCCCTCACACACTACCCCGTGAAAGCTACTTGCTCTCTCTCTCTCTCTCTTGTGTGTGCAAAACGTTCACAGATTCATTTCCACGGCACTGATCGCGATATTAGCGGCGATCAGCGGTGAGAGTCTTCAATTAATTACAGCCTGTAAGCCTATTACGGTGGGTGGGAAGGCAGGTTTCAATAGCGGCATTAGACGGCGGGTATAGTCTCCGAGACGCGAGCACAGCGGTGGAGAGATTAAATGACTAATGGCCCTGATTGAACGCACCCGCAACCCCCCACTGACCGTCCATTTCTCCCTCCTCATTTTCATCATCATCCGCACTGTTGTTTTTGTCATTGTCATAAACGTGAGACAGTTGAAAACAACAAACAACAACAACAGCACCACCAACACACACACACACACACACACACACACACACACACACACACACACACACACACACACCAAACGACCGACAACAACAGCAGCAGAAAAAACAAAACAAAAATAAAAACTTTTACATGAACAACAATAAAGACAAACAACAGTAAACATGGACATTTCACACAAAGAGCAGTTTAGTGACAGTGAAAATAACAGTACCACCACTCCCAAGCCCCCCCCCCCCCCCCTTTCTCTCCCACCTCCATCCCTCTTTATACTTCATGTGTTTCTCTGTATTTTCCTTGTGCAGTGAACGCATACTGTCTAGAGGCGAGAGAAGGAGAGGGAAACCACATAACATTTATACAGTTATTTACACATACATTTATTTAATTTTTCTTTCGTTCTCTGTTTCAGGTTTTGAAAAATGTAGAAGCTGAAATCTCCACAGGTAATACTTAGTTTGCAACCGTAGGCAATGTTAGATACTCAACTTTGATGAGTGGGTGATAATTGTCAGTGATTTCAGGTTGTGTAACAATAAGACTATATGTATGTATGTCTCTAATACTTTTTTTTTGGAGGGGGGGGGGGGGGGGGGCTTTGTGTGCGCGTGTGTGTGTGTGTGTGTGTATTTTGTAAAAACTAAACTTCATCTTCTAGTCACCTTTTCTCATCTGTTTGTACCACAGGAGGCGCCTGTTGGCAAGTCCTTATCAATGGGGGCAGATTATCAAGGTGAGAAATAAATTAACACTTTACTGTACTCCCCCCCCCCCACTACCCCCCAAAAGAAAAGGGAAGAGAAAAAAAGGAAAAAAAAAAAAAAACCCCAAAAAAACAAAACAAACAGCAACACAAAAAGAAAAGCAGGTGTAGTCTTGTTTGTGACCACTCATTTTCACCAGAATAAATCTGTCACTTGGAATGGGAATCTCGCTGCTTGTTATCATTTATGTATTCTTTTGAATATTAATGTGTTCTTTTTATTGTCTTGTCTTGGTTGACCACCTGAGCTTGAATCTACTGCACCTGTCATGAACATAGATTCATGACACTCAAGACCACTAGCATTATTTTTATGATTATTTGGTGGGAGCCATTTATAAACTTTCACAGCTTCAGCAAAAGAGTCTGTTATGTTAGTCCCTGCATCATTAATCATAAATATAATCAGATGAATTTAATCTAGTAAATTAGTGCTTGCACAAGAGAGAGTATTTTAGCAACACTATGGGAGCTCTGTGATCGTCTGGAAAAAAGGCGCAAGTGGCTGTGAAATCCATGTAAATTAGGCCTTTCTCCACAGACGAGGCTACAGGTTTGTTCGCTGTTTCCTTATTAATCGCTTTCTAATATCATGGTTTATTTCTTTTTTTTTGTGGAAGGGCTGGCTGACAGTGTAGGAAAGACAGGGGGTATGCAGAAAGTTGTCAGGTTATTGGTAGTGAGATACACTGGTGGCTGGCGGACAGTTATTGATCTGGGGTTCCTTGTTCACCAAGCATGGTTTCTTTCCTCGCCTGGCTTCTGTCCATGACCACCTATGGTGACATCCAGCAACGTGATCAGTGTTGTTCAGAACTAGCACAAAATCGCGCTTGAGTGTGTTCAGAGACAGAGACAACTTAACATTACTTAAGTGCATTTCACAGTGGAAGTAAACACAGAGATGCTATGTTAAGCAGTTTGAATCCAGAAAAACAAGAAAACAATGATGTTTAAATCAAAGAAATCCATGTACTGTTTGTTTTATGTGGGCTTTGTTTTGTTGTTATCAAAGTCAGCATACCTGTGTTATGCATTTCACTTAAACTGCCTGCATGGTGTTGTAAAAACGTAATTTCCCTTTCCCAAAACAGTAAAATGTAGACCTGTTGGTAAACTTACCTTTTCAGTGGTCAACAAGAGTTATTTGTATGTGAAGTGTTGTGCATGATACTTTTTTGTGGTAGGAGTAATTCACTGTGATATAATTCCTATGGCTTCATGATCGCGTCAGCCGGGGAGCCTTGGACAGAAGTCGAGCGTGAAAAGAAACTATGCGTCCGCCGCGAGAGCCTGAGCACAAACGGGTGTTATTGTTAAAGACACACTCGCCAGGCTCTTCATTTGCACCTCACTTCGGATTGTGATGGGTTTTTATTGTTCCCTTCATTCGCCGCAGCGGAATATGGAAATGATGCAGTGTTGTTTGAACATCATTTTGTTTCTGCGGCTTTTCAGGCTTGCCCGAAAAGTTGTTCTCCTTTTTATGGGACGGGAGAGTTTTCTTTCAGCCGGTTGGCGGGGTCTCCAGGGAGGTAGGGCCGCAATATTGGCGAGCCCATTACTCTACCTGCAAGGTGTCTGAATTAAGCGGGGGCATTCACTGGCTTTCAATCAGTTACTTCCCAGGAAAATTTACTGTCCCAGGACCTTGTCTCCGCATCCTGAAGTCTCATTTGTCGACTGGGTCGCATTTTGTCTGACTGCGCTTAGCTTTTTATTGGGATCAGTAATTGCGGATGCGGGAGTTTCCTGGGCGATTTTTTTTTTCTCTCTCTTTCTTCGTCCGTCTTTTCTTTTCTCCAGAACGTTTTCGTTTTTCTTTTCTTTGCTTCTCTCTGAAAGGTCAAATGACCTGGCGGGCAGTTCTCATGGTTCCATGACACTTCAGCGCCACCATTTCAGCGCCAACATTTCAGCGCCACCAATTCAGCGCCATTGGAAGCAATAGAAACGACAAACAGGGTGACAACACCTTCACGTATTCGTACACCTTGGAAGTTGATCGGTTTACAAACACAAAGCTGACTGCTTCCTACAGACCTCGTACTGATTGCAAAGCAATCAAAAGGACGCCGCTAACAGCCACCCCCTCGCCCCCACCAAGCCCCCGGCTATTCACTCGGAGGGGGAGGCGCTGTATGGCGCTGAAATGTACGGCGCTGAAATGTACGGCGCTGAAAAGTCGTTGCGCTGAATTGGTGGCGCTGAAATGGTGGCGCTGAAATGACGTGTCACCAGTTCTCATCAGGCATCTGTAAATTCTTTTGAGCGTTCTCTCTCTCTCTCTTCTCCTATCTTTTCTTTTCTCCAGAAAGTATTATTTTCGGTTTTGCTTTTCTCTGAAAGGTCTGAAATGACCTGGCGGGCAGTTCGCATCAGGCGTAAGTGACCTTTAGTTTAGTTTAGTTTAGTTTAGTTTAGTCCTCTTTATTCCCTGGGGAACATAGGGCTGCAACCACACTCCGCCAGCGCACTCGGTTCTGGGATGCCCTCTTTAGTTCGGCCCACGTCGTTCCGGCGGCCTTGGCTTCAGCGTCCGTACTCCTCCGCCAGGTCTGCTTCGGTCGGCCCACTTTGCGCTTTCCCTGGGGGTTCCAATCAAGGGACTGCCTGGTGACATTTGATGTTGGCTTTCGCAAAGTGTGTCCGATCCATCCCCATTTCCTTTTCTTGATCTCCTGCTCGATGGGGACCTGTCTTGTTCGCTCCCAGAGGTCTTGGTTGGTGATCACCAGTGGGTATCTGATGTTGAGAATGTTGCGGAGGCATCTGCTGATGAAGGTTTGCAGCCTGTGGGAGCCTGTCTTGGTGGTGCGCCATGTCTCCGAGCCATAGAGTAGGACCGACTTCACATTTGAGTTGAAGATCCGGATCTTGTTTCGCAGGGATAGGGCTGTGGATCTCCAGATGGGGCGCAGAGTGCGAAAGGCATGTCTGGCTTTGTTGGTGCGGCTCTTGATGTCTTCGTCCGTTCCTCCATCCTTGCTGACAACGCTGCCGAGGTAGATGAACTTGTCCACCTCTTTGATGTCTTCCTGGTGCAGCTGGATGGGGTCGTGCTGTTTGT
Source organism: Batillaria attramentaria (assembly GCA_018292915.2). Classification (NCBI taxonomy): domain Eukaryota; kingdom Metazoa; phylum Mollusca; class Gastropoda; family Batillariidae; genus Batillaria; species Batillaria attramentaria. Next base: position 24,344 of record JACVVK020000093.1, read on the forward strand.
GGTTGACTCTCATGACTTCGGTCTTGCTGATGTTGATCTTTAGGCCGGTCTTCTCAGCTTCTTCGGCGACTCTGTTCAGCTTCTCCTGCGCATCTTGTTGCTTGTGGGAGAGGAGGGCGATGTCGTCCGCGAAATCCAGGTCCTCGAGCTGTTTGCTGAAGGTCCACTGGATCCCTGTCCTCTTACCGTCGGTGGCTTGCCTCATGACCCAGTCGACCACCATCAGGAAGATTGTGGGTGAGAGGATGCAGCCTTGACGAACGCCGGTCCGTACTGTGAATGGTTCTGTCAGTTTCCCGTTGTGGATTACCTGGCAGGTGGCATCTTCGTACAGCTGTCGGATGATGTTGACAAACTTTGGTGGAAAACCGTAGTGAGACATCAGCTTCCAGATGACCTCCCTGTCAACACTGTCGAACGCCTTCTGGAAGTCAACGAATGTGCTGTACAGGGGGGTCTGCCACTCCAGGGACTGCTCGACGATGATCCTCATCGTGGCTATGTGATCAGTGCAGGATCGGTCGTTGCGGAATCCTGCCTGTTCCTCCCGGAGTGTCTTGTCCAGCGCGGTCTTCAGCCTCTCCAGGATGATCCTGGTGAGAACCTTCCCTGGTATGGACAGGAGCATGATGCCTCGCCAGTTGCTACAGGATGAGAGGTCCCCTTTCTTTGGCAGCTTTACCAGGTGTCCCTTCTTCCAGTCTTGTGGCACGCTCTCGCTCTCCCAGATCTTCCTCAGGAGCGGGTGCAGCATGTCGGTGGAGGTCTGGATGTCGGCCTTGAGGGCTTCTGGTGGTATGCCGTCGGGGCCTGCTGCTTTGCCAGACTTGAGGGACTTGATGGCTTTGATGATCTCGGTCTTGGTAGGGGGGCTGGTGCTGATGTCGAGTAGCTGGGCTGCCGGTGGTATGTCTGGTGGGACTGGTGGTGGAGGCCTGTTGAGCGTTTCCTTAAAGTGTTCAGCCCACCTTGTCCTTTGGTCTTCCTCTTTGGTGATGATTTGTCCGTTCTTGTCTTTGACTGGTCTGGTGGGGTTGTTATTTTTCCCAGAGAGTGTCCTTGTTATTTCGTAGAGCCGTTTCATGTTCCGTTGTCCTGCTGCTGTTTCTGCTTCTTCTGTGAGGTCGTTGATGAAGTTCCTCTTGTCGTTCCTTGCGCTCCTCTTGACCTGCCGGTTGACGTCCCAGTATTGAGCCTGCAGGTCGCGCTTGTCGTCTTGGTCGTCAGTGTGGTTGATCAGGTCTTTCAGGCGTTTTCTCTCTGTGATGAGGTCCCAGGTGTCAGATGTAAGCCACTCTTTGTGTTGTCTCGTCTTCTTTCCCAGCACTTCCCTGCATGTTGCTGTCCAGGTTTCTCGCAGGTCGTGCCAGTGCTCCTCGATTGTCTCTTCAGGTAGTGTGTCGAGAGCGCTGAATCTGTTCCTCAGCTCACATCTGAAGGCGTTGGTCTTGACGCTCTCCTTCAGACTGTGCACGTTGTACTTGTGGGATGGTCTGTCCGCCTGGTCTCTGTAGGCCTTCAGCTTGATCTTGATCGCTGCAATGACGAGGTGATGGTCTGAGGCTGCATCAGCTCCCCGCTTTGCTCGGACGTCCAGCAAGCTTCTTCGCCACTTCCTGCCGATGGTGATGTGGTCGATCTGGTTTACAGTTCTTCCGTCCGGTGATGTCCAGGTGGTTTTGTGGATGGTCTTGTGGGGGAATATGGTGCCTCCGATGACCAGGTCGTTGGTGGTGCAGAATTCTGTGAAGAGCTCTCCGTTCTCGTTCTGTGTCCCTGTTCCGTGTTTGCCCATGATGAGTTCTCTGTCTGTGTTGTCGGTGCCCACTTTGGCGTTGAGGTCTCCCATGAGGATCTTCAGGTCTCTTCTCGGTGCTTTGTCGAGGACGGCTTGGAGCTGCTCGTAAAAGTTCTCCTTTTCTTCCTCATCGGCCATGTTGGTGGGAGCGTAGCACTGGAGGATGGTGACTTTCCTGCCCTTTGAGTTGAATCTGGCGCTCAGGATCCTTGGTGACACTGGTTCCCAGGACAATAGTGCTTGTGTTGCTTCAGGTGTCATCAGCAACGCTACTCCGTGCATGTGTGGTTGGCCGTCTTCGTGTCCGGAGTAGAGGATGGTGTCTCCGGAGGTGAGTCGAGTGCGTCCTGTTCCTGTCCATCTTGTCTCACATAGGCCGAGCAGCTTCAGATTGTATCTATGCATTTCTTGACTCACTTGTGCTGTCTTTCCTGTTTCGTATAGGGTTCGGATGTTCCAGGTCCCTATCCTGGCTTTGGTCTTGGCTGTCAGAAGAGTAGTCGGCGCACTGGCTTCCCGAGGGCTTTCACCAGCTCGCGTCATGGGCTCTACTAGAGAGGACTCTTCCTGGACCAAGTTGCGTTGTAGATCTGTGGTTGTAGTTTCTGTAACAGGTTTTGTTTTTAAAGAGTTGGGTTGTTAGCCCCACTCAAACCCCCAACCGGGAGGACCAGTGAGTGCGCTTCGTCTGGCCTCTACCCTTCGACCTGTCCAGCATGGGTGGCCCTACCAGGAGACGAATCTCCCGCCGGCATAGCTCTCGGGGTCATGGAGACACGCAAGCCCCATCTCCAACGGCAAGGATGCACTCATCGATGGGGAAGTGACCTTTAGAACCTTACAATTTGATTCGCTATCGCAGCGCTTCGCTTTGTTACAGTTCTGTGAAACGCATTTCGTTAGTGCTTTTGTCTTTTGCACTGCTTATGGTTGTCAGCTTTGCGGGTTTTCGTCAGCCCACGAAGAATGCGTGTACTTCAGTATCGTCCGCTTGTGCTGTTCCAAGTGGTTTATCCAGTTTGATGAAACTTGGGTCCACTGGTGGTCTTGGTCTTTGGCACTGATTGCAGTTTTCAGTTCTGTACAGCACAAAATCTGTTGACTCTTATTTGCGTTACTTTCTTTGTCTGTCTTGGCAGGTATCACAGTAGCGCCCGTGTCAGTGCATTGCAACATTGCCGGGGTTTTCACCGGTCAGCAGCAAGATGTGAGCACGGGCGGTTTGCCCAGTTTCTTCTAACGATTCTGTGTGTGTGTGTGTGTGTGCGTGTGCGTGTGCGTGTGCGTGCGCGCGTGCGTGACAGTAGGTAATACATTTATGTCACGCCTGTAGCAGAAATCTTGTTATATATTTACAATGTCAAACCGGAGACACACACAACATGTTCTGTATGTCTCAGGTCAAACGCACGCCTTGGCACAGTTTGCAGTTGTCATCTCTGTACACACATTTTATGCAAACGACAGTACAAGAGCATGATACATGTACATTGATAGGCGTAAAATCAGCGATGACAAGACACGACAAGGCAACAGCTGGTCTGCGCCTCTCGCCTCGGGCGTTTAGTAAAACGGATGGGTTAGTGGAGGCGTAAGCTGCAGGAGGAGATGGGAGGGTGGAGGAAGGTGGTGGGTGTTGGGGAGATCACTTCTGCTACTGCACCCCATACCTTTCAAACCTCCTCTCATGGTCCCCTCCCCCCCCCCCCCACCTTCCGCATCCCGCCCAACACCCCTTCAACCCTCTCCCTGCATCTGATCCCGCTGAAGGCGGGTAACAGGTGGCGGTGACCCATCACTTGTAACCCTTTTCAGAAATCAAATATGTGTTACAAAGATTTCATACCTGTGACACCAGACGTCTGCTTATCAGTTTGTAATGTTTAAAACTATTGTGTGAAGCAGATGCATGGAGTTTTGTTTATTACATGCACATGTATTTTTATTTCTGGTGGATGCCCAACACAGCAACTGTGTGTCTGCAGATCATGTGAATACTGTTTCTCAGCGGACCCTCAGTGGTGTCTGGCGTAAACTATGATTACAACATTGCACTGATTAATTAGTATGATGTGTGTGGGTGTGTTGCAGATGCAGATGAAGTTAAAACTATTACCACACCTGGATTTCCAGAATCTGTATCAGAGGGCGACGTGAGGTGGGAAAAAGGTCAGTATCTTTACGTGTGTATTCAATTAGTGATCAGTCGGAAGTCTTTCAAGGAACACGAGTTAAGTTTCCTAAGCTCACAGATTGATCTGGGCTGCTAATGATGACGAAAGAGTGGTAAATGCAGGTGCAGAAGTCTTGGGGGAGTTCTCCAGTAAAATATTCATAGCATCTTTTTGAAACTTTTTTCCATACTCTTGGAGTGGCTCGTCCTAAGGTTGGCCATTTCAGTTGTGTCAGAATATGTCTGAAATTATTTCAACACTTTACTGTGATGTGGTGGATGTTTAATGGAGTGGTGTTGCTGTCAGTTTTACAATTCTGTGAAAATGGCCGTGAAAAATAACAAGAGCAAAAAGACAGCAACAATACACTGTGTGCAGAAGCAGCTACTGTGCAGTGTTTTATTGTTTCTGTACGGTGTTCAGGTGCATGGACACCAAGATCAGTGTGCACATCTGTCACTGTAGCTACTTTGCTGATGATTAAAGGCCCACTGCCCAATATTTCTTAGCTTTACAGAAGGCAACTGTTGTTTAGGAACCGTTGTGGCTGTGAGTGTGCCTGTACGCTTGCAATGGTTAGACCTTTAATTCCATTCACGGACATGCTGGTGGTGGCGAAGGAGAACTTCAGTGACCCAAAGCTGTCCTAGTGAGATGTGTGACAAGACTAGAGCAAACACAGTGCGATTTGGCTAGTTTTGTGCCGAGTGCCAGCCTGTGTGAGGCTGCAACTGTTGCAGGTGTCTAAAGTGGTACGATTCCAGACACCACCAAAACAACTCCAGGTGATAACGCGATTTTAGAAACGTTTGACGCTGGACCTTTAAAACGATCGACCTCTCTGTTTCCTGCCATACACACACTTGTCTGTTGCACCAGGATGTATTACCAGTACATTACAGAGCTACATAAACTCGAGCTTTCATTAGAGACAGCGTTCAACAGCTGGCTGTTTGATTTCTCGCCGGCAGGTTCACACTTACGCCTACCCTCCAGCCGTTGTCTCTTTCGCCCCAAACAGGAAAAGAAAAAAAAATAATCAATGCTTATGCAGCAGCAGCAGCAGCCGCAGCCGCACTCACCCAACCGGCAAGATGGGCGGGTCGGCGGGGATGATGATTAATAATGATAAATCTGCAACCATTTCTGAGCCTACACGAAGTGGCTGACAGCCCCGTGAAGTTTATTGCCTTGAATTGTCTTTGATCAGCCCCGATGAAAGTTGTCTCAGAGAGAAAAACTTAACAGGGAAATGGCTGGCTGGAGGGTGACAAATGTGCATTACAAAGCGCTCTCCAGTCCAGCCGTTCATTCCTGTGAAAGTTCTAATTGCCGGTCTTTGGTACAGTCTCGTCAATTCTTCCTTTTCCTTTCCGGTCATTTAGTGTAGTGAGTGTAAGATATATTGTAGCTGGGGAACAGGAATCGTGGTGGGATTGTCAGGTGGGCTGGAGAAGCAGAAATACAGATGTCGTTAACGCTGTCCGACTTACTGTTCTTTCTGTCTGTCTGGTAGCGATTGGTGATTTCGTGAACGAGGATGACATTGTTGGAGAGATTGAAACTGACAAGGTAATTATCTGTGTGTGTGTGTGTGTGTGTGTGTGTGTGTGTGTGTGTGTGTGTGTGTGTGTGTGTGTGTGCGCCCGTCTCTGACTTCTTGGCACAGTGGTAGATGATGACAAGGGCATTCCAAAAATATTTTAAGTGACCTCACCTTAAGGTCAAGGTCACAGGGTAATGGAAAAAGTTCCACATGTTCAGTGTTCATGTTTTCTCAGCTTCTCTGCAACTGCAGACACTGGGTGACCCAAACCTGACACAGTTACAATTGGTATTGAAGGTTTTGTGCATACTGTCTTGGACGACCTTGACTAGAGGTCAAAGGGATTTGGTGTTCCTTAGATTCTTACTTTGGCAGAATAGTTTTCTTTCAGCATGTTTGCACAGTGATGATTGATAACAATGTAATATTTGACCTTTTGTATACGTCAGGGTCACACATGATATTAGGTGTATTTTTGATTTTTAAAAACAGCAACAAAACTGTCCTGAACACCACTTGAGACGTGTAAACACTATGTTGATTTTTGTTGTCTGCTGCAGACATCCATCCCATTGCCAGCGCCCATGGCCGGTGTGATTGAAGCATTTCTGGTGGAGGATGGGGGCAAGGTGGTGGCAGGCCAGCAGATCTATAAACTCAAACTATCAGGTGGGAAAATCATGCAGCAGAATCGTTTTGGTCCCTGAGTGTAGTGGAAATGATGTCGGTGTAGAGATGACGAGACATGGAAAGGAAAACACAAAATAGACCACACACACACAGAGGACACCCCCTCCCCCCAAAAAAAACAAAAAACAAAAACAACAACAAAAAAACAAAACATAAACTAAAAAAAAAAAAAAAGCAAACAACAACAACAAAACAAACAAAAACAAAATCCTGTATAAACAAAACAAAAGAACAACAAACAAACAGCCAAAACCAAAAATCATACACACGAATGATAAAAAAAAATTGCAACGAAACATAACACTCGCTAACATTGCATCAGCTCTTGTTTTGAGTGAAACGCATTACTTTTATACGTGTAAGCACAGGTACCCACAAGCAACTAATGTTGTATTTGTCTTTGTTTTCTGTCCACCTGCAGGTGATGCCCCACCGAAACAGAAACCAGCAGAGAAAGCTGCGCCTCCCCCACCTGAAGAACCGGCAGCCCCCCCACCCCCACCTCCCCCATCAAAACCTGCAGAGTCTGTGGCAGGACCCCCTCCATCCACCCCTCCCCCCACCTCCCCGCCGCCGTCGCAACCCATCTCGTCGACGCCCACCTCTGCGGTCAAACCCAAGCCAGCAGCCCCCAAGGCTGGTGCTCCACCTTCTGGAGGCGTCCCTGGTGCACGCACAGAGCAAAGGGTATGTACAACGTATCTATCAGGGGCGGTCGGTGGTCTAGTGGTTAAGAGACTTGTCACGAAAGCGAGAGGTTAGGGGTTCGAGTCCCACTCGGGGCAAAGAATTTTTCCTTCTGGTACGTGGCACCGTTCATTCGGGCCGATCATCGGGGGTTCTCTCCGGGTACTCCGGCTTCCTCCCCCTCTGCTTTGGAAATGTTCAGCCCACCAAATTTGAAAAATAAATGCAGTTGTAAATTCTGAAATTTAAATAGCTGAGCTGACCCTTTGCACCATGTGATAGTAATGTGTTTATGTCCAGTGTGTGAGAGAATGCGTGTGATTCATGTGAGTGTGCGTGTTGGGTTCAGTTCACGGCGCTTTGAGCTGATTCATGAAATTGGGTAAAGCGCCTATACAATGCCCATTATTATTATCATATTATCATCATGGGTTGTTTGTCAGCCAGTTGTAATAGTTTGCGTGTACACACAGTTTGTTTAGTTGTCCTTTTGCTTGATTGGAGGTATGTTTTCTTTGAATGCAGGTTTCAACCCCTTCTCTGCACCCCAGTTTACCACCGCACCACATGCTTACACACACACACACACACCACCGAAACATCTGTTGTGAAAATTGCGCAAACACCAACTGAACCATTGTCCTGAATACCATCTCTCAAGGAAGTCTGTGCCGTTTTTTTTTGGGTTTTTTTTTTGGAAATTCACTTGGTTGTCAACTTTACTGAGAATTGTGGGTATTGGTTGACCTTAAAAAGGAATGCTTGTTTGAAGCTAGAAAATACCTGGAAGCACTACAATCTCAGAATGTTGTGTGTACAGGTAAAAATGAACAGAATGCGTCTGCGGATTGCCCAGCGCCTGAAGGACGCCCAGAACACCTGTGCCATGCTCACCACCTTCAATGAGATTGATATGAGGTCAGTATTAGCTGTTACGTGGTGAATGTTCGAAGAGCCCATCGTCTTACTGAGGGATACGATGACTGTCAGGCACACACTCTTCACGTAGCAAGTTCTTGTATTGACTGCAGAAGAAGTCTCATTCACTCACAAAAAGACTCGTGAGCGCGTAGAAAAGTTATAGCTGTGTGGAGTTCATTACAGCATGTCTCTGGTATCACACTGCACGCTCAAGCTTCGCACATACAAGCTTCTCTTGTGCACACCGTATCCCTCGGTAAGACGACGGGCTCTTCGAACATTCACCACATAACATTACCATTACAAGAGGATACCTGTTAGGTTTGAGGATGAGGGCAGCAGTTTCGTTCAGTTGGAGATGGAGTGTGTTACTGTTTAACAATACAGGTTGGTGGGTGCATGGGTGGGTTGATGGGTTGGGGTAGGGTGGGTTGGTTGGTATGATGCTTAGGGGTTTAAACCTTCTACGGTCGTAATGCCATTGAGATAAAAAAAAAACTGCTGCTTTCGAAGCTCTGAGGCTGTTTGTCAGGCGGATGATGTGTCGTTTGGCCATTGCGACCCTTTTCGTGACATTGTGGCTTCTAACGTTTGAGAAATACAACTTTCTTTGAGCCTGCCATCCATTTCTGAACAGACTTGGACTCAGCAGGGTTGACCTGAGTCATAACAATGATCTCAGACGCTATGTTGTGACCCCAAGTGATGCACAGATTTAGTGCATTCGATGAAAAGTTTTCCACACCCTGTTGTGTGCCTATCATACATATTGAGACTTTAATGTCTTGTGTAGGGTTCAGCCGGTTGAACAACCGGTCTCCTGTATTTTTGTGGCACTTTTGTAGTACTTTACAATTGATCTGTTACAGAGTACACTATAAAGATTGTCCCACCATCATTTTATTTGATTTCCAGTAACATCATGGAGATGAGGAGCAAGCATAAGGATGCCTTCCAGAAAAAGTTTGGCCTCAAACTCGGCTTCATGTCTGCCTTCGTCAAGGCAGCAGCTTTCGCACTGCAGGATCAGCCCGTTGTCAATGCCGTCATTGATGATCAGGAGATCCTGTATCGGGACTACGTTGACATCAGTGTTGCAGTTGCTACACCCAAGGTATGTTGCAGGTCCCTCGTCTGTGTAGAAAACTGATGCTCTCATGGCATGTGTTTCACACTGTGATCATTCTGGTTCTCTGCATTCAAAGAAAGAAGAAGAAAAAAAATGGAAAATGATGATAAATGGATACCAAAAAAAAAAACAACGAAAAAACAAAAGAAAAGACTATATGTGCACAACTATATGTGGCAAAGTTGTTTTCATTCTCTTTGCAAGACTAGAGGTCAAGGTCACGGGTTGGACAAACAATCCAGAAAAAAAAACAAAAAAAACCCGAGCAAACCTTCCAAAACGGTTCAGTTTGGACCCATTTACTGATTCAAAAAAAAAAAGAAAAGAAAAAAAAAACCCTCTATGTGAACTGTTTCAGTCTTGCTGGATATTTTTCAAGCATCTACTGCATAATGCAATCAGAATCCCTTTTGATGCTTTGATGGGAAGTTGCTTAGGCATGATGGCATGAAACTCAATGATTAGGTCAGTCATTCCTGCAAATACAGAAGCCAGGGCTTAAATCTGTTTATGCGTTTTCTTTTTTAGGGTCTAGTTGTGCCTGTCATTCGTAACGTTGAGACAATGAACTACGCCGACATTGAGAAGATGATTGCAGAACTGGGAGAAAAGGTTTGTAGTGAAATTTTTCTATTACTATACCATAGCAAGTTTGCCATGTATGGCAGTTTGTTATTGTACACAACAGCAAGTCTCTTCACTATGATGGACAGTAAGAACAAACATAGTGTTGTAAACTTTTGGATGATGCCATTGGTCAGTTTCGTTGAGATGAAGGACGTGATAAAGAGACAAACTGGAACCCAGACCAAAAATCTAATCTAAAGGCCATCTGTCCATTAAAATTATTATCTAACTTTTTTTGCTGCGATTCTGCGTGCACGGTTCTTGCTTGCAGGCGCGGTCAGGTGCTCTGGCCATAGAGGACATGGATGGAGGGACGTTCACCATCAGCAATGGCGGTGTGTTTGGTTCCATGTTCGGCACGCCCATCATCAACCCTCCCCAGTCTGCCATTCTTGGCATGCACGGCATTTTTGACAGACCAGTTGCCTTGGGTGGAAAGGTGAGAAAATTATTGTATGGAATTGTATCTTCATAATGCTTAGTTTCCAAACAGCCATGTTCTCATACAGCCAGCAGGAGTTCCAAGAACACAACTATATGTGGCAAAGTTGTTTTCATTCTCTTTGCAAGACTAGAGGTCAAGGTCACAGGGGTTGGACAAACAATCCAGAAATCATCCTTTGCCAGAAGGGGTGGGAGGCGTTTCTCAGAAACGACCTTAACCAAAAACACTAGACTTGGCACAGTTGTGGTTGATACAGTGCTTCTTTGAGTGACCTTGCGTAAAGGTCAGGGTCACCAGGATGCCAGAGTCAAGACTGGTTTGGCTATGGCTGACCAGGCAGGAATCATTGGCTTTTTGATAACCCTGATATTTTACTATTCTGGGTATGTGAAATTCAGTACAAATCAAGCGTATCTTGTTCTGTCTGTGCAGGTTGAGATTCGGCCAATGATGTATGTAGCCCTTACATACGACCACAGACTTGTAGATGGCCGTGAGGCCGTGACTTTCTTGCGAAAAATTAAGGCTGCTGTGGAGGACCCCCGCGTCATACTGCTGGATTTGTAGAAGAGGACTAACGTAGGCGAGTGCATTGCGGAGTTGTGTGTGCTACTTCCATCCCTCCACACTGCACTCGACAGCATGTGATACTGATAGCATTCTTCATAATCACGTCAGCTGCTGCAGCAGCCGTCAGACCGTGGAAAAACAGTATCTGTGTACAAGTAGACAGTATCATCGTTGCAGTGTCCTGTCCGTCTTCATGCGAAAACAAGCCGTGTACAAATGTTGACGTGTACTACAAGAGTGGGTATTACAGTGGTTTTTTTCTAAGTTTTGCCGGCGGATCTGTCCGTCAGCTGAGCTGCGGATCCTCGGACTTCCTTCGTCTTTAGGCTGGCCAAAGATCAGAATCACTGTGTTGTGCTGTGTGTCCCGTGATCATTTCCTAACCCTTTGTGACCAGAATGCCTTGCGTGTGAGTGAACAGTCATTATCTTTTTCCAGTTAGGCCCAAGCAGCAGTTTACTGCCTAAACCAGATTTTCAGTCGCGCAATGGACACTTTTTTAGAAAATTGGAAAAAAAAATGATAACCTTTCTTATAGTCAAAATGTTTTGAATATCATGAGAAAACTTTTGTTGGTGGCGATGTTTTCTTGTTGTCGCTGTTTGTGTTGCTTACTTTCAGGAAGTGCCCATTGTACAAACAAATGCTAGTTTGTTTTTCAGTCCATAATCTTTATAGGACATTGCACATTTTTGTCCAGACTTGTACAGCATTATTGAGAAAGCAATCATAGTTTCACAGATAATGTCCTGATCTGTACATGCCTGTGTCTAGCTGATGTGCATGTTTGTGTAAGGTATATATGTGTGAAGGTATACCATTTAGTCAGTGCTTGGCCAATTGGTTGTGGAATTCATTTGAGCGTTTTGGCACAGTTTCGACATTTTTGCCAGCCTACAGTACAAAGCCCGAGTTTTTCTCAGGACACTGCCTGTGTTAGAAGTGTATCACATGTAAAGCAAATTGTTTACGAAAAACGAAAGAAACTGAAGTAAAGTCACTTTCATTTTCCTTGTATTGAGTGTTTCAGTGTGTGTGTTAGATTGTCATGGATCATTGATCTGCGTGATTCTTTTCTCGGACACAGTCATGTCTCATGTCATAGTCAGTCCATTGAATTATAGCAAAACCTTCCAAAAGATGGCTTAGAATTCCTGAAAAAGGTTGAGAGTTCTAGAACAGTGCAACTCATAACATGCCCACCACAGCAAAGGGCAAACGTGGTTGACCTTGCAGTGTGTCTAGATTGAATAGTGTTCATGTGGACTGTTCAAATAGGGTGTAGCTGTAATCGCCATCGAGTTTTAGGTCGAGCTGTGTTAAGTATGGTCCCTGTTTGAGTCAAGATGAGCAGTTGGAATGTCTTTAGTTTTTGTACACAGAATCAAGTGAAGACAATGGGTAGATTAGGAGTGAAATGCCAAAATGGAACAGCGTGTTTTGCTTTTTTTTTTTTTTTTTTTTTTCAAATTCAGTTTCCATGTGTGTAAGTGTGCAAAGCCAGCCAGCTGTAAAAAAAGGAAGTTTGTGTGCCTAAAGCGTTGAACTTTGCCGTCACAAACATTATTGCAACTTTGAATCTGCAACAGGTGTAGCCTTTCACACCCATGGCCAAATCCTGCAGACAGCAGTTTGCACTACTTAAGCAGGTATAACTAGAAATTTGGTGTATATTCCTGTTTTCTTTTTTATTTTCTTTATCATGGTTACTGCAGTGATATAGGCAGAAACGAGTACTTCACACCTGATCAGAGTCGACACTTAATTTTTTTTTTTTTTTTTTTAATGCTGATTGCTGCTAGCACATGCTTTTTCAGGATAGTTGCTTTTGAATGAAATGCAGAGTTTTGTGAGTATGAATGACAAGTCTTGTGGACAGTCATGGCGCTTATTTGAATTTTTTATATTTGGTTTTCGTACACAATATGCCAACAGCATGGGACTTCAGGGCCACCTACTCTAAGGGGAATTGGGAATTTTTTTCTGCATGTTAATGTGTCCAATCAATTGTCAAATGATAACTATTAATAATACAGTGATTTGATTGTCTGAGTCGGGTGTCAGTAAAACAAAGCGTAGCTGACAAAGACGGGATGATTATTATGATGATTTTGCAAATGCATGATGGAAGTGTAGTTTTTGTAAAGGGTTATAATTATGAATGTCCTGTATTTATTTTGCACTGAAGCAGGGACACAGCTGAATGGGTGTGTGTATATTTTGTGGTGTAATGTTTGGAATACACACATTATTAAACTCCACGCATTTTCCAAATAACGTGTGTGTGCGTGTGTGTGTGTGTGTGTGTGTGTGTGTGTGTGTGTGTGTGTGTGTTTGGGTGTTAGAGAGGGAGAGACTTTTATTCGACACTAATTGGTGTGCAGACCAGTTTTTGAACTTACCGTTGCTAAGACTACTCTCTTACAAAAGGAACAGAATTCAAACATCAGATACCAAGTGTACAAAATTCAAATACATGTATCCCAAATGCTAAAATTGAAACAAAATTCAAATACCCAAAATGCCAAACATCCAAATTACCATTTCTTCTTCTTCCGCTACAGAGCTGGGCTGAGAGAGACTGGTTAACTGTACTATGTGACTCAACATCTGGGGATGGTCAGGAGGGAGAATTAGGTTAAAACAATACATGTACATGGGTGGGGTGGGGGGGGGGGGTACAATTAGGGGGTGACTGGGGGTTGACTGCAGGTTGTGGAGGCTGCATCCAAGTCTCTCCCGGAAAGACTCGAGTGAAACAGCCGGGGTGGTGCTTGGAGGAAGTGTATTCCAGCCATTTGGAAATACTAAGTCGACAACACACACACACACACACACACACACACACACACGCACACACACACACGCACACACAGAGAGAAATAGAGCTGGCCGCCGAGGCAAAAGCACGAGGGGTTATGTCACCATGGAAAGCAACCAGAACCGAGACGGCGTCCTCCACACCACACACGGCGAGGCACGCGATGATTTCTCCTAAAATGGCCAATTAACCTTAGTTGTCACAGCTTGCCGTCCCTCCGCACATCTGCTCTCGCGCTTTGGATACATGGGTGTTGTCTTCAAACACTGAGAATCTGCCCCAACACGTTATGGTGGGAGTATGAAGTGGCTGTAGTGGCTGCATCTCAGTATGGTTGACGTTCGAACCTTGACGTGACGTCTCAATACGTTTGTTATACAAGAAGGCTGTGGAAAACGTTTCATCGAATGCGCTTATTCGGTGAATCAGAATCAGTCACTTAGGGCACAATATAGCATCTGAAACCATTGTCGTGACTGGTTGGCGTATATATATGTTGTTTTATGTACGCAGAAACGCACCGCGTACTGGGCAGACGACTTTACTTGGTTGCGGACTGGACACCAGCTAGACAGCACTGATTGGCGGCTATTTTTAGCGACTTGGTCGTACCGAGGTGTAGCGGTACAGGTGTGGAAGCGTCAGGCCAGAGAAAGTCACACTTCTCTACTATTAGAAGCCGCAAAGTCACAAAAATTGTCGCAGTGACTGAAAGGAACATCAAGTCATTTGGCAAACAGCCTTAGAGCTTTGGCTCTTAGAGCTTTCCCCCCTCAGAACGCATTACAAACATACAGACGTGACAGGGCGCAGGGTGAACCAGACCAGAAACAGTCGTAAAGACGACACTCGGGAGACGTTTGAAAGATGGGATGGATTGCGTATGGGGATTTTCCGAGCGCAAAGTTGCTATCTTTAAACTGAACTGAACTGTGAGGAAGATACTATGAACGTATCCCAGTACGACTCAGCCACGAATGTGTTTTTTTTTTTTTTTTTTTTAAAGTCTGTTACAACAAGGCCGTGGGCAATTTCAGACTGACAGATGGCAGATTGTATGGCAGATGAACAAGTTATTTTGTTTGTCCCTAAAGAGAATATACACGCTACGATCGGCATTCTGACAAAAAAATTAGTGCTTGAAGTTGTGATGGTTCAGCCTGACTGACGATGATTTGAACTGCATTTCTTCTCTCTCTCTCTCTCTCTCTCTCTCACTCTCATCTTACTTCCTACAGGAGACTAATGGTTCTTAGGCAGGCCTTAGTACCATGAGCGCATTACGAACAAATGCCGAACTCTTAGGTGGAGGCCGTATATCTGAGGTCGATCACATTTGACAGGCAATCTTCTGTAATACCTGTTGCATTAATAATGACAGAGCAACTGTCTAACAAAGTCCAACGTTTTTCTTCCACACAAACATCTAGAATAATGCGTTGGTCACATGCTTTGGTCTGTAAATGGAATATTAGGTCTGAATATGGTTATGATACAGGGTTGCACATTTTCCACAGCTTCTATAGGACAAAGTGTCCTGGAAACAGCAAAGTGATAGGACACAGTGTCCTGGCCACTTAGTGGCAATAAAAATTTTAATAGGACAAGTGTTCGCTTGAGATGGGAAAAATAGGACATTAGACATTTTTATAGGTCAATGTCCTGGGACCGACTTAAATGTGCAACCCTGTGATATATGGTTCGCACCTGTGCGTGGACGTCGATGACTTTTTTCAACCTATCTTTCGGCGCTAAAATACTTGTCATATAAATGATGAGGAACACAGGACATACACGACGCGAACATCTGTAATAATAATGCGTTGGTCGCATGTTTTGGTCGGTATAGGGAATATTAGGTCTGAATTTGGTCATATGGCTTGTACTTGTGTGTGGAAGTCGATGACTTTTGGCGCTTAGGTGCTGGGGAGCCGGGATAGCCAAACGGTAGAGCGTTGGACTCTGCTGGGGTCGTGAGTTTGAATCCCGGCTGGGGCCAGATATTTGTGCTGGCCTTTTTGTCGTTGCCCCGTCTTTGAGATCACCGTTACGTGGTGGAAAAGGAATGTTAACCCCCCCCCCCCCACACACACACACACGTTAAAGTACTTGTCACATACACGTATCAAAGTCCGACTTCTTTGCTCCACGCGAACATCTGTAATAGTGCGTGGGACGCGTGCTTAAGTTATGTATACTATTTGAATAAATTCCTCACCCGTATTCCTCACACATGTTGCAAATGGTGTGGAAGTCGACGACATTTGTCGGGCCGTTTTATGTGCCTGGTCCATAAATAATTACTCAGGGCATTCATGCCACAGAGTTACACTTTCCCAAAAACAAACCGTGCGTTTGCCGGGTGTTAAATTCTGTATGTAAAGAAATTCCTCAACCGTATACACATCTCAAATGACTAGGTTGAAGCGTCGCGTGCCTACAATGGGCAGGTGGTTGAAGACACGTGCCAAGGACTTTGAGGCGGACTGTGTTTACTGTCTCCTCAGTCATCGCCTGTTCGCGCTTTACATGGGGTTGTGTTCTCCCCGCCTTTTTCGACAGTTCGTCGCGTGCCTGGCGTTGAATGGAGATAGCTATCAGTGGAGGCGTTCTTGCGTGGCGTTGTGCGTTGCCCGGCAGTTGAAGCGAGTCATCAGTTCATCTCGGCGGGCGTTCGGTATTCCGGTTTGTTGACAAAGGTAAAAGCAACTGCGCGTACGTAGACGAGAACTGAACACGGGGGTCAAGCAAGACGGCTGCGGGAAAACGAAATGGGACTGTTGATTGAAAAGTTCTGACGACGATTTCTCTCAAATAGTCATATACATTTCTAAAATATGAGTAGACAAGTACGTGTGCTGTTCCTGCGTGTTCGCAAAGGTAGGCAGTTGCGTGATGAACTGCCCATTTTGTATCCCGAGATCTGCTGTTTAAAAAAAAAAAAAAAAAACCCTCAAAACCACGTTCCACTCAAATTTCAAAATGGGAAAAATAAACGAAGTTTAATTTGGGAGAAAACAAAGAACTGTAAGTGTCATATTCTGGAGAAAACACACACACACACACACACACACACACACACACACACACACACACACACAAAGTGCCACTACTCAGGTACGACTCGGAACCAAAGGGGTCCTGAATCAAGCAACCGTCAGCCTTTGCGAACACGCTACAAAAGGCCAGGCATAGCAAGGGACAGAAGCCCAAAGCCCCATAGCGTGTGCCCTTAGGGTCCCCGGTATATTTTATGCTTGTAAGAGCCCTTTGATCCGCAAGGCGCCGTAACTAACTGAGCCTTTCGGAGCAGGTGACGCGTCCTGTGCGCTCGCGCAACGCTGAGATGGCTAATTTGCACGTGCCATGTGCGACAAGGTTTTCGGAAAAGACCTCTCCTTGACGGTAGATTGCATCTACTGTGTGTCAAATCCTTCCACCGTCTGGCTTCTCTCATCTTTCCTTTTCTTTCTTTCTTTCTTTTTTTCTTTCTCTCCTTCCCCCTCCCCCCCCTCTTCTTCCTCTGTTTCTCGATGCATTTGACCTCTTTTACAATTAGGATGGCATCACCGGGGGCTCCGCCTTTTGCTCGTTTGAGCAGACAAGCACGCAATTTTTGTCGCTTCGCGCGAGATTAAGTTTAGTGTGATTCGTTGGCAATAGGGAGGACGCGTTCTCAAAGGCGTGGCTTTGATGTATGAGACTATTAAACCCATCTTTCCACTCGAAACTGCCACCGAGCTTATGCCACCAAGAAATCTACCGTCGTTTTGTAAAGGGTTTATTTAAAAGCGGCATGGGTATGGTATTAAACGCGCATTTTCCAGAATTACGAGGGTCTACAGAAGACAAGATTTGGTTTCGGTGGATTTTGTGCGCCCGTATGCTCTAAATAGTCTGTCTTGGTGACAGAACTCTGAATGCAAAATACTGCATACGTGCGCGTCTGTCTGTGCGAAACGAAAATTCAAACGAGCCAAACAGTCTTCTCAGCGAGTGACCGTATTAACACTTTTCCCCTGATACTTTAATAATAATAATAATAATAATAATTTTATACGCGCTTTACCCAATTTCGGGAATTGGCTCAGAGCGCCGCGAACTGAGCCCAACACGCACGCTCACACACTGGACACAAACACATTACAATCACGTGGTGCGAAGGGTCAGCTCAGCTATTAACATTTCGGAATTTAGAATTGCGTTTATTGTTCCAATTTGGTGGGCTGAACATTTCCAAAGCAGAGGAGGACTCGAACCCCCGACCTCTCGCATTGGCGACAAGTCTCTTAACCACAAGACCACCTACCACTAGACCACCTGTCTCTTTCGGGAAACTCGAGCTGCGATCCAGCGTCACCCAATACCTATCCTAAATCCTACATGTATTTCTCAATTTCAGTTGCTGGGGGGAAGAAAGCCGGATAACTCGGAGAGAAATTCCCGATGAGCAGCCCGGTATCCATATCACAAACTCGGCCTGGGTTCGAACCCACGCTTAATCGCAGTGATACTGGTGACGGCCGTTCAGTAACACAGAGGTAAAGTTCGACGCGCTGCCCGTTAGACCACCGCTCAGTGCAATGATGTGAGAGGCTGAAACTTACCATGTGTCCTAGTGGTACGACGATAGACCGCACTACCAAAAAGAAAAAAGAAAAGAAAAAGAAAAAGAAAAAAACCCCGCTGAAAAACGATTATTTTTTGCGAACCTAGATTTGTCGAAAGATGGGCTGGCTTTTCCACGTTAACCGAGCCAACTTCTGTTCTGGAACAGTTTCGTTTCAGAATGCGCCTGTACGCTCTACGAAATACTCTATTTTGATAATTAGTACAGCTCTTAATGCGATACACAATTGGTTTACACTTCGCCCGAGTTTGTCGAAATTTCAAATTTTACGACTGTTGGTACAACACTCTCCGCTTAGTGTGTTCCGAGTACGCTTCTGTTGGCTCAGTGCCAATTTTTATTTGAGATGCTGTCACTGACTGTGCATGTATTGAAGTGCTGTGATGCCAGAAACCACAAAATACGATATGTGAGCATAAAAATCATACAGATTTCACCTTTAAGCATTTTAAAGTCCCTTCTACCATTTTTTTTTTTTAACGGTAGAAATGGCTTTGTTCCCCCCCCCCCCCCTCCCCCCCCCCCCCCCCCTTCTCACTCTCTCGCTCCCCCTGTTTCTCTCGTGGCCCTCGGGGTCGCCAGTAGCGTAATATGCCACGGAGCATGAGATTTTTCGCGTGCGATTGTGCACTTAGAGCTTGAAAACCACAGAGAACTTGTCATCGTAGATCATGGACGGTTCAAAACACCGAGGAGTTAGCATGTCTCAATATTCGCTCACACGTATCATTGCGGCGCCCATTTAACGTCACCATCGCCCCCCCCCCTCCAAACCGCTTGGGGGGGGGGAGGGGGGGAATGAGTGCGACCTTAGCACCTGCCTCGGCTTCTTGATGTCGTTTGTCAGTCAGACATCATCACCATCACCATCACCATCACCATCGTCATTATTATTATTATTATTATTGAGGCCGGGTTCCAAGGTGAAAGGGGGGGGGGGGGGGGGGGGGGGGGGGCGAGGATAACAGAATGGTAAAAACGTTGGGCCTTCAATGCTCGGGTCGTAAGTTCGAATCCCGGCGGAGACCAAATATTTATGCTGGCTCGTTTTTCTCGTTGCCCCGTCGTTGCTATCACTATCCCTATGCGGTGGAAAACAGGACGTTCAACTCCCAAACACCCACCTACCCACCCTCGTAGAAAAACAATCACTGGGGTAGCACAGACGTGAAATCGCCAGTTGAGGAAGAATTCATCTTGTATTCCACCGCAAACACCATTTAGAATTATTGGTTTTTCTTTTCTCTTCTTATATTACTTGTTCTATGTATTCTACTCGTTGTACGTGATGTATGTTTGAAATATTGTCTCCGCCATAACTCGTCTTTTTTTTTTTTTCATGGATACTTGACATAAGCTAATAGCTTGTTGTGTCCCACGATAGTATAGTATGTATTACTTACTTACTTACTTAGGCCCCTGGCTCCACGTGGAGCATAGGCCATCGACAACCCTTCGCCATCGCACTCTGTTCTGGGCTATTCTTGCCACTCCAGTCCAGTTGGTCCCCTGCTTATATAGCTCTGCCTCAGTGTCCCGCCTCCAGCTGTTGCGAGGCCGGCCTCTCTTCCTTTTCCCCTGTGGGTTCCATGTCAGGGCTTGGCGTGTGGTGCTGGATGCTGGCTTCCTGAGGGTGTGTCCAATCCAGCCCCACTTCCTCCGCAGGATCTGCTTGGCCGCTGGTTCCTGCCCTGCTCGCTCCCACAGCTCTTCGTTCCGGATCTTCTCTGGCCATCGGATGTTGAAGATGCGCCTCAGACAGGTGTTGAGAAATGTCTGGATCTTCTGCTGCATCGTCTTCGTTGTCCTCCATGTTTCGCATCCGTAGAGCAGAACTGACTTCACGTTGGAGTTGAAGATGCGAAGTTTGGTTCTTATGCTGACAACTTTGGCTGCCCAGATGTTCTTCAGCATGACCATTGCTGCTCTTGCCTTGCCGATTCTGGCTGTGACGTCTCGGTCTGTGCCTCCCTGTCCATCAACCACACTCCCCAGGTAGACAAAGGACTCTACCTCCCTGATGGACTCTCCACCGACTGTGACTGGTGTGTTGGCAGTGGTGTTGATCTTCATCAGCTCGGTTTTCCTCCTGTTGATCTTGAGCCCTGTTCCGGCTGATGTGGCTTCCAGGCATGTAGTCTTGTCCTGCATCTGGCTGTGGCTGTGAGACAGGAGCGCCAGGTCGTCCGCAAAGTCGAGGTCATCCAGCTGCGTCCAGAGTGTCCACTGTATCCCGTTTTTTCCTGCCTGTTGTGGTGGTCTTCATGATCCAGTCGATGACCAGGAGGAAGAGGAACGGGGACAACAGGCATCCCTGGCGGACTCCGGTCTTCACCTCGAAGCTTTCTGACAACTGGCCGGCATGGGCAATCCTGCAGCTCATGTCTTTGTAGGTGCACTGAATCAGGGAGATGATCTTCCCGGGAACTCCATAGTGCCTTAGCAGCTTCCACAGCGCCTCTCTGTCTACACTGTCGAAGGCCTTCTCATAGTCTATGAAGTTGATGTAGAGGGGGGAGTTCCACTCCAGTGACTGCTCAACGATGATGCGTAGGCTGGCGATCTGGTCAGCGCATGACCTGTTCCTGCGAAAGCCCGCCTGCTGGTCTCGGAGCATAGGGTCGACTGCCTCCCTCATCCTCTCCAGTAGAATTCTGTTGAGAACCTTGCCTGGCACTGACAGGAGCATGATCCCTCGGTAGTTGCTGCAGTCCCTGAGGTCCCCTTTCTTTGGCAGCTTGATGACGATCCCTTCTTTCCACTGGGCTGGCACCTCTTCCTTCTCCCAGATCTTGCTGAATAGGCTGTGCAGCATGTTGACGGCTGTCTCTGTGTCTGCTTTGAGTGGCTTCTGCTGGTATCTCGTCCGGCCCTGCAGCTTTCCCATTTCTCAGTGTCATGATGGCTTTCCTGATCTCCGCCTTAGAGGGCTTGTCGCAGTTGATGGGTAGTTCTGTCTCAGCTGGCGGGATGTCTGGTGGTGTTTCAGGGATGGGGCGATTTAACAGCTCCCTGAAGTGTTCTGCCCATCGCTTCAGCTGTTCCTCAGTTGTTGTCAGTGGGGTGCCCGTTCTTGTCCTTCACTGGTTTGTCTGTCTGCTGAAATTTTGCCCGCGAGCTTCTTGGTCACCTGGTACAGGTCTTTTAGGTTCCCTTGTCCAGCTGCTTCCTCTGCTTGATTGCCAGGTCGTCGATGTAGTCCCTCTTGTCCTTTCTGGTGCTCCTCTTCACTTCTCTGTCAGCTGCTGTGTATTCTTCTGTGCCTTTGCCTTAGCTCTTCTTGTTCGGCTCGTGTTCAGTGCAGTTTTCTTTCTTTTTCCTAACTTCCAGCTTCTGGATGGTATCAGCAGAGATCCATTCCCTTGTGTTGGGTTCTTTCTCTTGCCAAGGACCTCTTCGCATGTGTCGTGCCAGAGTTTCTTGCTGTGTTCCCACTGTGTCTCGATATCCATTCCACTGTCTTCTATCAGGTCTTGCAGTGGCTGGAACCTGTTGGAAAGGCTGATCCGGAATGCTGCTTGTGTCTCTGTGTTCCTGAGTAGGCCAACGTTGTACCTGGTCCGTGTGTTGTTGGCGTTGGTGTGTCTCTTAAGCCGAAGTCTCAGTGTTGTTGCAAGAAGGTGGTGGTCTGATGATACATCGGCACCCCTCATCACGCGCACATCTCGCCACGATCTCCTGAACTTCCGGCTGATGCAGATGTGATTCAATCTGGTTCTCCGTGACATGGTCCGGCGATCTCCATGTGGCCTTGTGGATGCGCTTGTGTGGGAAGATGCTGCCTCCTATCACTAGCTGGTTCAGGGCACAAAAGTCTGCAAAGCGCTCGCCATTTTCGTTCATCTGTCCCAGTCCGTGTGTTCCCATGGTGTTCTCATAGCCTGTGTTGTCTGATCCAATCTTGGCGTTGAAGTCTCCCATAAGTATGGTCATGTCCTTGGCTCCTCCTCTATCTATCACTGTCTGCAGTTGTTGGTAGAAGTCATCTTTTTTCTCCTCTTCCGCATCATTGGTGGGAGCGTAGCACTGGATGATGTTTAGCTTGATGTCTTTCTTCTTGGTGATGAATTTGGCTGTGATGATGCGGGAGTTGACAGGTTCCCAGCCGATGAGTGCCCGCTGTGCCTCCGGTGCCAGCATCAGGGCCACGCCCTCAGTGTGGGGGGCTCCATCCTCTGTGTGTCCCGAGTACAGCAATTGCTCTCCCGATGAAAATCTCAGCTGTCCTGTCTGTAGCCACCTTGTCTCACTCAGTCCCAGTACTCCTATCTTGTAGTTCTTCATCTCTCTTGCTACTTGTGTGGTCCTTCCTACTTCATACATAGTCCTGATGTTCCATGTGGCTACTCTCGTCGTTGTCCTGGGTGTTAGAAGGGGGGTCGGCCTTGCAGCTTCCTTTCGGCTTTCACTGCAATGCGTCATAGGTCTCCGGGATGGAGACCCTTCCTTGCCCAGGTGAATGTTTTGGTTTGTTGCTGTCGATGCTTCTGTAACGTTATGTTTTTTACAGGTAGGGCTGTTAACCCTACGCAAACCCGTTTAGCCTCTTGGAGAGGTGGTCCACATTCGTCTGACCTCTACCCTTCGACCTGTCCAGCTTGGGTGACCCTGCCAGGAGCACGTGCTCCCGCTGGCGTAGCTCTCTGGGTCATTGAGGTACACAAGCCACTACCCCACGACAAGGGTTGGACCATGTAGGGTATAGTATGTATGGTGCTTGTATATGGAAGCAAACAAAATAAAACAATTTAAAACAGGAAGAATAAGGCAAGGCATGCGTCGCAAGACAGCAAATCAAAAACCGGTTCATGAACGGTACTGTGCCCGAGGCACAGTGATCTCAAACGGGTTCGCTCAAGAGTTCATACGATGGCAATTTCGGTCCTTCCGAAGCGCAGTTCAAACTGTCCCTAACCTTGTCGTGTGTCGTAAGTTTCAAACCGGTATCCTTCCTCGCACCTGCCTTGCCTCCTTTTACGGCCGAGTTATCTCATCCTTACGGTGCAGCTGTCGCCAGGGGTCGCTGCTGTAGGGAGGGGAGGTGGGGGGGGGGGGATGATGACCACGCGACTCGTGGCGACCCGCCCTGGCGCAACAGGGTCTGCTGGCCACGCGCCACTGCCTTTTGTTTGTGATCACCCGAGCGTGTGTGCCTTGACCGGGGGCGCCTCCTTTCCGCCAGGTGGGAGCGAAACGTCCTGTGTGCGGGTGCCTGGCCAGGTAACGTGGACCGTAATAAGAGGGGGTGTGGTTGACAAGAAGAAAGGCGTGGAGCGATGGCGCTCGTAACACACGCTCACACACTCCCTCCGATTGTACGGCAAGTTGACCGTGTACGAATACCTGTTACGTTTCCGAAACGCCCTAAACTCGACGCTTCTTTTTTATTTCCACATACAAGAACCATACATACTCTACTATCGTGGGACACAGCAAGCTATAAGCTTATGTCAAGTGTCCATGCGAAAAAGACGAGTTATGGCGGAGACAATATTTCAAACATACACCACATACAACGAGTAGGATTACATAGAACAAATAATATAAGAGGAGAAAAGAAAAACCAATAACGTTCTCTAAATGGTGTTTGCGGTGGAATACAAGGTGAAAAGACCGAGCGAGCGAGTGACGGCATCGGAACATAGAGCTATAGATCAATCAAAGCGACCTGATTCTTTTTTCAAGTTTGATTACAGTTAATGAATTCTTAGGGAAAAAAAACTGCCGCTTGCAATGCTTCCAGGCTGTTTGCCAAATGAATAGATGTTCCTTTTGGCTACTGCGACCATTTCCGTGACTTTGCGGTTTTTCTTTTGTTAGTTTTGTGTTCTTTTGCTTGCTAGGTTTAGTTTCCACTGAATTTGTGGATGCGTGATCTGAATGGGAATAGTCAGTAAAACTGCTGTTTGCACGAAGCCAAGATGAAGCAAATAATTTGTGGATGCGTGATCTGAATGGGAATAGTCAGTAAAACTGCTGTTTGCACGAAGCCAAGATGAAGCAAATAATTTGTGGATGCGTGATCTGAATGGGAATAGTCAGTAAAACTGCTGTTTGCACGAAGCCAAGATGAAGCAAATAATTTGTGGATGCGTGATCTGAATGGGAATAGTCAGTAAAACTGCTGTTTGCACGAAGCCCAAGATGAAGCAAATAATTTGTGGATGCGTGATCTGAATGGGAATAGTCAGTAAAACTGCTGTTTGCACGAAGCCAAGATGAAGCAATAATTTGTGGATGCGTGATCTGAATGGGAATAGTCAGTAAAAACTGCTGTTTGCACGAAGCCAAGATGAAGCAAATAATTTGTGGATGCGTGATCTGAATGGGAATAGTCAGTAAAACTGCTGTTTGCACGAAGCCAAGATGAAGCAAATAATTTGTGGATGCGTGATCTGAATGGGAATAGTCAGTAAAACTGCTGTTTGCACGAAGCCAAGATGAAGCAAATAATTTGTGGATGCGTGATCTGAATGGGAATAGTCAGTAAAACTGCTGTTTGCACGAAGCCAAGATGAAGCAAATAATTTGTGGATGCGTGATCTGAATGGGAATAGTCAGTAAAACTGCTGTTTGCACGAAGCCAAGATGAAGCAAATAATTTGTGGATGCGTGATCTGAATGGGAATAGTCAGTAAAACTGTCTGTTTGCACGAAGCCAAGATGAAGCAAATAATTTGTGGATGCGTGATCTGAAATGGGAATAGTCAGTAAAACTGCTGTTTGCACGAAGCCAAGATGAAGCAAATAATTTGTGGATGCGTGATCTGAATGGGAATAGTCAGTAAAACTGCTGTTTGCACGAAGCCAAGATGAAGCAAATAATTTGTGGATGCGTGATCTGAATGGGAATAGTCAGTAAAACTGCTGTTTGCACGAAGCCAAGATCAAGCAAATAATTTGTGGATGCGTGATCTGAATGGGAATAGTCAGTAAAACTGCTGTTTGCACGAAGCCAAGATGAAGCAAATAATTTGTGGATGCGTGATCTGAATGGGAATAGTCAGTAAAACTGCTGTTTGCACGAAGCCAAGATGAAGCAAATAATTTGTGGATGCGTGATCTGAATGGGAATAGTCAGTAAAACTGCTGTTTGCACGAAGCCAAGATGAAGCAAATAATTTGTGGATGCGTGATCTGAATGGGAATAGTCAGTAAAACTGCTGTTTGCACGAAGCCAAGATGAAGCAAATAATTTGTGGATGCGTGATCTGAATGGGAATAGTCAGTAAAACTGCTGTTTGCACGAAGCCAAGATGAAGCAAATAATTTGTGGATGCGTGATCTGAATGGGAATAGTCAGTAAAACTGCTGTTTGCACGAAGCCAAGATGAAGCAAATAATTTGTGGATGCGTGATCTGAATGGGAATAGTCAGTAAAACTGCTGTTTGCACGAAGCCAAGATGAAGCAAATAATTTGTGGATGCGTGATCTGAATGGGAATAGTCAGTAAAACTGCTGTTTGCACGAAGCCAAGATCAAGCAAATAATTTGTGGATGCGTGATCTGAATGGGAATAGTCAGTAAAACTGCTGTTTGCACGAAGCCAAGATGAAGCAAATAATTTGTGGATGCGTGATCTGAATGGGAATAGTCAGTAAAACTGCTGTTTACACGAAGCCAAGATCAAGCAAATAATTCGTATCTAAATTGTGTGTCTAAATTTAAGTACATCAACACCACCAACAACGGAAATACATCGATAACTACAATAAGGAAAAAAAAAAAGAAAAAAGGCAACTGTCGTCTGGAGAAAGGACAGGCTGTAAGGCCCTTTTCAGGATGACAGTAAAAGGGTTAATTTAGGCCCTTTTCAGGATGACAGTAAAAGGGTTAATTTAGGCCCTTTTCAGGATGACAGTAAAAGGGTTAATTTAAGTTCCACAAGACATTTACAAGCTCCAGCGAGCTGTATAAAGATCAATCCCTCTCTCTCTCACATTACGGGACGCCCCCCCCCCCCTCCCAACCCCACCCCCTTACAGTCTTTTAATTAAATACATAACCATTTATCAGCAAGATCAGCCGAACAGCCACGCCCCCGCCTCTTCTTCTTCTTCGTACCGTTCCCCACCTACCCCCTCAGGCTTGAAGTTGAACCACAGCTCTCCTTTCAATCGCTATTTGTCGCTGTCCGTTCCTCCTTTTGACCGCCAGTGGGAGGAAAAGAGCGAGATGTTGTAACTGATATTTGTACATCTGTCGCCTAGCATTAACGTCTCCGGAAGACCGATCCTCCATCTAAGCGACCAAAGAAAGCCTGTTGCACGTTCTCTGTACACATAAGCGTGTCGTTACGTGTCGTTAAAGGCGGTCCGTCCAAACAGTGCGAACATGTGCGACCTAGTTCGAACTAGTGCGTGCAAGTGTCTAACATCTGAAATAACTCAGATAATGAAACAGAAGATGTGCTTTTTTGTATTTGTATTTGTGTGTGTGTGTGTGTGTGTGTGTGTGTGTGTGTGTGTGTGTGTGTGTGTGTGTGTGTGTTTGGGGAATGGGTGAGAGAGAGAGAGAGAGAGAGAGAGAGAGAGAGAGAGAGAGAGAGAGAGAGATGATGATGATGATG
The DNA here is from genome assembly GCA_018292915.2 of Batillaria attramentaria. Classification (NCBI taxonomy): domain Eukaryota; kingdom Metazoa; phylum Mollusca; class Gastropoda; family Batillariidae; genus Batillaria; species Batillaria attramentaria. The sequence continues at coordinate 50,952 of JACVVK020000093.1, forward strand.
AAATTTTATTTTTCAACGGTAAAAGGTGTGTGTGTGTGTGTGTGTGTGTGTGTGTGGTGTGTGTGTGTGTGTGTGTGTGTGTGTGTGTGTGTGTGTGTGTGAGAGAGAGAGAGAGAGAGAGAGAGAGAGAGAGAGAGAGAGTAAAACTCCATTTGCTCCATCATCATCATCATCGTCATCGTCGTCGTCATCATCATCATCATCATCATCATCATCATCATCATCATCATCATCATCATCATCATCATTTCTAGGCGTCACAGAAGACAAGATTTGTTCGTGTGCGAGTGAGCCTGTACGCTCGGAATAGTCTATCGTAATGATTAGTAGAGCTCTTAGTGCTGGACAGAACCGTCTACTGGCTGCTCGAAGCGGCAAAAATTCAAATCCTCCTACTCAGCGGTTGAGTGTTGGAACACTAGCAGGGACTTGATTCGCGTCACGTACAGCATTCTGTTGGGTCAGTGACAGCCTGAGAAATGCTGTCACTGTGCAGGCCTCAGTGGTGTGACGCTTGACACCATCAAACAAGCTTAGAGCGATCTGTGAGTCTAACTTTCTTGAAATTCGGGCCTTTAAGTAGGCTGCCGGGGACATTGATCTACCGTACGTGACTTGGAAAAAGAAAACGAAGCGTTCGACGAGATTTGGCTTTGTGTGCGCGTTGTGAAGGCACCACAGCTAAACAAACATCGTTACGCTGGCCACTGGTATTCAGTTTGACTCTTCTTTCTTGTCCTTCAGTTGCGAATCATCTGGTTTTCTGATGTAGATAAAATCGTATGCTTGTAAATCTAAGAGTTTACGTGTGTCTGCTGTATTGCGTTCCTCCAGAATGCGCAATGGAGACTGACGCCAAGGATTTCAAAAACGCTTAGTCATTTTAGCACTTGACAGTCGGTACCCTTCGGATAGAACAACTGAAATCTGTCGACAGTCATTTTCTTTGAACAACAACAACAACACTACCTTTCTAGAAAGACTGAAAAAAAAAAAACATTGCTTTTCTTACATGCAGAAATATTGCTCCAAATTCAGTAATCACAGATATAAATTGGCACACCCTATGCACTGATATAGCTCTGTGCTTATGCCCCAAGAAGTCGACAAACCCTCCGCGAAGTCCAATTTCAAACACCCCCCCCCCCCCCCTCGATTCTGAGACTCTGAGACTCACCCCTTGTTGTAAACACGGCTTGTGCAACCTTTGTTTTAGCACGACCATTTTACGACCCCTGAAACAGTATCGTACCAGCAAGACGGCAGGCGAGGCAATCATCCATCACCCAGAAATCTGCCGCTGTATCTCAAATCAGAGAACACCACTTTGTTCTCAAACAACTATTTTAAAGGTCTGCAATCTGAACAAAAAGCCGCAAACATTTTTTTTAAACTGCGATTGTGCACAATGGAGGCAGCTCTATCACAGTTGCAGTGTTTTCAGCACTTCGAAGAACTTTATAAAGCCAGAGCGTGAGTTTGCAGTGACTTCATTGTGCTTTTGGTCAGTGAGCGAGACACGTCGCTACAGCGTCTGGCGGGTGTTGTGTGCTGCGCGAGAAGACTAGCCCCTGCGATCTTTGTCGCTCAATGTCAAAACGCAAACTGAGCTGTGAGATCAGGTCATCATCATTAGCTTGCTTTACGTCCTATGGCTTTTGGCCCTTAAGGACAAGTTGTTCCTGGCGTGTGACTTTGGCTGCTTGGCTAGGCGAGTGTCTTTGGGGTGTGTGAGGGCTGATTTGCTTAGCTTTGGTCAGCGTCAGAGGATCTTCACTTGGCTTTCAGATGCCTGGTCTGGGTTTGTTTTTCAGTGCCTCAGTCTGTTCTGTCATCCGTACTTTTGCCATTTAGATTATCACTGGGGTGTCCCCTCGCTTTTTGGTTTTTAGAACCATTTTGTCAGATCTGATCTGACGATCGCGTCGGCCAGGGTTCTCATTGGCCTATCACCTAGGACATGGTGTGGCTTGAGGAAGTCTACCGTCTTCAGTGAGTATCTGTCTCTCAGGTCCCAGATCGTCTGGAGGCTGGCGGGCAGGCCATCGCAACCGTTTACAATGTGGCGGATGTCTGGGGGCTGCCCACACTGGCAGAGGTCGTTACTCCATGTGTGAGCGCAGCACAGTGTGCGTATTCAGGCTGCCTGCCCTTGGCTTTTATAGGGGTTTCAGGGATGCTGAAAACTCTGTAACTGTGACAGAGTTGACTGTGCATTTTGCACAGCCGGATAGATAAAAAAAAAACAAAAACAACAACAACAACCAAAAAACAATGTTTGTGGCTTTTAGTTGAGATTGCAGACCTTTAACCCAAGGGTATCTCCTACAGCAGTAAATCCTCGCTGTTCGTCGCCCAGCTGCCTAGATGCTATCTTCGCTTTCCCCCCTTCATGCAAATTCGTCATTTTACACCGACTACAGAAAGCAAGTCTGTCACACGGGCCCCTACTTTTTTTTTATCCACAGACGTTTACGATAAAGTAATGTTTTTAATAGAAGGGTTTAGCTTCTTTGGCAGATTTCTGGTGCAGATGAAACGCTAACGAGGCTTCCACGGTGTTAAGTCAAAATGGCGGGAAGTTTATCCGGTGCTACTTGGTGTCATGCGAAACATGGACTCAAAGCCGATCTACGGAGAAAGATGGAAGCCGTAGAGGTGCTACCGAAAGATCCCACGCACTGTGTAAACCACTATTCGATATGCCTTAGCTGGCGACGTAAAAGTGCACCTGTAAATGTGGTTTTAAGTTATGCAAATGAACATACAAAAACAGTTATAAAGACAACAGACTATCTGATAAATGATTTTACTACATGTATTGTACATGTAGCCTTATAGTTATGCATGTGTGTGCCATCCATGATCACAGGTTTTTGTACTGGCAAATGCCAATGCGAATATAAGTATACATACAGTAAAACGAATACAGTAAAAATAGCTAAAGTGTGTAAGGCAATGAGAATGTACATGTGTCCATTGTCTGATTGTAACATCAGTATAAGCAATAACAGCAGACTGTCCATTGCTCCCCCCTCCAGGAAACAGTACTACAAGTAACTGTTCTTACCGTACACTGTTTCCTATAGTAATGCATACGATTGTCAAATGTCTTTTACAGTTACTGATGGTGACCATGATGAGTGAAGAGAACATATATATATTCCTGTGTACGCACACTTAAAAAATGAGAAATAAATACATTTTAAAAAAAATCCCACGCATTCTCATACACCGACCAGCAGAGTGTGACTGGCTCTACTGGCCTAGAACAGACCAAGTAAGACTTGCATTACTCCAGGCGAGGCCTGAGGGCGGAAAGGGGACATTCACTATGGAATTAAAAAACGCACTGTGCAGGTGCAGTGCCCTTGGAATGGTCTGTTGCATACGGGTGATTTTGTTTCTTAGATTGAAGCATTTGTAAGGTGAGGCTGCTGCCTGAGGCTAAAAGGGAATATATAGGCATTTTATACCAGTCGGCATATCGTGTCCTTGGCCGTAGGGACAAAAACCTGCCCCTAGCCATCGTCATCTTGGGGCGCCTTGTTTAATCAGGCCAGAAGGTCTGCAAAGGGGGCTAACAGCTTGTTCGATTTTGTAAAATGTTTTTTTTGGTGATTGTGGCGAACTGCCGGTACACCAGGGGGGAAAAAAAAAACCACACAACTCCATCCCGCCATACTGCTTAATCCCCCCGTAGAAAACAGTGGCACCATTCATCGAGCTTTATCTTGGTTCGCAATCACCGCGAACACATTTTACAATTTACGTCTCTAGGGTTTGGCGTGTCGTAGAAGATCGCCTCTAATCTTCCCAAGCTCTTCATTGTTGGAACGATAATAAGCAGGGTCATCCGATACACGTTATCGTCGCGGTCATCGAAAACCCTTCAACCCGTAACATCCATCACGGTGTGCACGAGCACCGCCATCTTCGGGGGCACGCGTGAGGTTGATCTTCCGGCGTGTTAAGTGTCAAACGCAAGTGTGAGTTCCCGTGATATTGTAATTATGTTCGGCAGAGATTTTCACAACCTGTAATTTTTACAGCGTATGACCAGGGCTTGAAATCTACCACCCACGGATTTCCACCTTTGGCTACCCTTCCCTACTGAACGCAGGCTGTGGTAGGTGACAAACCGATTGAAAGATGCACTGTCCTGCCATGTTTTGCGCGCCAACTAACGTAGTACAGTCAAGTCAGAATCTGATGTGAAGCCACAGTCACAGTTGTGGCTATTTGAAATCCAGGTAGCTGTGATGACGTCACAGTGGCGGAAACCCCCCCAAATCACAACAGTGTCACAACGAAAACAAGCTAGAACGATTCGTTCGCATAGAAATGTAAGAAGTCTTCGGGAAGGTGACCGGTACTGCTACTACTGACTACTACTAGTAGTAATCGCATTTAAATAGGCGCTCTATCCCAAATATTTGGCTCAAAGCGCTGCGAGCTAAATCCAACACGCACGCTCACATGAATCACAAGCGAATGATCACATGAATCACGTGGTGCGAAGGGCCAGATAAGCAATTTTCGTAAATTGACAATTGCATTTATTTTCGAAATTTTGTGGGCCGGGAGGAAGCCGGAGTACCCGGAGAGAACCCCTGACGGTCGGCCCGAATGAACGGTGCCACGTACGATACAAAATTGTTTTTTTTTTTTCGCAAGGAGTGGGACTCGAACCTGACCTCTTGCATTGGTGACAAAGCCTTAACCCGCCAGACCACCGGCAGCCCCGGTAATCTTTGATAATTCTGTCTTTGATTGCAAAGCTTGGGAAGGCCTGCAGAGAAACGACCAACACTTCCCTCAGACAAAGGACAAACAGATCACCGTACGATCCTGTGTGGATCCAGAGAGAGAGAGAGAGAGAGAGAGAGAGAGAGAGAGAGACACACCACACACACACACACACACACACACACACACACACACACACACACACACACACACACACACTGACACATACACAACACACTCCAGTGGATCCTGCTCATCAAACGAGATGGTTTTCTTTCAACTGGATCGTGTCGGCCGTGTCTGATTTCTCATTCCTCTCCACCATCGTCGCTTCGTTTCCCATTTTCCTAACTGCCGGTGAAAGCTGGTCTATTAATTCCCGTTATCCGCCAGGGAATACCGTCCCAGATAAAGACTCTTCTTTATCGTCTGCGCGCACAAGGGAAACAACTCCGGGTCTTCACTTCCTGCCCAGCAGTCTCCAAGGACGCCGGAGCGGTTGCTAAGACCAGATCGATGGACAAGAGAGAGAGAGAGAGAGAGAAAGCTGGGTTGGGTTTCTTTTGTATTGTTTTTCATTATCATATCAGTTTCAAGGCAGGATAAAGAATGCCCCCCCCCCAGACCTTGTCATTGCCAGTGAATATTGGAAGGATGCATGACACACATAGTGCTTACACGAGCTATTTTCATGAGGGTGGGTGGGTGGGTGTTTAGGGGTTTAACGTCCTTTTCCACCACATAGGGTGATATCAAAGACGGGGCAACGATGAAAAAGCCAGCACAATATTTGGCTCCAGCCGGGATCGAACTCACGACCCGAGCATTAGAAGTCCAACGCTCTACCATTCGACCACCCCGGCTCCCCCTATTTTCATGAAGCTAACTTCTGTTTGGAAACAGTTTTCGCTCGTGGGTGCGACGAAGAGACGGACCTTCGTCAGCCTTGGAAGGCAATCTGTCTAGGGGAGGGATCCCTAATCTCTCACACCCTCCTGTGCTCACAGGAAAGGCCTTTTGGTAAGGGAGATGCACCCCTGCAGAAAACTTGATCCGGCCTGCCGAAGACAGAGTGTGTCAGCCACGGCGCAGGTTTCGGGGATAGATTAGGACACACACATATCAGCGATTATGGTTATGCTTTTGAGTGCGCAGGTACACTCGAAACAGTTTTATCTCTATTATCAGTAGAGTTCTGAATGCGAGACAGTGCCGTGTACAGACTCTGCGAACCGGCGAAAAATTCCAATTTTGCTACTCAGCGGTTGGCCGTGACGCAAGACTAGCTGACTCGATGCTGATTCGCGTCACGTAAGAGATTCTGTCACTGTGCAGGTGATTATGTAGTGCGATGCTACACACCACACAAAATGCTCAGAGAAATCTTGAAATTAAGCCTTTCATCAGTTAGTGTTCTTGAAAAGCATATCTTCCGTCATTCCTAGGCCCACAACGGTTACACGTCACTAACAGCTTCCGGGCATGTAGTATTTCCGCTAAATATAGTACAGAATTTTTGCCCCTTTTCAAGTTTGTGTGCAGAGTAAAAAATGGCAATCTGGGGCTTTTTGTTGGCTTTGTAAATAAGTTTCATGCCAGGTAATAGCGAAAACAGTGAAAAAATGAGCCTGGCTTGTGGACTATTTGTATTCATGCGCGCCTGGCACAAGAGCTAACAGACAACAGAGGAATGAGGGGATAAGTGGTCGCTGCTAGCGTTGCCAAAACATGGAATATTAGAATTTGTCAGTTTGAATTTACCCTATACATGAGTCTTTGGCTGTTGGGTTTATAAGATTTTGGTGAATTTTAAAGTATTTTAGGCTGTCATGTGCAGCGTTATGTTCAATAGGAGTATCTAACATTTTCTTTGAAATCCGTGTCTGTGGCCAAATCATTCTGAGCTGTCATGAGTTTTGAGGAACCAGAGGCGGTTGTGCTTAGCTGTTCTCAAGGGACCCGCATACGGTCGCCAGGAATCTGGAAATCGCCCGAGGGATGTGACGTGAAATGCCAGTTGGAATCTGCAGGAATATGGCCTCCCTCCGTTACCCAACGTCTGGGAAGGACTTGGAGAAAAGGATCGATTCCAGAATGGCCAATCATCTCCTGGACTCAGCTAGTAGACTTGCAGGCCGGAACGGTTCCCGATGAAAAGGCCTATGATTGCCCTGGACTCTTCCCACAATGCTTCTTCATTAGCCACAAGATGGCCGCCGTCGTCGCAAGACTTCCGCTCCTGTTGACGTAACCCACCTCGGCACTCGGGAGCTCATTAGGCGAGTGGACACTCCAACCGGCAGGACGCTTGCAGCAGGAGTTATCGGCCTTTCTTCTCACCTGTGGCACGCCGCCAGGTGGCTGGACGCTGCAAAGTAGTCTCGCAGCAAGTGTTCCTTGCGCTCTGACGTCAGTCTTGTATGGAAGTGCTTCGATTGTCGCTCAATTACGGCCCGCCAGACGTCGGCGGGTGACGGCAGGCTCTTCCTGAAGTACGCCTAATAGTTACGTCACACATTCAGTCACTTTTGTTGTGGAGAGGGAAAAGTTGGCTATACGTGTGAATACCTCCTTACAACCTGTAAATTAAGTGGGCTCTCGGCGACATGTCACTGTTGACTCTCCCGCCCACCGTAAGGTCGTGCTTTTAGACTTGCCGCTCCAATATTTCAGGCTCGTCTCTTAGTTTGGAATTGCTGTTTTGGGGAGATGTGTCAATGTTGATGAATTTCTACATTTACGATGTGTCCACGCAGACGGGCCGTTGCCGCGGCCACCAACTCACGCTCGCTACTGCATTCTAGACTAAAGTGCAGTTTAATAATGTTCTCTTCTCCTTTCTTCTCTTCTTCCTTTCCTCTTTTTGATACGACTCTTTATCTCATTCGATTCTTCATGGGTAATTTCTCCGTCATTTAGGGCTGAGCGGTGGTCTAATAGGTAGCGCGTCGGATTTAGCCGCTGCGTTACTGAACGGCCGTCACCAATGTCATGGCGATGAAGCGTGGGTTCGATCCCAGGTCGAGCTTGTGATATGTGATACCGGTTTTTCCTGGCAACCGGGCTGCTCATCGGGGGTTTCTCTCCGGGTAATCCGGCTTTCCTCCCCCATCAAAAATGTAAACAAAATATACGATAGGTATTGGGTGGCTCTGCACCGCGGCGACGCGCTTCCCCCGGGGGAAGCCCGAATTTCCCGAAAGGGATAATAAAATAGTTTAAAAAATATATGCAACTTGGTTCATATGAACAAGCTTATAATTTTATGCTCTTCTTGTGCTGTGTTGTGTTACTGTTTGACGACAATCTGCAAATTTGTATCTGAACGTGAATGAAATGCTTAAACCAATGTAGCTAACGAAAAGCGTTCGTGCAGTGTGTCACAGCAGCAGCAGCAACAACAACAGCAACAACAGCACCACCACCACCACCACCGCCACCGCCAGCAACACCCCATCTCAGAAAAGCAGTCATTGAGTTTTCCTTAGATTTCACCATAGTTCACCATAGTTTTTTTAAGGCAGGACAAAGCTGTTTGTTCAAAAAGTTTATTCGGGTGAAACAAGTGTCCGAATACGCCTTAAATTCACGCAGGGGTGACACAACAGAGCACAGCAAGTAAACACGTATGTGCTGATATGTACAAATATGGTATAAATGTACGCGAAACTGTTTAGAGAAAAGGAGCATGATTTGAAGCAAAAACTTTTTTTTATGATAATTCCTGCTTTTCTGCAATGCATATCAAGTTTTCTAGTGTACTGCTGGAGGTCCATTTCTATGACAAAGATGTTGAGACTCAAAATTCCAACTGATGAGATTGCTGTACTGCAGCAAATACAGGTTTAAAAAAGGTGTCCTAAATTTCTAAACGACCACATGATGTGAAACGTACCAGGCAGAACTGCCGTGACATTGCAAGTCGAATCCAAGCAAGAAGAAGACAAGGCATGAAATAATGGTAATGGGCGTCCGGGAAGGTGGGGGAGTAAGTAGTCGCAGGAGGGAGCCGTTGGAAAGGTTGCTGGCATATTGTGAAAAGAGGAAGAAGGGAGGGGATAATTATTAACGACAAAATGCTGAGAATGGGGTATCGCGGCGACTGCAGGTTTCCTAAATAACCACATGATGTGAAAATACCAGGCAGATTCGCTGGCCACCAGGCTGCATGTGGAATCCACGGCTTCTGAAGAAAGAAGGAGACAAGAGATGCGATAAGGAGGTGGTTGTGGGAAGCGGGGGGTTAGGAGGTTGTAAGTAGGAGTTGAGGGAGCCGTTAGAAAAGTTGTTGACATATTGTGAAAAGGGGAGAGGGAGGGGGGTAATCATTAACGACAACTGTCGTCGGGCTTGGCACAAAGATTGGCTGCGAACGAAAGGTGAAAATAAGACGCCAGTGGAAGGCCTTTCAACTGGTCACAAAGACAGGGAAACCACTTAATCGTTCATATTAGCAAGACATTGTGATGTCGCTAGATGTCAGATGACCGCCTGTTTCGTGTTCTGACTGGTGTTGTTGCCCTTAAGGTTAGCCAATGCATGCTAGGGAGAACATAGGTATATGTGTTTCTGTTTAACGTGCAGAGTCCAAGATGACGATATCTCACAGAAGACAATTTGTTTCTGTTGTTGTTGTTGTTGTTGACGCCGTTTTTGTTGTTTTTTTAAAGGCGATATTTTTTTTTGTTTTTTTTTACTACTTTATTGCCCCTTCCGGGAAATTCGGGCTGCTTCCCGCGGGGGAAGCGCGTCGCCGCAGTGCAGCGCCACCCAATACCTATCCTATATAGGGTATATATATTTAAAAAAAAAAAAATATATATATATATATATATATCGAAACTTCAGTAGCTGAGCTGACCCTTTGTACCACGTGACTGTAATGTGTTGATGTCCAGTGTGTGACAGAATGCGTGTGATTAACGTGAGCGTGCGTGGTGGGTTCAGCTCGAGGCACTTTGAGCCAGTGCAAGAAACTGGCTAAAGCGCCCACACAATACACAGCAATGATTAATATTATTTCACCACGTAGAAAGACACCCAGTAGACAAGAATGTGAACTAGCCGCGGTGCTCCATCGCACCTCTGTCTGTTTGCCATCTCCTTTATGCACCACTAATTATTTTATTATTATTTTACCGCTATTGTATTGCAGAATCACGAGGTGCAAAAGTATGGCGACTGCCCCCGATGTGCCAAATTCGTTTTCATGAGTCGAGTGTTTGTCACCGGCTCATGATTAACACTCTCCCACACGCAAATGCAAAGATAAACGACATAATTATCATTGTTAGGGTCAGCCATTGGTGCATCTCACTTAACGCACCACTAATTACTTTTAGTCTCGCTGTTTATGCAGGTATCGCGAGGTATAGAAGTAACATCACTAACACTGCTGGTTCTCGTCCTAAATATGTTTTTTGTTGAGTGCTTGTCACTGGTTAAGTGATTAACATTTCTCGCACACGCAAACCCTATTGTTAGCATTTTGTTTAATGGTTCTTCTCTCTCTGTCTGTCTGTCTGTCTCTCTCTCTCTCGGTCGTAACACACACACACACACACACACACACACACACACACACACACACACACACACACACACACACACACACACACACACGCACGCACGCACGCACGCAACACAACCTCTGCCTCTCTTCCTCTCTCTTTCTCAACACATATACACACATACACCCTGACCGCCACCACCTCTACGCAGACACACACGCAGACACACACGTAGACAGACAGACAGACACACACACACACACACACACACACACACACACACACACACACGCACACACACACGCACACACAGCACACCCCACCACCACCTCTCTCTCTCCTCGACCCCCCCCCTCCCCCCGCCCCCTCTCTCTCTCTTGGGGGCATTGCCGGCCCAGCGATGTTTGATTGAGGAGCAAGTCATCACGAAATCCCAGCATCAATAAAATAATCGGGAGCAGATTTGTTCCATCGTGGCCACAGAGACAACACATCATCAGGAACGTTTCTTTCTGTCCTCTTCTCCCACCTGCACAGGTGCGTTTTCATTGTGACGAAATTAGTATTATGCACCCATTGCGGATTCAGACGCACTTATGGGCACAGTAACACTGGGGAAAAAAAATGGATAGGTGGGTTTGATGGCGCCGCACTGCGGCGACGCGCTTCCCTCGGTGGGAGCAGCCCGAATTTCCCGAGAGGGACAATAAAGTTTTTTTAAAAAAAGAGAAGAATTGACTGAAATTCTTTATAACGCGCGACTATTGTACTGCAGTCTTTGTAAAATTCACACACACACACACACACACACACACACACACACACACACACACACACACACAGAGTATTCTATATTGTTTGACTGTATTGACGGAGCAAATTTTGCTCTACCTGGTCATGTATTCTGCAGGAAAAATCTGTCCTGCAAGAAAGGGCTATTTTGTGCACAGCAACTGACTATCCACAGCAAAAGGTTACACGCTATATCTTCCAGATGACTACAGCAGACGACATTTCTACAGCAAAACACGACATGCAATTCTACAGCAAAGACAATCATACATTCTACAACTATAATCTCTACACTGCAGTAAAAGACTACTCTGCAGCAAATGACAGTTCTGCAGCAAAGGCACACACACACATCTTGCCGACGTCACCGCCACCAGACATTCCCTGTCGTTCTCCTGACGAGCTCCACATCCCTAGGGACCCCAGGGGCCCGGTCCGGGATAGAGCAGGGGGCAGGGATTCATTCAGGGTTGTCATTAGTCGATGGGCGGTTGATAATTTTCTCTTCATTAGGGGCGTATTAGGGGACGTATTAGAGGCGTATTTGATGTAGATTTATCAACCGCAGCTCCGATAGGGGACCGTCTTCAGCGACAAATGTCAACTGTCAGGTGGAATCAATGCCAGAGCCGATGGAAAAGTAAGGTTCCGATGAAAATTGTTTTCTGCGGTATAGTCTGGGATATTTGGTTAGGGATTAGTCTGTGGTTATTGAAAGGGGAAGGTATGGGTGGTGGGGGTGGGGGTGGGGTGTGAGGGGTCTGGTTGGGGGTACGTGGGGGGGGGGGGGATTTCTTTGATGTTCTGCAATCAGATCATGACAACTAAGCGCCAAATGGTCGTTTAGTAAACTCAGACAGCAAATACAGGTTTAAATGCAGCGTGATGTACGACGTGGGGTGGGAGAAGAGAGTTTCCCCCCTCCCTCATTACGCACATCATGAAAACTAAGCGTCAAATAGTGTTTTAGTAAACACAGGCAGTAAATAAAGGCTTCAAAACAGTGTAATTTGCATGCGTTTGATAGACATCTCTAGAAAGACATCTACAGGACTGCCGAGTCACTGAGTTGATTTTCATCGTTTGCTTACTAGTAATTAAGCTGTTTATTTATCTGTTTGTGTTATTGTTGCCCCCTTCCCCCTTCTCTCTCTCTCTCGAGAAAATTATCATAACACGATCCCAAAGTCTTTTCTATAAGTCGTCAAGACTGGTTGTCTCCCCTCTTTATGACCCACTGCGTGCCAGAATAAAATGACCCCAGCTGATAACAGCAAGAAACAGGATCTAACAACAGAGACCAAAGGGACAAGTCTGCAATGGTGACAATACACCATAATGGGGACAATGGTGTGAGAGATGACTGCGAAGAGATGCACACAGGATGGGGAATTCGGCAGCCTCTTCTCTCACGGCCTTCCTCCAGGGAAATACTAGCGGACATCAAGCATTACAGGATCGCCGAGTCAAGGAGAAAGGATCTCAGGCGAGTGCTGAAGCCACCGATTTTCATATTTTCTCATCGTCTAATTGCTGATTCAACATTTCCCCCCCTGCCCCGCTCTCTCACAGTGCTCAAGCAGATGAACTTGGACGGCACTGGCGGCCCGAACCCTCTCGAAAGACGAAGCCAAGTAGGGCTGTGTTTGTTCTGGCACCGACTCGCCATTTTCGGGAAGGAGAAGAGGGGGGGTTTCCAGGCGTCCAGCGACGGTCCTGCAAGTCTCTGGAGGTGTATCCTTTGTCACACCGGCTGCCTCGGACGCAGAGTGGGGTAAAAAGACACTTTTCCCTGCTCAAATATTTGCCTTCTTTAGCTCATTTGCATTCCGACCGCGTCCATCAGGCAAATGAAGCAACAGATCGAGGTGCTAATAAGAGGAGGGAGTGGGGAGGTGAGGAAGCGGGAGGGAGGGGGGGGGGGGGTGATGTGGCGTGGAATTTTATGACTGTCGCGATACCGGATTCCAGCCCGATAGCTCTAGGGTTGTTCTCAGTTGGGACACTAACGTTTTTTGTGGTGTCATGATAATAGATAATAGCGCTAAAGCATGCTCTCTCTGTCTGTCTGACTGTCTGTCTGTCTCTTTCTCTCTCTCTGTCTCTCTCTCTCTCTCTCTCTCTCACACACACACACACACACACACACACACACACACACACACTTTCACGAAAGCAATCACTACGCTGCAGCAGACACACGATCGTATTTACAGGGGAAGGATGTCTCAGAGCGGGGGGGGGGGGGGGGGGGGGGACTCTTTTGGCACCAGAAGGCAATGTTCTATCCAAGTAATTCTAAATACATGTAGACAATAAAGAGGTTTGCCTTGTCTCGTTTTGTCTCCTAACATCAGCAGATGATGTGACATCGGTCGCTGGTCGTACAGCGCAGTAAAGTAACTATGGAAAGAGTAAGTTTGATGTTGTACATCCTCTACCTGTTTAGTACGGGGGACTAACAAGACAGCTTAAAATCACAGCGCCCCTGTCAACGCCCATACTCGCATATATTTACCCACACGAGCACACTCGTAAGTTTTAGTGCGTGCGTTTTGCTACTTCTTTTTTTATACACTTTTCTTTTTCAAATTCGGGATGCTTCTCCTGGGGGAAGTGTGTCGCCGCGGTGCAGCGCCACCCAACCTACCTATGCTGGTTTTTTTTCAGCTTGCTGGGGGAGCATGGGCAGGTGGGTGGATGCTTGAGGGTTTAACGGCCGTTTCCACGGCAAATTTTGCTGGGGGAGAAAAGCCGGATAATCCAGAGACAAACCCCCGATACGCTACCTATTAGACCACCACTCAACCCTTCATTTTACTTCATGTAAAACTACGAAGGCGAGCGTCCAACTTTGCATCGACAAGAATAAAAAATGTTTGAACCCACTACAGTCAACGATCTCTCGCGATGGTCACTGGATGCTGAAGGCGTTCCTGATATCAATGATGAATGTTATCGCTTGTTGATTTCATCCTCACAGGCACAGCACGCGCGCACGCGCTCACGAGGTGCATGGCAGCTCCGCTGATTGGTCAGGTGGGAATGCTGAGAAAGTGAAATCTAATTAGGATGGAGATCGATCATGTTTTTGTTTCTGATAGAGGCGGCGATGGGGTTTCGCTGTCGGGATGTCTTTGTAGTTATTAAACGATCTATCGCGGGATGTCCACGCAGGCAGACCGATGTGGTCCCCCCCCCCCTATACTGTTTTGGCGAAACGGCACTTGGATGGATGCTTGCTTGCCGACTTAACATGAGTTTTTTACCACATGAGGGTGATATCAAAGATGGGGCAACGAGGCAACGATGGGGCAAAATTGCAACTGTTTTAGCTCCTTGCAATGGGCGATACAGCACGATGCGCGGCGATGCGGTACGGTAGGGTACGGTACGCAGAACTAGAAATCTCGGGCCAACTATAATTTTGTTGGTTTTAAAACTTAGGACAGTAACAAGTGACAAGAAGACAGAGCACGGTAGGGCACAAGGCAAGACAAGGCAAGGCAAGGCAAAACAAGACAAGGCAAGACAAGACAAGACACGACAAGACAAGACAAGGCAAGAGAAGACACCACATGACAAGACATGAAAAGGCAAGACAAGACAAGACAAGGAAATGCAAGACAAGGGCAAGGCAAGGCAGTGAGGACAGGACAAGGCAAGACGAGGCAGCAAGACAAGGCAAGACAAGGCAAGGCAAGGCAGTGAGGACAGGACAAGGCAAGACAAGGCAGCAAGACAAGGCAAGGCAAGGCAGCAAGACAAGGCAAGGCAAGGCAGCAAGAGAAGACAAGACAGTACAAGATAAGAAAGGTAAAACAAGGTAAGACGGCAGGGCCAGGCAAAGTAAGGCAAGGTAAGGCATGACAAGACAAGGTAAGACAAGGTAAGACGACAGGGAAGGCAAGGCAAGACAAGACAAGACAAGGTAAGGCGGCAGGGCAAGGCAAGGCAAGACAAGACAAGACAAAACAAGACATGATAAGACAGGTAAGACAAGGTAAGACGACAGGGCAAGGCAAGGCAAGACAAGACAAGACAAAACAAGGTAAGGTGGCAGGGCAGGGCAAGGCAAGGCAAGACAAGCCAAGACAAAACAAGACAAGATAAGACAGGTAAGACAAGGTAAGACAAGGTAAGGCGGCAGGTTAAGTCAAGGCAAGACAAGACAAGACCGACACGGACATAAGCAAGATAAAACAGTAAGACCTAATCTACCCACTCAGCTTAGATCTCACAAACTGGGTTGTTGAGACACACACACACACACACACACACACACACACACACACACACACACACACACACACAGATTAATAAAAAACAAAAAAACAAAAACAAAAACAAAAACACCCAAAAAACCTGGCGCATACCTAAATGGTGTGCCTACCCGCATTCAGCTCGTCAATTGATCTCACGAACCGGGATCTTGTCCCACAAAACACACCACCACCAATGCAGAAGCAAATTGCTAAAACTTCTCCACGGCCGCTGACAGAGACTGATTTCTCCTTTCAGGGCAGGACGGGACGTGGCGTTAATATTGGCGGCCACCAGAGAGACAAAGGCAAGGCGGGGCGGAATAGTGTTTATGGCTTTCATCTCCTTCCCGTGTTTGTTCGCTGGAGTCAGGGAACATCACTCTCATCTCAGAGTCCCCCGGTCCTGTGTGGGTTGTTCGCCCCTGGCACCACAATCTTGGCCCACAAGGCAGGAAATTGTCTCCCCTTTATAGCCGCCTCGCCATTGGTCCTCTGAGAGTAGCCATGTCTGAAATTAAAGAGATTCGTTAGCGAGAAAGGCGTTGCGTTGCGTTGAGAGAGAGAGAGAGAGAGAGAGAGAGAGAGAGAGAGAGAGAGAGAGAGAGCAAATACATCTGATGGAAATGGCTGTCACGTGACTTTGGACGCACCTAGACACAAATACTTAATTGATGAATCATGCTGTCTAAGTGGTGCCTGATATTAATGAATCTAAAGAGGTATTGTGCTCTGCGTGAAATGAGGTAGCACTGAAAACGTATTCAGTCTTTACTGACTTGTTATCATTGCCTGTAAAGGTATCTCTTGTTTCTTAACTGCAATGCCGTCCTGAATTTTTATACTTTTGAATTTGAAACAAGTTGAAAGTAAGCCACCTGTTTTTAAAGACACGTTCTTTAGTCTGTAAATGGTTACGTTCATTTTACGGAAAATGAAACTTTTGATTTATATGTATATATTGGGTTTTATTGTACGTACAAATTTCTATCCTTTTCATAGTTCATTTTAACAGTCTTTTTGCGTTTATTTGAACCCAGGGAAGCCGAGATAGTAGTCTGGAATGTGGATGCTTGGGTAATGAGTTTAGTTCCCGCCGGCTTGGAGCAAAGCGAAACGAAGCAAAGCAAAACAAAACAAAACAAAACAAAACAAAAATTGCCCCGGCTTTTCCTCTTTGCCCTGTTACTGGTATCGCCCCTTATTTGACGAGAAAAGAATGTTAAACCCCGAACACACAAATAAATATACCAGGTGCCCTCATCGCTCATTTACTATCCTATTTAAAACAGGACATAAAACGGTCCCTGACCCAAGAGGAGGAAAAGTCTGTAGCATATAGTGCCGAAGCGGCAAAGCCACAAGCGTGCGTCTGCGAGGTAGAGGCGTTATGCTTAGGATGTACAGGGGCAAGCTCCACTGGAGGGTGAGGTGGGTGTTTGGGGGGGGGGGGGGGTTTAACGTCCTTTTCCACCAGATACGGGTGATATCAAAGACAGGGCAACGACGAAAAAGCCAGCACAAATATTTGAATTTCTGTTAAACATAGATTAAAATCTGTGCAACTTTAAGTGCTTCAGAAGAGGAAAACACTTCTGGAAGGAACATTTTTAGAATTTGACAAAAATCGGTGACATTTGGTGTGTTTTGGCATAATTTTCGGTGTTTCTGGGGAGGAAACACTTTTCTGGAAGGAACACTGTTAGAATTAGACAAAAATCTGTGAAAATTGGTGTGTTTTGGCATGATTTTAACTGCTTCTGGCGAGGAAACACTTTCTGGGGTGAGGACAATTTTTAGCCAAGGTGGAAATCCGCCTAAAGGTGGCGGATTTTAAGCCCTGTTAAAACTCAACCCGTGTGTCGATATTGTAGTGTTTTACACAACACCAACCTAGCCGGCGAAAGTAAACTGCATGGGACATGATCTAACATACAGATACTGTATCTGTACAAAGCTTCGGCCAAAGCCAGGTAGCGAAAATAAACGGTTTGGTTGCTGATCTATAAACAGATACCGTACTAGCAGGCTTCGGACACAATTAAGTCGGCCACCGCGGTCTTATTTGACAGCAACACCATGTGAAGATTGTCCGCCTGTCCGCCAGTAACGACCACACTTTTCAAACTGTGCGACACGTGCTGTGACGTCACGTGATACAGATCGGTGAGAGTGGCCGCCCCCTGATCCCGCTCAGATCAAACCCGAAGTGACGTCTCGGTGGTCCATGGTGTCACGCTGTTTGACACGCGCATGCGAATAGAAGAGAGTAACACTGCATGTGCGAATTGGTATACTTGTACTCACTGCTGGCGTAGGATTGTTATCATTGTATGGTTGGCGTTACACAACAATGAGACACGTCTTCGTTAGGCTTCTAGCATCTGTCTGTCAAGGCACGTAATGTCACGTCGGAGCGAGAGCTTGGTCGTGATTGTCTGTTCGCAGCAGGAAATCGACAGGGGTTTCAATAAGCGCGAAAATATATCAGCTGCTTTGATCACCGATACTTTACAACTAATAATGATAATAACCATTCAGTGGGTACCCTCACACCGCAACATCCATGGCAACGAGGAGGCTGACAGGCTGGCAAAGGATGGGAGCAGGCTACCACAAGAGGAGCAGGAACTCAATTTTGAAGAGGTCAAGACCACCGCGAGGAGAAGATGGCGGCAAGAACACCCGGACTACAACACCAGGGACGGCTGCTACCACCTTTCCCGGGAAGACCAGGTGATCATCGTGCGTTTGAGGACAGGTCACTGCAGGGTGTGTGGGTGTTTGGGGGTTTAACGTCCTTTTCCACCACATAGGGTGATATCAAAGACGGGACAACGATGAAAAAGCCAGCACAAATATTTGGCCCCAGCCGGGATCGAACTCACGACCCAAGCATTAAAAGTCCAACGCTCTACCATTCGACCACCCCGGCTCCCCAGGTCACTGCAGACTCAAACACCACATCCTCACCAAGTTCAACATCGGTGACACTGCAGCATGCCCCTGTGGCGCACCGCGGATGACAGTTGATCACCTCCTGCAAAACTGTCCAACGTACCAGAACCACAGAGCGACAACCTGGCCTATAGACACACCGTTGCGGGAGAAGATCTTCGGCTCGGCTGAGTGTCTCCGACGGACTGCAGCCTTCATCAGGACTACTGGCGTGCCTGTCTGAGTGATCGAGGAAGAAGAAGAATAATGATGATAATAATAACATCAGAATGTGCAGGCTCCCTGGCTTCCTGCAGAACACTGAGCTAATTCATAGATTCGTTTCGCTGCAAGCAGCGGTTATAATTCCCTAATTACACGAAAATAGTTCCCACCCGGGGGTGGGTGGGGGGGGGTGGGTGTTTAGGGGTTTAACGTCCTTTTCCACCACAGAGGGTGATATCAAAGACGGGGCAACGATAAAAAAGCCAGCACAAATATTTGGCCCCAGCCGGGATCGAACTCACGACCCGAGCATTAGAAGTCCAACGCTCTACCATTCGACCACCCCGGCTTCCCTTCCCACCCGGGTGCGTGTGCAGGCGTAAGGACGCAAAGTGAGCGTGGCGCCAACTGCAGTGTTTGGTTGAAGGGCCGTGTTTGGCGAGTGTACTAGTCTGTAGTGATTTATGCTTTGATTTTCGTGATTTTTGTACATATTGGGTAGGGCAAGGTGCATGCCAGGGGGTTGCAAGAGGAGGCAAGCTGCCAGTGAAGCTGGGACTTTTTGCGCACAAGAGAGGCAAATGTGACACGAGTAGATTTGGGTGAAGTGGCTTCCTACAGATAGTAGATTGGCATTACTCCAATGAAGCGGAAAGGAGACAGCCATTAAAAAAAAAAAAACTCCTGGCAGGTACGTCGTGGAAAAGGACATGAACCCCTAAACATCCCCCCCTCCGCTCTTTGCCACCTTGAGCCTTTAAAGGTAAAATTGGTGTTTGTTAAAGACAGATTTACAGCAGACACGTAATCTTGTAATTTTATGTAGATTAATTTTTAAATGAAAATGCAACAAGTTGGTTAACCAAACACAGACCCAGAGAGGCGTATGGAGACATGCCTGAGGACTTTCGGAAATTATCTACATGTCATTTGTTTTTATAATGGGGAGCACAGTTTCTGAACTCAGTCTCTCTGTTAGTGCCTGTGTTACACACACACACTCTCTCTCTCTCTCCTCTCTCTCTCTCTCACACACACACACACACACACACACGCGCGCGCACGCGCGCCACAGGCCACAGACCTGTCCACGACTCTCTCCTCCAATCACTTTATTAAACCTGTCCAGTGAAACCGAAGCTTTATGAAGATTTGGATCGAAGATCAAGGTGCGGAAATTACATTTCCTTTCTCGGTGTTTGCATCTTTGGGCGAGCTGTCGCGCTTCGCCCCAGGCAAGGTGTATCTTGACCCGAACCGTGTAGTCTGTATCCAGCGTCGTGAGGGGGGAGAGACAAGCTTTCTTCTCGAACATGAAACATCACTGACGGGAATTAAAGTGTCCACCATCTCTTTCTCTTTGAATTTGAGTCCCTGCGATGCGGAAACCGCTCTGTTTGAGGCTGGATATGTTCGGGGGTGGGGAGGGGGGGGGGAAGAGGGGGAATACCATTACCACTACCACTACTAGTGCTACTAACAATGATGATGATGACAACGATGATGATGATCATAACGACGACGACAATGATGATTATTGTAATGATGACTATGACAATGATGATCATAATGACGACGACGGTGATGACGACGATGATGATGATGATGACGACGACGACGATGATGATTACTGTGACGGCGACGATGTAGATGACGACGTCGATGACGATGATGATTATAATGACGACGACGACGACGATGATGATTATAATGATGACGACGACGATGATGATTAATATCACAACGAAGATGTACATGTATGTATCAGGTTGGTGATGATGATGACGACGACGCCGAAGCGATGATGTTGAATATGATGATACGTTAACAGTAAGTCTATTAGCTCGGAAAGAAATGTCAATGCAGACCACAGCCTCGGCAGACTTGGCATACACCTAAAACATTACCACTGCTTCTAACAGACACATAGTAACAATTACAACTAAAGAAATACAAATTGTTGGAGATCTCTTCTCGCCCGAGAAAGGAAGTTACGTGCAGAACAACACAGAGAATGGGCAGACCTGACATACAGGGCCTAAGCACTGCTTCCAACAGAGGCATATTGTTGTAGCTACCACAACAGATCCTGGGAGAGATTTTGAAGATCCCTGTTTTTTTGCCCCACTCCACCCCTCTTCTCATATTGCCAACTGGGAATCGATCTAAGAGAAGGGCGGCCAGGTGAGGCTATTGTCGCTTGCAGAGAGAGAGAGGGAGGGAGAGAGAGACGGCAGCGATTCCGGAACGGGGGGAACCTCAGCGCTCCGCGTCTGATCACTTGTGAACTGGAGTTTATTGGCAGAGGAAAAGGTGTCAGTTTCCGCCTGTCAGTTACCTCCCTTGGCGAGCCGTCACGCGCGAGGGGGCGCTTTGTGCAGGACGCCAAGTTCCGTTCGATCCACGTGCAGAGCGCCGGGCGGCGAGGAACAAGAAGCGGTGTCCCGGTTCTCAGTTTACAAGCGCCTTGTGAAACACCTTTTGCTGTCGCTCGAGCCCGCCTCGACATGTGACGGACGTTTGTGTTTTGCCTCAGCCGCCCGCAGCGCTACATTTTCTGCGACAAGTTGAAAATTTCCATTTCAATCTTCTCTAGTGGTGTCTGGGGTTTTTTTTTGTTTTGTTTCCGCCCCTCTTCTACTCTCATCTCACCTGAGGGATGGTGCACACTTCTCACGCAAAGGCTGTGTTAATTTTTCTCTTTTTTTTTTCTTTATAATTCTCGGGACTTCATTTGCAAGTGGGGTTTCGGTAACTGGCGTTAAGTTTCCTCTCACGTGGGCGAGTGCTCGTGAAACTCTGAATGAAAATAATTTTTCATCCTTTTGATGGCTTCTGTGAGTAGGATCAGCAATGGCCTGCTGGGCCGTCATACAGACAGAGCAACCTTCCCTTATTCTTGGGCTCGGCCGTCTAATGTTTCGTTCACACCTTGCAGGTCTGTCGATGGTAATTACCAGAAGAGAAGGCAACACGTTCCCTGTCGCTCGCTTTCAGAACAGAAGCCCGTGCCTGCTGGTGTCAAAGGTTTTATGAATTACGTCATAGCTGGAGCCACTCGCGATGGTTTGTTTGTTTGTTTCAGTTTTTTTAATTAACGGAGTGTGTGTGTGTGTGTGTGTCTCTCTCTGTGTGTGTGTGTGTGTGTGTGTGTGTGTGTGTGTGTGTGTGTGTGTGTGTGTGTGTGTGTGTGTGTGTGTGTGCAGGGCCGTAGCAGCCCTACCGGCCACTCCGGCCATGGCCGGACCACTTTTTGGCACCCCCCCCCCCAAAAAAAAAAAAAAAAAAAACAACAACAAAAACCCCATGTAACATTGTTTGCTGAAGTAACATTGGGTTACTGAGGGGATATGCAGGGCTGGCACTCTTCCTGCAGCCCCCCCCCCCCCCCCGCTTTTCACTTTCTTCGGGTAAATTCCCCCCCCCCCCCCCCCGCTTTTCACTTTCTTCGGGCAAAGTCCTTCCTTTGTGCACCGCGAAAATTTCAGTCTTTTTTGACTTCTCCAATTCCCATGCCTGAACAAGTAATTCGTTTGTTTTCCGTTGAAGTTGAGGAGAACATAATGGCCAGGGACCGTACCTTTTTATTTATTTTTTTTATGGCCGGAGCACTTTTAGGAGCTGTGCTACGGCCCTGGTGTGTGTGTGTGTGTGTGTGTGTGTGTGTGTGTGTGTGTGTGTGTGTGTGTGTGTGTGTGTGTGTGTGTGTGTGTGTCTCTCTCTCTCTCTCTCCTTATGTGTCATTTTTTTTGTCTCCTTATGTGATGGAAAAGGACGTTACCCCCCCCCCCCCGCTCTCTCTCTCTCTCTCTCGCTGTTTAGTGATGTTTTGCAGAATATCATTGGCCATCGTCCTAGACCGGGAAAACTCGAAAATGGCAGTGGCCCTGGCGTTCGAGTGAACTCGAAAATGGAAGGGAGTGGACCTACTGGTTTCTGTCCTTTTTGCCGTAGTAAGGGAAATTCGGGACGCTCCTTCTGAGAAAAGCGCCATCCATTTTTTCCCCGCGTTGTACACTGCTTTTCGGTGTCGCTGCCCCTCGCAGATGGACTGGGACCTGTAACGTGCACGCGTGCATGCTGTTGTTCATTTGTGCATACCTCTGCATGAAGGTGAGACAAGCGCCGTGAACGAGTCTGCACGTGAATTTTGATTCGATTGGGCAAAGGAAAAATCCCAATCAAAATTCCTGTCCACCAGGGGATTCGAACCGGGCACCTCAAGATCCACAGGAGGACGCCTTAACTCTTAAAAGGCCGTGCAAAAAAAAAATCGCTATTTTACTTGGAATCTTCAGATCTCTAGGAGCCACTTCAAGCCACAATTATGCAATCTGCAGCGGTCTTGGGCCTAGCGGGGAAGGCCCACACCTTGCGTAATGGTTGCTTAAAGTGGCTCCTACTGGTGTGCAGTGGCTTGTTCTTTTTAACCAGTCTTATCTTATCAGGGGTGGTCAGGGTTGGGCTCTTAAGAGTTAAGCATTAGGCCAGATCTTCTTGTCATGCCAGTCGGACAGGACTCTTCAACCGTCTTCGCCTTATTCCCCGGTGGATCAGGCAAAGAACCATGATCTACCGCAGCAATGCAACACCCCCCCCCCTCCTCCTCCCTCATCCCCCATCTCACTCCCTTCTCTCCCTCACCCCCACCTCTTGTCACCTGATCCTACCTCCTCTATCAAATCCTCCCCTCCACGTTTCTCGTTCTCCTGAATACCCGTCTCCTGCTTTTCGCTTGCCGCCGTCGCCCGGTGCCTGAATGCCGGTGTGTGAATAATGCATGATGGTTCCAGTCATCATCCCAAGTCATTTTGTAATCATCTTTGCAACGGCGAGCCGTTTGATCCAGCAGGCCGCTCTGAAAGTGGGCGCATGAAAAATTGACAGCCGGTCGCCATCATTACCGATGATACCGAATCAAACACACTGACACTGTGACTGTGTCCAAAGCCTTGCTGGATATAATGCCTCCCCTCCCTCTCTCCTCCTCCCCCCCCCCCTCCTCCTCGTCTCTTCCGCTCATCCTAGTAGCAAGCATAATCAAGCAACTAGACTAGACGTGGCGCCCCCCCCCCTCCCCCCGCCCCCAGCAACACACACACACACACACACACACACACACACACACACACACACACACACACACTCTCCCCTCCTCTCACCCAAACTCTATTAGCAAGATATCACCCGTATATGGTGGAAAAGGACGTTAAACCCCTAAACACCCGCCCCCACCCTCCTATTAGCAAGCATAATTCAGAATCTAGACGAGATTTCGCAGAAGGAACCAAAATATACAGAACATAGCCTGTATCGAAAAGAAGCATTACCAGCCCTCGTGGTGTAGTGGTTAGCACTTCGGACCATGTACCGGGAGACTCGGGTTTGAGTCCCAGCCGAAAACAAGCGGCATGTTTCTTACCTAGGTCGGCTCCTACCCAGAGCGGATGTGCTATGGGCCCAGTGGGGAAGCTGTTGCCACACAGCCGAGACTTACCCACTTTAAGGGTGCGACTTGGTGGGTGCTTTCCCTCAGTATGACACACCTTTTCCGAGCCCTCCGTGGATCCCACCCATGTCCTGGGAGGAACACCACTGGAGCTGGCAAAGAATTGGGGCAGTAAAGGAAGCAGCCCAAATTTCCCTTACCGTGGCAATGGGACTATAGAATATACCAATACCAATACTTCAGGATTTGGGTTTTTTTTTTTTTTAAACTACTTTATTATCCCTTTCGGGAAAATCGGGCTGCCTCCCCCGGGGGAAGCGCGTCGCCGCGGTGCAGCGCCAACCAATACCTATCCTATATTTTTTACAATTTAGCTGGGGGAGGAAAGCCGGATAGCCCGGAGAGAAACCCCCTATGAGCAGCCCGGCAGCCAGGAAAAACCGGTATCCCATATCACAAGCTCAACCTGGGCTCGAACCCACGCTTCATCGCCGTGACACTGGTGACGGCCGTTCAGTATAGCGCAGCGACTAAATCCGACGCGCTACCTATTAGACCACCGCTCACCCCAGTTGGTCGCAAACGTTCGTAATTTGTCGTCGTGCTCAGAGCGTTACGCCGATCATTTCTGTTTCCGTTCCGTTATGAAAGTGTCTGCAGCGCGCACCGCTAAGAAAGGCTGTTGGGATCTCATAAATAAATAAACCACCTTTCTTCAACTTGCTTTCGCTGTGCGGACCGACAATGATGATCGGAGGATTAGGGACTGATAACCATTGCCACATTGTGCTGGTGTCTCGTAAGTCATGATACAACACGTAACGCCACGGAATTGTTGGTGCGTTTAATCAGCCCTGCGCAAGATCTTTTGTTAGCTTTTTTGCAGCCACCGTGTTGCGTTCACAAAAAGGCAGCCCCGGCCGGCGCAAGAACGGAGAGCGCATGCGCACGAGCGCACCTCGCACTTCCGGTCCATCAGCCAATCACAAAACCGGTATCGGAGGAACACAAAACCCCTCCTGGTATCCGGAGCGCAGCGATGGGACTTTGGCGCACCTGAGAGTAAAGAGGGGCTGTGAGGGGTTCTGGGACCAGAGCGGAATTCCCCAAAGAGAGATGGTCCACACTTGGGCTGATGTACACCACAGTCGCAGGACCGTACCCCCCTCCCTCCGCGGATCTCTATTAGGCGAATCAAAAGGTAGCAAATCCATTAAGAGATTAGATGCCAGTCCGGTGGCCCTCCCTAAGCGTGACAGCAGCGCCGCCAAGTGGTGAATAATTCAGGCGGCGCCAAGACCGCGCAGCGACACCTAGCGGCGAAGACTGACAGGAAAGGGAGACTACTTGGCGTATGGTCTTTTATTATATTGAGGTGGTGATCTTGTCAATGAGGAGAGTGGATGTCGGTGTGTGTGTGTGTGTGTGTGTGTGTGTGTGTGTGTGTGTGTGTTGTAAAAAGGAGGTAGTAATCTTGATGATGAGCATGGTGGCAGGATGGAGGTGGTCAGTGGCGGTGGTGGTGGTGGTTGCAGAAAGCCTTATGGCTTCAATGAAATCGAGATCCTGATCATTAACTGGAGATCGCGACGTGAGGTCTCGCACGCCAGCGTGAATTTCATCGTCATTGTCGGCGCGCTTAAAACGTGCAGAGAAACTAATGAAGGCGGTGTGCCCATTGTTGCACAGCGTCTCTATGCGTATTTATTAGACAGGCCCCGTTGCAAATCTTGCTTCAGGTAGTCTGGTTAGATGAACACCTGTCAGAAGCGGCGTTGATCAGTACACGACGAGCGGAGAGAATGGGGGTAATGCTTGACAGCCAACCAACCAATCGACTAGCTAGCTTAGAAATGACATGCGGGTACCAACCAGGACGGCGTCTCCCCTCCCCCCCCCCCTACCCTCCCCCACCCCCCCCACAAGGAAGAACAAAAGTAGAGAAGACCAAAGAGGATATGCCAAAAAGAGAGAACAGCATTGAAACATTCAAACCAGACCAAAAACCATAAGATTATGAGACACGACATACAAAAGGATATTGGTATCAAATGCGAACACATGCCGGGGAGGTAAAAGGCACAGCATGGAAGCAACACATACACGTGATAGTATATAGGTATCAACACATACACACTATTCATGCACTGGTCAACATAAGTGGTCGGATGGTGTTGTTTACGAAAGTGGCTGCGAAACCCGCATACATTATATGTTTGAAGAGGCTGCTCTTAAAGGAAGACAGTGTTTTGGCGTTTCTAATATGGATGGGAAGTGTATTCCAAAGTGCACTCCCAGAAAAAGTTAAACTGGTTTTGGAGAGAGAGAGAGAGAGAGAGAGAAAACCAGACAGACAGACAGACAGAGAGCTTCGTCAGCCGGTCATAACCGTCCCCACACGTTCTAAGAGAAGTGACATTTCACAAAAAGGCAAGATGACTTCTCCCTCATAATGCATACATTATTGATCGCATATTTTCCCCCTCGATCAACCGCGCGATAGGGAGCACCAGTTATTACCATGCATACAACATCCACTCTAGCACCGAGAAGCAAACACATCGGCCTAATCTGCATTGCTAACAGCAGCTCTTAATTCACCAGAAATCACATCACAGGAGAATCCGGCCGGGGCAAAGAAAAATACGGATCGGGAACAAGAGTGAAAAATGCGGACCGGACAAGAGCCGTAATGAGAGAACAACGAGGGGATACAACTCTCCCTCTCCTAAACGAGCAATTTGGCTGAAACTCATCCGACTGATTACTAGGCAAACACAACTGACAGACGATCTGTTTCTTCTTGGAATAACTTCCCTTTACCACCAGCTTCTGTTTCGGTTTTAATTATCTGTTACAGGAAAAGATCACCCCGAAATAAAAATTTAATAGTTGAGTTTTGTCCCTTGGAAACGCCCACTTGCGGTTTATGGGGTTATTTTCGGGAATAGATACATCAGTATATTGCAGTATCTTGGCTTGAGGGAGGGGCGACTTTCCTTCATTCGCTCTCGTTTGTTGGAAACCCAAAACAGTCGTGGTGATTGACAGAATCGTGCCGAGGCTACTTCCGTCACAATTCTGATTTTGTTTTCTTTCTATGGCATTTTGCTGGGAAAAAATGGTCCTTGCAAAGCGCCTTTCTTCATAATTATGTATATATGTCAGTATCTGTTGAGGATCAACACGTCGACAGCAAAGGGCTAATAAATACATTCATTGGTATCCAAACATTTAAAACTGTCAAAACATTTAAAACTGTTACCATTTCTCGTACTTTGTATCAGTGTTTCTGTTGAATACAACACGCGAAATCTTTAAACGTGCTTTTTCCATGATGGGCTTCAAAGAAGCCAGTTTATGTTTTAAAAAAGTTTCGCTTCTTAGCGCGTCTGTAAAACTGTTACTATTTCTCATACTTTGTATCAGTGTTTCTGTTGAATACAAGACGCGAAATCTTTAACGTGCTTTTTCCATGTTTAATGGGCTTCAAAGAAGCCAGCTCACGTTTTGGAAAAGTTTCGCTTCTGAGTGCGTCTGTACGCTCGATATACTCCATACTCCATCTTAGTGAGTAGTAGAGCTCTTGTGCGATACACCCTGCACGAGCGGTCGAAAATTCAAATTCTCATACTAAGCGGTTGGTCGTGCCGGCAGGCCTCTCGCCCAGTCCTCGTCTTAGCCGCGTCGTTGTGTACCCTCGCTGGCTCAGTGCCAGCCTTTGAGATGCTGTCACTGTGCAGGTGTCTAAGTGGCATGTTTGCTAGACGCCGCCAAAAAAAACAGCTCAGAACGACCTGTGAACATGAACATCTTTAAAACACCGGGCCTGTAGAGGTGGCGAAACGCAATAAGACATAAGACATAAGACATTTATTAAATTTCCAAAAGAGGAACATTGCTATGTGGTCTCTCATAAAAACATAAAACATGCCAAACACTCACTCCTACGGTCATGCACACTCATTACACCTATTTACATGTTCGTACACTCGTACCTAAAAAATCTATCACAATGTTGCAGTACTATGAATAAATTACAACACTACACCCCACATCATTTCACATCACAGCAGCAGCAGCACAACAGCAGAGGTGCACATAACTCTATCACAGTCAACGCCAGCTGACACCCGGCAAGAAACAACACGTCTAATTAGAATTTAAGATATATCACCATCAGCATCAACACGCCTACCACACAACCCTACATCTGCTTATTCAGTAGCCTAATAGACATTGGTACAATAAGTCAATACGATATGTACAATAAGTCAGGGTCGCAGTTTATCTTCTTAAAACTACTGACTCTCACCGGCCCCCGTAGTGTAGTGGTTAGCACTTCGGACTATGGACCGGGAGACCCGGGTTCGAGTCCCAGCCGAGGCAAGCGGGATTTTTCCTACCTGGGCCGGCTCCTGCCCAGAGCGGGTGTGCTATGGGCCCAATGGGGAGGCTGTTGCCACACAGCCGAGCTTCACCCACTTCACGGGTGCGACTTTGGGGGTGCTTCCTTTTGTATGACACGTCTTATAATGTGGATGATTACCCAGGCCTGGTTAATGCCGGGATATTTATGACAGGAAGCGTGGAATGCGGCCCTGTCCCGCAGTCCCAAACCACACGGACCTCCATAGCATCATCTTACCATCATCCTCATCTCCATCATCATGCATAATAAAAATTGCCCCAACTTCCGAGCCCTCCGTGGATTCCACCCATGACCTGGGAGGAACACCACTGGAGCCGGCAAAGAGTTGTGGCAGAAAAACCCCCCCCCAAAAAAACAACAACAACAACAACTACTGACTCTCCGTTTAAAATGCTAAAGGGCGTGGCGATAAGTTTTCAACCAAAATCAGATTTTGACTCGGACGCCGCGAGAGCCTTCTTAGCCCGGACCACTAAGCTCATGAAATTATCAACTAATTGCCGTTTTAATTAATGGCGGGTGTGGCGTGACCGGCCAACAACGTGAGCTGTTGATGAGAAGGAAATCCTGCTTAGAGAGGACATTACGCCCCGCGATACCAGATGAAAAGCGTCTCTCTCTGACCGCGTAATTAGGAATCAGTCTTGGAGATCGCCAAATTAAAAACCTTGGCTAGACTGTCAGCTAGGCTTG
>JACVVK020000093.1:85000-117500 GCA_018292915.2 Batillaria attramentaria
GTTAAGAGCCGGCTTTATGCTTGTTGCTCTACTGTGACCTCCATAGCATCATCGTACAATCATTCTCATCTTCATCATCACGCATAATGATAATAATAACTGCCCCAGCTTTCGAGCTCTCCGTGGATTCCACCCATAATCTGGGAGGAACACTACTCGAACTGGCAAAGACTTGGAAGCAGAAACAAAGGGAGAAGCACCACCAGAACAACTATCCGCAGTGTTGACTCAACCCCCCGCCAGCCTCCTCCAAACATCCCGACAACCACCGCGCAGGAGATGACTCCGTGCGCAGTCAGGCGTAACGAAACGGAAATGGAGCGTCGCAATATTCTTGCAGACGGCCCCGGGATGGCTGGTCCCAGGGACTTAGGAGTCTTTGACGACAATCATCGCAAGTTCCGATTCCAGCTGCCGGTCCGTTTTATGTCTAGGCCGCTCGGGGACACAGCGCCGACAGGTGAGATTGTGCGGGGAAAGGGAAGCAAACTTTGAGATGACGATCGCCGCGTCAGGTGGATTTTGCTGTTTGTCCTGGGACGCGGAGAAAATAGAACGTCTCCCTCCTTCCCTGCTCTCCCCCCCTCCCCCCCCCCCCCCCCCCCGACCTCTTCTCCTGCCGCACGCCTTCCTTCCATATCTTGTCACGTGCCTCAGTCCTTCCTTCCCCACTTTACCATCTACCCTACTCATTTCGTCCCTACCTTATCACCTACATCAGTCCTTTCTTCCCTACCCTTACCACCTACCTCAGTCCTTCCTTCCCTATCTTACCACCTACCTCAGTCCTTCCTTCCCTACCTTATCACCTACCTCAGTCCTTCCTCCCCAACCTTACCACCTACCTCAGTCCTTCCTTCCCTGCCTTACCACCTACCCACTCCTTCCTTCCCTGCCTTACCACCTACCCCAGTCCTTTCTTCCCTATCTTACCACCTACCTCAGTCCTTCCTTCCCTATCTTACCACCTACCTCAGTCCTTCCTTCCCCCACCTCCCGCCCCACGCGTCACCTGTGTGCGTTAACTCTATTCCCACCAAGGAAGCTTGGGGTTGTGCACCCGTGGCCACACTAAAACAAGAATAATGAAATTCTTGTCTGCGTGGATTTAACTTTGGCTTAGTGGGAGCGTTGCACTTTGATTATACTCGTGTTTGCTGCAATAAGAGTTGTCAAGGAACTGTAAATCTTGCCTGTTGCGAAAACCGAAGAAAGAGTCAAAAACGTGGAATACTCGTGCGCGGTATAAAACACCAACAAGAACAGCAGTAACATCACACACACACACACACACACACACACACACACACACTCCCCCCCCCCCCCAAACCACCACCATCCCACTGAACCATCCCTCTCCTATCCTTTTTCACATTTGATCTTTCCAGTCCCCCATCCTTTAAAAGGACGCTAAATGATCTGTCTCCATCATCGTCAATCTGGAATAAAACAGTCCGTTGAGTTTAGTGGTCGCTGGAGACTTCGTGCCCCACTTTACACCTGGGCCATCAAGTCAGTCGACTTCGTTATTTCTGTGGTCGGCAGTTGAAATAAACAGATAGTGGTGAATTGCGGGCCTGTGTAAAAGTGTTGCTAATCTTTGCAGGTGTGTGTAGCGCGAAGAGGGTTCTGCTACGCAGGCGGCCTGCGTGATTTGGCGTGAATCGCCGTGGCTGGGAGACAAGAATTTAAAATATTTAATGTCTCGATACGTGCTGCAGGCAGACAACAGCGTGGGGGAAAACGTTTCATCGAATGCGCTTCAGTATCAGTCACGTGGGTCACAGTATAGCATCTGAGACAGTTGTGGTGACTCTTAGGCCGGCGTATAAGTTGTTCTAGATGTTGTTCTAGAAGTTGTTCTAGAAGTGTCTGTCTGTCTGCGTGCGTGCGTGTCTGCCTGCTTGCCTCTCTGTCTGTCTCTCTGCCTGCTTGCCTCTCTGTCTGTCTGTCTCTGCCTGTCTGTCTCGCCCTGCCTGCCTCTCTGTCTGTCTCTGCCTGCCTGCCTCTCTGTCTGTCTGTCTGTCTCTGCCTGCCTGCCCAGTCTCTGTCTGTCTGTCTCTCCCTGCCTGCCTCTCTGTCTGTCTGTCTGTCTCTGCCTGCCTGCCCAGTCTCTGTCTGTCTGTCTCTCCCTGCCTGCCTCTCTGTCTGTCTGTTTCTCTGCCTGCCTGCCTCTCTGTCTGTCTCTGCCTGCCTGCCTGTTTGTCTCTCTCTACTCGCCTACCTCTTTGCCTCTGTCCCTGCCTCTCTGTCTGCCAGTCTGTCTGTCTGTCTGTTCCTCTCTCTCTCTCTTTGCCTCTCTGTCTGTCTGTTTGTCTGTCTGTCTGACTGTCCGTGTATGTTGTAGGGTATTGTAATGTAATGTATATTGTCGTCACGTTTAACAACAAAAACACCCTCGCTGTAAGAACTGACTATTAACACTGAGGGTCAAAAACGAAAATTTGCAGACAACTTGCAGACGCGGTCTGGAGGAGAGCACTTTTTTTTCTGTTGCCATGTAAGTCCTGATAGGATGATGGCACGGTCACACCTTCTCACCTTTTCCTTACCTTTGTTCCCTCTGCTCCCTTCACTTCTCACCTTTCCACGCGTCTTCTCGCGAGGAGAAAATCCGGAAAGCAATTTCCTGCCGTACAAGGTCCACGCAGGACTACCGTCAAACGGTAAAACGACCTAGGCGCTTATCGAAATTCATTGCGCTTAAGCCCCTTTACCGCGTCACGGTAGACGACCGTTCAACGGTGAAAGGCCCTAAGCGGATATCAAATCAATGGCGCTTAAGCCCTTTTACCGAAGGTCAGTAGAGGTATTGGCAAAATCTTGCGGGCCGCAAGACTCTGGCAACTTAACCACAACAACAGTGGGTGTAATTGCGCGGGTTTGTCCAATAGACTTCTTTGCAATGCACCCAGCTTAGCTGCAGTTTGGCTTAGAGGTTGGGCGGGTTTCTAATTTGATTTTTTTTTTTGATCGCTGACTTAAAAGGGTGAGCGATGGTCTAATAAGCAGCGCGTCGAACTTAGCCGCTGCGCCACTGAACGGCTGTCACCGCTGTCACGATGAAGCGTGGGGGTTCGAGCCCAGGTCGAGCTTGTGATATGTGATACCGGGTTTTCCTAGCTACCGGGCTGCTCATCGGGGGTTTCTCTCAGGATTATCCGGCTTTCCTCCCCCAGCACCCCCCCCCCCCAAACACACACACACACACACGCACACACACACACACACACACACACACACACACACACACACACACACACACACACAGAGTGCTGTGACGCGCAGCCCAAATTTTCCGAAAAGGGACAATAAAGTGAAAAAAAAAAAAAAAACTCGCCGGGAAAACATTGCGTCATTTCTATATACATGCGCTATACGCGGCATACTCGTCCCACTTGGTCTATTTTTTAGCAACTCTTGTTTCAAATACCGGTTGACACTTGTAAAGACTTTAATAGACCAGCGCCTGGAAATACAACAACGCAGTTTCGCCGAATGCGTGAGGTGTGTGCTCTTGAACCTGTCAGATGAATCAAGTCATTGAATCAGAGGCTTGTATCTAGGTCACGGCGGACCTACACTGCCCAAACAAGGTCAAGGACTACCTTCAATTCTGCGTGGTGTGTTGAGTTAGTTAGTTAGTTAGTTAGTTAGTTGGGTCTTAAACGCCGCGCAAGCAGCAAATACTATTTCGCGGCTGAACGTAGTCTTGAAATAGTCGTAATTTATAGACGTGTTGAACCAAACTCCAGTTGGTTTTTTTTCACCTCGTGAAAGGTTATTTTCACGTCTAGATCCACTCCTATGCAATACTTGCCACACAGTTCTTCGCTGTTCTCCATCCAGTTTCTGCAAACCTGGTTCAAACCATCGTACTGGAAAACAGACCTCGCCAACCGTTCCACGTAGACCAAACCATGTCTTGAACGATCCGGCGATCAATCTCCGAACTTGATTGGAATTAATCTCGCTCTGTGATGCCGATTGTGAGCATCATACGGGCAGTAAGGCGGAACAGAGAGAGAGAGAGAGAGAGAGAGAGAGAGAGAGATTGTGGTCAGAAAAGTCAATGTGCGCAAAATGCAAAATGTCTGAAGGATTTGATGGACGCTTTTGACTGGGCCTGTTTTTCAAATCTCTCTCTCTCTCTCTCTCTCTCTCTCTCTCACACACACACACACACACACACACACACACACACACACACACACAGTGACACACACACACACACAGTGACACACACACACACGCACACACACACACACACACACACACACACACACACACATGGAGAGAGAGAGAGAGAGAGAGAGAGAGAGAGAGAGAGAGAGAGAGAGTTGTTTACCTGTAAAATTTTAGCTGTTACGAAATTCTTCAGCGAAGCGGAACAGACACTGAAAGTTCTGCACCTGAGATCATCATGCGCGATAGAACACTGGGCACTGGAGCATTGTGTATGTACTGTGTTTAGTGTCACTCAGGCTATCCGGACAAACCTTTTTAATTCGTCATTCCGATAACAACAAACGCAGGAAAAAAGCAAACACCAAGAGATGTGTGCACGCACACCGGGACACACACACACACACACACACACACACACACAGAGAGAGAGAGAGAGAGAGAGAGAGAGAGAGAGAGAGAGAGAGAGAGAGAGAGAGCTTTAGTCTCTTATTAAAGACACAGTACCGTGCAAAAGAGAACGCTTTGATAATTATGGACATAATCTGGTTACCACGGTGCCTCAGTCAATGACGCGACGTCCGGTTGCAGTGAAAGTATACATAGCCAAATAACAGCGAGCACACACACACACACACACACACACACACACACACACACACACACACACATGCACTGCATCTCCTGGGACACAAAAACATTATATCTCATAGTTACATCAGTTTAGGTGTCTTTACATCTTTGTTTCCAGATTATGTTGGATCCGATCATGACACCGGCTGAACAGTATTTAACTATGGCTTTAGCACGCTTAAAGGGTATGCCTGCCAGACTCAGCCCATCAGTTCACACACACACACACACACACACACACACACACACACACACACACACACACACACACACTGTAACCGGAGACACTGTTGACAGCATAACGCATGTCAAACATAAATGTCACATGGAAACCCGAGAAGCGGGCAGAATGATTTCCGAAACGAGCAAAACGCTTATGACGATTACCCTAATAAAAAGATAATTGCCGAAAGATGGCGTTGGTAATCTATCATGTGATCAAAAGAGAGCGGGCGGGACACCTTCCGAGCCATCCCCCTCCCCCGGCGCGTGTCCCACACTTCAGGATGAGGGCTGCAACACGCGCCGAGCTCAACGTAACAGGAGGGAGGGGTCAGGTTTTCATGGTGTGACAGCGGTGACTCTTGGGGTCATGACCTCCTGCTCTTGGGCACGCGACACGGGGGTATATCAGTCGTTTCCTGGTGGCTCAATGGGAAGCGTGCGGCGTTCGGCGTGGCCGGGGATCCACTGCTCTCACATTTCGTGCGAAGATTCATCATCCGGACCACGAGTTTGCCTAGCTACGTTGCCTAACTACGTTACTGTAGTAGGCGTAAGGACACAAACTGACCGCGGGGTCATGTTCAGAGCCGTAGCACAGCTCCTAAAAGTGCTCCGGCCATAAAAAAATAAATAAAAAGGTACGGTCCCTGGCCATTATGTTCTCCTCAACTTCGACGGAAAACAAAAGAATTGTTACTTGTTAGAACGGGGAAACGCAAGTTAAAAAATATTTTGATGAAGAGGCTTTATTTTGGAAGAACTTTTGCTTTAGAAACCCTCCTGACTGTACTCATGAAGACGAGTTTTTTGTTTGTTTGTTTGTTTGGTTGGTTGGTTGGTTGTTTGTTTTTTGCCAAAAAGTGGTCCGGCCATGGCCGGACTGGCCGGTAGGGCTGCTACGGCCCTGCATGTTTGATGTTTATTCGAGGTATACTGTCTGGCGAGTGTGTTAGTCTGTACTGATTTTTGTTGTCATGAAAAAGCGTGATTTTTGTGTTGTGTAGGACAAGGTGCATGCCAGGCGGTCACAAAAAGAGGCAAGCTGCCAGTGAAGCTGGGACTTTTTGCACAACTCGGACACAAGTGAGGCAAGCGGAATTATGTGAACTGCCTCTCTGGCCTAAACAGAAAGTAGACGTGCGTAGTAGGCCTGAGCGGAAAGGAGACAGTCAATAAAAAAAATAAAAAAATTCCCCTGCCTTTGAATGGTCTGTTCATGGTAGTACATGTAATTGTTTCTAGACTGAAGCATTTTAGGGGTGACTATGATGCTTGAGGCTAATAGGGAATATATAGGCATACTGTGTATTTGTGTCCTTCGCTCTGCAATGCAAAGACTGGTGCATGCTCATATTTCAAACATACGACTCTGCGTGACAGCAGTCGATCGTCGAAACTTCTGAAGTGCAGTAGCACGGAAACACACGCGTCCGTTTCCACTTACACCCCATGTATACAAAGTATACAGACCTTCGGAATTCCTAATTTTCACACTTCCGCACGCGAGATGTCAGGACTGCTGTCCTTTTTGTCCAGTCGCTACTAAAAGTTCAGCGAGATTTCTGGTCAGACCCGTCTAGACGCATGCGCACTTGTAACACATTTTGTACTTCCGAATTCCCGTATTGAACCGCAGGCCCGAGTCGTATCCTCGGCTTGATTGCGCGTTAAACTGCGAATCCGCTGTAACCTGTCCAACTGTCTGGCTTTGGGCGGAGCTGAGCGGAAATAATGACGCAACAACAATTGTCCGTTTCTGACTTGATGACTTTTGTTGGGCGCTCGTAACACCCGGCTGTTGTCAAACTCAAAACCTTGCCTTCCATTTTTTTTTTTTTTTTTTTGGTAAGGCTCGATATTATCGAAAGTTTAAAAAAAAAAAAAAGGGGGGGGGGGGGAGAACAATTTTTAATGTTTGGCACAAATGTGTTTCGCAGGGAGGCGCGGTAAACGAACAGCTTGTATTCATAATGCATAAGCATCAGATGTAATATCGCAAGGTGGCAGACGAGGTTGACTATCGGCCGCGGAGGAGCAAAGTGGCTTGAAAAGGAGGGAGGCGGGAAGGGCAGCAGGAGGAAGGGGGGAGGGGGTGGCTGCGAAGGCCAGCGACAGAAGAATAGGGGACGGATGTGTCGGGGGTGGAAGTTGTGTGGCAAACAGGAAACCGATACCGGATCTATAACGACAGGTGGAAAGCGAGGCGACCCCCCCCCCCCCCCCTCTCTCTCTCTCTCTCTCTCTTGTTCGTATGCTTCCCAATGTACCTCCTGCAAATTCCTTTGTTTCTTGTTTTATGTTGGAACCTGTTTTTATCCTTGTTCTATTACTCCCCCCCCCCCCCCCGGGCTTTTACTTACACATGTATATTAACAGGACAGCTATGCAGGCAGATTTTGAAGCCACTAAACTGAATACCACCCACCTCCTCCCCTCTCTCTCTCTTGTTTGCATGCTTTTCAATGTACCTCCTGCAAATTCCTTTCTTTATTGTTTTATGTTGAAATCTTCTTCTTTTTTTTTCCCTCGTTATATTACTTTTAATCTCTCTCTTGTTTGCATGCTTCCCAATGTACCTCCTGCAAATTCCTTTGTTAATTGTTTTATGTTGGAAACCGGTGTTGTTGTTTTTTTGTTTTTTCTCGTTATATTACATTCCCTCGCTCTCTTGTTTGCATGCTTTTCAATATAAGCTTACCTCCTGCAAATTCCTTTCTTCATTGTTTTATGTTGAAACCTGTGGGGTTTTTTCCTCGTTATATTACTTTCCCTCGCTTTCTTGTTTGCATGCTTTTCAATATATCTCCTGCAAATTCCTTTGTTAATTGTTTTATGTTGGAACCTGATTTTATCCTTCAGTGTTAGATAAATTCTTTTCCCCGGGCTTTTACTTACACATATTAGCAGGATAGCTAGGTAGGCAGATTTTGCAAATTTCTTTGTTTCTTGTTTTATTTTGGAGCCTGTTCTCTCTCTCTCTCTCTCTCTCTCTCTCTCTGTGCGTTTTCATTGAGTTTAAATGTGTAACTTGTTTCTACATTCCCCCCTATATTCCTGTAGCTTAAAGATTGTTCTTCTTTTGCTCATATTCTCGTAGTTTAGCAACAGCAAGTTCAGTCGAACATGATATTTCTGCCAAACTGACTTGTATCGTTGGAAAATAAAGATTATTGTCATTGTCATTGTGTGTGTGTGTGTGTGTGTGTGTGTGTGTGTGTGTGTGTGTGTGTGTGTCCCCGTGACGGCGCTTGTACCCGGAACCAGGCAAAGACAAGTCTGCCATCAAAAGGTGTTTGTAATCAGAATAATATGAAAGCCCGGGCCCTGAAGTGAAGGTCGTTAAATATTCACAAGCTTATCTCACGCGCCTAGCTGAGCTAAGGTACGGCGTAGTATCCCACAATGCCTGTGTGTGACACGTGGTTTGCTCACGTGAGTGCCGCGCAGCCGGGCTCGTCACCTGAAGGATGTCCGAATGTCACGTGCAGGCAAAAGTTCTGTGAACTTGGGACAAGGAAGCTGCTCTTTTTGTTCGTAAAGCTTCCTCGTCCTTGCCGTTTGCATCCTGTTGCGTATAACAATATCTGGAAAACGCAGGGGGGGGGGGGGGGGGTCATTTGTACGGGTCATACCTGTAAAAGAAAAAAAAAAAAGCCTTAGAAAACATAACTATTACGGTCTTGTCACTTGTCTGCCTTTTGTGCATGCGTCTGACTTTGCCTGCTGGATTCCCGACAAAAGTACTCGTATTTCGCTATTTATCCTTGAAGTTGTCCTGATGTTTAGTGTTTTCCGTGTTTAAAAAATTATTTATTTAGTTATTTATTTGGGGGGGGGGTCGTTTTATTTGTTGGTTTGTTTTTCTCTGTTTTTCCTCTGTGTGTGTGCGGGGAGGGGGGGGGGGGGGGGCTTGTAGATCTTCGGGCTTTCAATGCTCAAGTCGTGAGTTTGAATCCCGGCCGGCTAGGAAAAAGAAAAAAGTGATGTGCTCCCTCAACCCCCTACCTCTTCTTCTTCTTGATTTAAACAGTTTTTATTCATTTTGGACAGAAAATTCACTCACACAATCAGTTTCGACAATACCGAGCACAACAAGTTAAAAACTTATGAATGTGCTCATAAGTACAAAGAAACATTTGCGGCGGAGTATTATAAGACAGATCTTCTTCTTCTTCGGCGTTCGACAGCTACGCAGCTACAATCGCATCCCGAGGGATGCCACAAACTTAGACGTCCGGTGGAGGTCGGCCGCGTTCCCCAAGAGCTTGGTATTGAGGTCCCCCCCCCCCCCCGCTCCGGCCAGAAATGTTGCCGCATCTCCTTGTGTAGGGGGCAGTCCTGGAGAACGTGGGATGGGGTCTGTTCGGCCAGACCGCACTGACACAGGGCTGTGTCTGCCACTCCTATCCTCTTGAGGTGGGCTTGGAGACCACAGTGGCCTGTGCGCAGGCGGTAGATGGTGGTCTGGTGTCTCCTCTCCAGCGTCCTAATGGGATCTTGGTCTGCCCGGTATCCGTCATACCCCCTACCCCACCCCTGTCCCTCGTTGCCCGACTTTGCTGTAACCCATGTGGGACTGAATTACTGCTGACGTTTACATTTCGAATTTTAATTACGTGTGGACAAAAGCGTCTATATCACAGACAGTTTCACTACATTTTGCACGATATTATGGTGTCACCTTGATCTAACGACTTCTCTTAATAATTAATCTTCTTCTTTGATGTGGGGAGGAGACAAGTGTGTGGGGTCTTTGTTACCTCCCCTCCCCTCATCGCCCAGGTTAACACCGGCCAACTGAAAGCCAATCTTCGGCATCAAAAATGAAAACACACCGCCATTGTTCCGAAACAACGCTGTTCGCCTCCCTCACTGAAGAGCTCGCGTCAGGTGGGAGTCGTGTGCCCCTTGTATTGATCGAGTAGCGGGACTTTGAGAGAACTCTTTGGTGTTTGGTTATTGTTGCGTTATGGAGAGTTGTGATTAACTTGTTCTCCCGGTGAGAATCTCAGGCACACTACACGGTGCTGTTTGCTTGGCCGCTTTCCGTCTGTTGGCATTGTTTGAGAGAGAGAGAGAGAGAGAGAGAGAGAGATTGTGGTCAGAATATAGTCAATGTGCGCAAATGCAAAATGTCTAAAAGATTTGATGGAAGCTTTTGACATGGCCTGTTTTTCAAATCTCTCTCTCTCTCTCTCTCTCTCTCTCTCACACACACACACACACACACACACGGAGAGAGAGAGAGAGAGAGAGAGAGAGAGAGAGAGAGAGATTTGCCTGGAAACCAAACCGAGGCTTCTTAAAAGACTCTATCTTACTCTTGGCAAAGTGACAAGCACACACACACACTTTCTCACATCTTTGTTTCCCTGTTATGCAAAAAGGGTGTCACATGAGAGGAATGTGTTTATCGTTGTAAGCATCCCATTTCGATCTGTAAGCTTGAAAAAGTTGTCATGTGTATCTTTAACTTCTGGGTTAATCTTTTGCCTTCTCCCCTCATGCAGATACATGTACTTAATATTTAGTGCCAGATAGACATAAAAGTAAACGATATTTTGTTGGAGCGTGTTGTTCATTTACTTACCACAATCGGTCTTCATACACGCATTGCCCATTTAAAAAATATTACATCAGTTATTACAGCAGAGTGTTTTTGTTGTTGTTTGGGTTTTTTGTTTTGTTTTTTGCTGCCACAAATCTTTGCCGGCTCGAGTGATAATGGGTGGAATCTACTGAGGGCTCGGAAGCTGGGGCAATTTTTATTATTATGCATGATGATGGAGATGAGGATGATGGTAAGATGATGCTATGGAGGTCCGTGTGGTTTGGGACTGCGGGACAGGGCCGCATTGCAGTGGTGATTTTTTTTTGACAAATACCTCTAAGTATCTACTGTTCTGTTCATGGGGTTAATCGATCGAATGGCTGTATGAGTTTGAGAGACCATATATAGTGCTTCCGTAACCATTAAAACAACAACAACACAACAACAACAAAACCTCAAGGACGCTAGTTGTCCAAAATTCTTAACACTTCCCATAACTCTTAAACGCTCATGCAAAAGTCGCCATTTTATTCGAAATTTTCAGATAAGAAGCCACTTCGAGCCATTATTATGCAATTTGCAGCGGTCTCGGGCCTAGCGGGGAAGGCCCACGCTTTGCGTAATAGTGGCTTGAAGTGGCTCCTACTGGTGCGCAGTGGCTTGCTCTTTTTAACCAGTCTTATCATATAGTGGGCGAGGAGCAGTCAGGCTCGGGCTCTTAAGAGTTAACAATATAGGTATGGGGTGGCGCTGCACCGCGGCGACGCGCCTCCCCGGGAGAGGCAGCTCAAATTTCCCGAAAGGGCAATAAGGTAGTATAAAATAATAATGATTAAAACCAAACAAACAACAACAACAACACCCCCCCCCCCCCCAAAAAAAAAAAAAAAAAAAAACAATTCCACGTACCCCTGCGACATCGGGCTCAGCCCAGCAGCCACAAACAGCCATCATAATCCGATCGGCGGCCGATCAGTGCGCCTAATTGTTTGACAGCCAAGATGGCCGCCGCTGACGCCAGGACCCACCATTCGCGACTCCTGACAGAAAAGAGGGACAGGCGTGAATAAACACCGTTCCTTTTGTGAGCGCGCATTAAGACGATTGCTGATTCCTTGTCTCGACGCCTGAAGCCGGACTGAAGATCAATTCTGGAACTAGATGCCAGACCTGGAGACTCTGCCTTCTGGCGAAAAAGGGAGCATATGGTAGGCTGGGTGAAAATGGATGGAATCGGTTGGAAGGCAGTAGTTTGTTAGTTTTTTTATTTGTATTTTTTAATTATTATTAATGGACGATTCATCTTGCTGGCGAGAGGAAATGGTATCCGTGACAACAACAATAACAACAACAACAACAACAATCTCCGCTGCTGAAAAGAAAATGCTAACCAACTGAGACCTCTCTCTCTCTCGTAATTCGTGAACCGCGGTTGCACGGTTACTTTAACTGACTTTTTTTTTTTTTTTTTAAATTGAGCATGTCATAAGCTCGTCTTGTTTATGCTCAAACTGTTTCTCTGTATTTCCTCCAATGCAACGATTAGTGCAGAAAATATGTTTAAATCAACAATCTTCTTGTATCCAGGC
This sequence comes from Batillaria attramentaria, assembly GCA_018292915.2. Taxonomy (NCBI): domain Eukaryota; kingdom Metazoa; phylum Mollusca; class Gastropoda; family Batillariidae; genus Batillaria; species Batillaria attramentaria. The sequence continues at coordinate 97,184 of JACVVK020000093.1, forward strand.
TCTAAAACAATCGCATCTCCACCTACCCTATCGCACCTTTTCAGGAAACTTCTTCACCGAAGACAATAAAAGCACACGCGAAGCCGAGAAAATGGCCTGGCAAGTATTTCAAATGGCTTGTAAATGGCTAGTGACAATAATACATTCATCTTTTGTTGAAAACCTGTCCTAATGGCTGCCAGCAAGACGTTAAAAGGCGACAGAGAGCATCTTAGTTGTTGCGGCAAGTTAAAATCAGGTGGTGGGGTGCAAGTGGGGGGAGGGGTGGGGGGGGGGGGGGTAGGGAGTGTGTGGGTGGGTGAGTGAGTGAGTGGTGGTGGCAGGCTGAAGGGATAAAGTTCGTAGCATTCTGTTCTTTGTAACCGCCGCTATATCATATCAGCCCTCAGATAAATCATTCAGCCCGTTACCAACACCAACCCGTTGTTTTTGCAGTGTGTTTGTATGTATTATGTAGCTGTCAGTGCTTGTATGTATGTCTGACTGTATGTATGTCTGACTGTATGTATGTATGTATGTATGTATGTATATATATGTGTGTGTGTGTGTGTGCGTGCGTGCGTGCGTGCGTGCGTGCATGCATGTATGTATGTATGTATGTATGTATGTATGTATGTATGTACGATTTTATTCGTATTTATTTAGTTGATTATTTATCTATTATTCATGTGTTTATTTATCACCTTCTGTATACATTTGTAAAGCGCCTAGAGCCCCGGCTTCGGAGATTAGGCGCTATACAAATGATTATTATTATTATTATTATTATCATTATTATTATTATTACTATGTGGCGATGTACGTGTCAGACAGTGCGTCCATTCGCGACTCGAGACCCAAGAAGAAACCTCCTGTAACTGAGGTACAAAATGGCCTCTATCGCAGTATTTTAGGACAGTGTGGATGTGTCAAGTGCTTAGAACTGTTATCAACCAATAGGTTAGAGCGCTATATAAGTACTGTCATTATTATTATTATTAAGTGGACCCTTGCCTGCGAGTCTGTGACACTGTGGTTTCGTACCACAAAAACACGAGGTCTCAAAATGCCTATATATTCTCTAATGGCCTCAGGCATCATAGTCACCCCCTAAAAATGCTTTCAAAATTTATCATGCACAGACCAGTTAGGGGCGCGAACCTGACAGGAGTTTTAAAAAAAATCGAATATCTCCTTTCCGCTCAGGCCTTACTGGAGTAATGCGAGTCTACTTTCTGTTCAGGCCAGAAAGCCACTCCACTCAAATCCGATCGCGTCACCTCTGTTTGCCATCCGGGCGCAAAACGTCCCAGCTTCACTGGCGGTGTGCCTCCTGTTGCAATCCCCCCCCCCCCTGGCATGCACCTTGCCCTACAAATACAAATATCACGAAAATCACGCTTTTCGTGATAACAAAAATTATTACAAACTTGCACACTCGCCAGACGTGGTCCTTCAAATAATTACCAAACCACTCCACGGTCAGTTTGTGTTATTACGCCCGTACTTTCGGATCGGAATCAGTGTATTAATTTCATTCATTCATTCATTCATTCATGCCCGTTATGCCGTCTGGCACGTAGGGCAGCAACAAAGGATCGCCACTCTTGCCGGTTCTGGGCCAGCTTCTGAATGCTTCCCCAGGTGTGATGGAGGGTCTTCAGCTCCCCTTCCACGGTTCGACGCCAGGTGTTCTTGGGTCGCCCTCGTTTTCGCTTTCCCTCTGGTGTCCAGTGTAAGTAAGGCTGTGCGGGTGATGTTATCTGGCTCTCTTCGGACACCGAAGTATGAATTTCGAGTAGTCTTAACTCCTAAGAGCCCAAGCCCGATGCCTCCCCCCCCCCCCCCCCCTGCCCGCCCGCTAATCGATAAGACTGATTAAAACGAAACAGCCACTGCATACCAGTAGCAGCCACTTTAAGCCACTTATTCCATAAGCCGATACGGCATGGGCCTTCCCGTTAGGCCCCAGACCGCTGCAGATTGCATAATAGTGGCTTGAAGTGGCTCCTAGTGATATGAAAATTAAAAAAAAAAAAAACGCGATTTTTGCTTGGGCTTTTACGAGCTAAAACATGGCGAACTTCTCCCTTACAGCCTCTTACTGTCTTAAACACCTCTGACTGTGATGGATTCGCTTTGTTTTCCGAATTTTTTTCTTCCCAAAATACTTCGCCTCTTCCCACGTCTTCTATTGACTCCTCGCGTCGCCACGGCTTTTAGTGAGACCAGACTCCCTGCTGCCTCTGTGGTTCCTAAGACAAATGCAGCGCGGGAATTGGAAGTTCATTGTGCTGCTAAGACTGCGTTCGAGTTCGATGCTGGTGCCATCATTTTGTATCCACTTTGTAACCACTTTGCTTGGAGATGGTAAAAAAGGCCCACAGGGGCAAAGCGGAGACAAGAAACGCTGGCAAAACGTCATTGGTTGAGGGGGCGGAGGGGGGGGGGGTGAGTGCCAGATCCAGGAACAAGGGGCACACGATGGCAAAACATTTATTGGTAAAAGAAAGGTGCCATCGATCTGTAGCCACTTTGTCTCTGTTGGGTGTTGCAAAGTGTTGCAAAGGGGGCGCATGAGGAGGGGGGAGGGGGTGGCGGGGGGATGGGGGGGGGGACCAAAAGAGCAAGATCCAAGGAAAAGGGGCACACGGTAGCAAAACAGTTATAGGTAAAAGAAAGGTGCCATCGATCTGCAGCCAGTTTGTGTCTGTTGGGTGTTGCAAAAGGGGCACATGAGAGGTGGGGGCGGGGGAAGGGGGAGGGGGCAGAAAGGGCACACGATGGAAACCATTAATCTTTTTTTTTCAAAGTGCCAGGTTCAAGTAAAGGTTAATTTTTGAGAGTTGATTGCCAGTGTAAGGGACAACTTTATAGCCTTAGGCAATTCAGGTGATATAATCTGTACCTATACACCATTTGGTCATGACTAGTGCCCTTCCTTCGCCTGTGCCCCTTTTTTTTTCACGTGAGCCCCAGGATTGATCCTTCTACGGACGATGCAAACCTACGTCACTTCTGTCTCCTTCTCGGTGTTTCGTTAAGTGGAAAGTCAAAGCTCTTAAGCGCAAATTCCTTTGTCTATTGCTGCGTGAAACAGTCGCGGCTTTTCCTAAAGAATCACACAAAGTGACACACACACACACCCAGAAGTCAATAACTGAGGAAGCGACGGAGAGATGCGTAATGTACGAAACAAAAGAAAGCTTTTACGACAAAATTAGTAACAATAGTTTTGTCTTGTTGTATAAGGCAGTGTCCCTTGCTTCGGGGGTGGGGGGGAGGGGGGTTGGCGGGGTGGGAGGGGGTTAGCACGTTCGTGCATCTTTGTACAGTCAAGAACGGGGATGGGTGTGTGTGTGGGGGGGGGGGGGGGGGTAACACGTTCGTGTATCTTTGTACAGTCAAGAACGGTGTTTATTTATATTTTGATTAATCAAAAAAAAAAAAAAAATCAGGCATGCAGAATAGATTCACACACACACACACACACACACACACACACACACACACACACACACACACACACACACACACACACACACACACACACCATTTAACAAGCACTCATGCACCCATATGTACAGAGACAGAGACAGATAGAGGCAGACAGAGGCAGACAGGCAGGCAGGCAGAGGCAGACAGGCAGAGGCAGACAGACAGAGACAGACAGAGACAGACAGAGACACAGACCGACAGACAGACAGAATAAACGAGTTTAGGAATTATTGACGCAAAGACTCAAATTTCCAGGACCAATATCCTTTACAGAATGCACCCACCCACAGATGTCCTAATGCCCGACAATGGAACCTCCAGACCGAAAAATTGACGTGCAGCTTCTGATGTCAAGCATGTAGGCATTTGACCATTTGGGTATTGCGCATGCGAGTCGGTTGGTTACTTGGTTGGTTGTTTGAGAGGTTGAACTCAGTTGCGACCAAGTGATTTTAGAGTTGTGTACCAGCGCCCTCACTAACAAAACAAAACAAAACAAAACAAAACAAAAATCATAATCATTTCAGCATGGATTTAGCTTTAGCTCAGTGGGAGTGCTGCAGTTTGATTACTGATTATACTCGTGTTTGCTGCAATAAGAGCCATCAAGGAACCGTTGATCTTGCCTGATTTTTGCATACAAGGTCAACACCGAAAAAGAGTCAACAACGTGGGATACTCATGCGCGATACGAAATGTGCTACAGTCTTTTTCCACTCTGGGGGTGGGGTGGGGGTGGGGTAGGGGGGTGGGGGGGGTGGGCAACATACTTACCTACTTAGGCCCCTGGCTCCAAGTGGAGCATAGGCCATCGACAACCCATCGCCATCGCACTCGTTCTGGGCTATTCTTGCCACTCCAGTCCAGTTGGTGGTGATGGGCAAGGCCAGCACAAACATTTGTCCCCAGCTGGGGTTCGAACTCAAGACCAGAGCTTACATTCTTGCGAGTTTTCAAATTAAAGACGGTATTTGTGATGCGTCGTTTTGTGTTGTTTGTACTCGTCTCTTCCGAAAGAGTAGCCTCGTTTTGAGTATCTCGTGCATGCACGTGAGCCGTACCCTAAGGGCCGGATACCCATACGGTTTGTCATTTGGCAGCTTTTAGCGTAATTCAACACGAGGCAACAGGTGGAAAGACTGAGTGTTTTCAATCGATTCTTATTATTTTTTTTTTACGATTATGCAAAAATTACTGGATGTCATTTGAAAGGTGACCGATCTGTGTGTGTGTGTGTGTGTGTGTGTGTGTGTGTGTGTGTGTGTGTGTGTGTGTGTGTGTGTGTCTGTCTGTCTGCCTGTCTGTCTGTCTGTCTGTGTCTGGTTTTGCTGTGTCATGTCGTGGTCATCGTCTGTAGATTTCAACTTTGCACTCAGCCACTCATGGTTAAACGTTTAGTTTCATGTTTTGGGTGGCGATACAACATACACAGGGGCACTCCCCGCTTTAAAGCTGGATGCACCCCAGTCTAAGACTCTCAGTCTCAGACATCCTCCACCCTCACACGCCAGATTTACTCCCAAGCTGGAAACACTCCACTAATGACACAAATCCTCAGGCTGCATGTGGCTTACACTAGAGGGAGTATATCCAGCTTTAACGCGGGAAGTGCCCCGGTGTATACGGAGCTGGACACAGTACATCATGTGTGTCACATCGGGACAGCCGAGTTGGCACAGTGTTGGACTTTAGCACGTGAGTTCGAACCCCTGCTGGGAACCACAACACTATTTTTGGCTTTTTTCTTTTTCTCGTGTGTTCTGTTTTCTGTTATGTAAATATCTATTATTTTTTTTTGTCTATAAGTTTACATAATATGTGTGTGTGAAAAAATAAAATAAAAATAAAAAAAAATAAAAAACTCAACCGAACAAGTTGCAAGTTTAAACGACCGCGTCTTTGTACAGCCGAGCGGTAGAGCGTTGGACTTGCAATGCTCCGGTCGTGAGTTCGAATCTCGGCTAGGAGCCAAATATTTGTGCTGGCATTTTTTTTAAATTTTTTTATTTATTTTTTTTTGGGGGGGGGGGGTGGGGGGGGGGCTGCCCCTTCTTTGATATCATCCGTATGTGGTGGACAAGGACGTTACCCCCCCCCCCCCCCCCCCAGCCACCCAGTCTGCGCCCAAACACCACGTGGCAAGTCTTTATGCACAGGACACATTCAAAATCAGATTGCAAAACGCGTGCTTCATGCATGCCCCCGCCATTCATCTTTCACGTACATTGTCACCTGTCTTCGCCACTTCGGCAGCACGTGTTAGAAATGGCCCTCTTACCTCTTCAGGTGCTTGTCGCGAAGTCAGCGAGGCGTGACCGGCTCTGCAACAGGTGCTCCAGCGACCGTCACGACGAGCCATTCATCTGAGCCAAGGGTCGATGAGCTTTTTTTTTTTTAAAATTTGGCCTTCAATGGAGTATACACTTGCCTGCAATGTGTTGAACATGCGGAACGAACAGCTTCTATCGACAGGTGAAGAAACGGATGCGATTTGAACGTGGAGTGGGGTGGGGGATGGATTGAGGGTGTAGGTGGGGGATGGATTGAGGGTGAGGGTGGGGGAAGCAAAAATGATGTGAGGCGCGCAGTTTCTTTTTGCACACAAGTTCTGCCCACGGTATACAGCTTGGAGATGAGAAGGGAAGGGGTTGTTGGGTAGGAAATGCGCAGCAGATACAGCTGTCTGTCCGTCCGTCTGTCTGCCTGTTTGTCTGTCTGTCTGCCTCTCTCTCTCTCTCTCTCTCTGTCTGTGTGTGTGTAACTTTTTGTGCACAAGAGAGGCAAAGTTGACGTGAGTGGATCTCGGTGAAGTGGCTTACTGGCCAAAACAGAAAGAGACTACCATTACTCCAATGAGGCTTGAGCGGAAAGAAAACATTCAAATTGTTTTAAACTCCTGTCAGGTGCGTGCCCTTGAATGGTCTTTGCATGGTAATTTTTGTTTCTAGATTGAAGCATTTTAGGGATGACTATGATGCCTAAAGCTAACAGGGAATATATAGGCATTTTGAGACTTCGTCCATATGTATTCTGTGATCTGCAGACTGCGCGCCCACCTATACAGCAGACATCGCGTGTGTTGCAAAAACTGAACAAACACGTGGACATTTCCATAACTAGAGAAGGTGGGGGTGGCAGTAGGGGGGATGATAATGGGGCATTGAACTGAAAGCGAGCTATCATAATGACGGCTGTGAAAGGAACGTCGATAATGTGATAGCCGTTGCAGGGGGGAAACCGAACCGTATGTACAGCTTTTACGTCAGGTGGATATTGATAACTGATTGACAAATGTAGATATTATCATAACCCGTGCACGTCCAAACAGGTACCGTGTCAGACCTAATGCATTGCATGCACAGAAAGCATACACCACACTGAATTGTTCTCAGATTAAAAAAAAAAAAAAAATAAATAAAGAGAGAGAATATTTGCGTGGGCAAAATAAGCCAAGCGAACAAAACTCTCCATACGTAAAACCGACGACACAAAAGCAAGTGCAAGCTGACGATTTCAAATTTTCGATATCAAAGACAATTCAACCCTTGTTCATACGCAGGGTTTTTTTTTTTTTTTGTTTTTTTTTTTTTTGGTTTGTGTGTGTGTGTTTTTGCCCCGCCGGAGGCAGGTGTTTCCAAGTGTAATGGGTGCACCGTTTTCAGCAGTGTTTGTTCAAAAGTATGGTTAGTTTAACACTATGTTGTTTTACAAAACAGACCTCAAACAGATTTCTCTGCGGTAATTGTGGTTTGGACAAACATTAGTTGAGAACAGCTCTTCAACAGAGACGTCAGTTTTTCATTGATTATGCTGATTGTTTTGGAAGGTGGGTGGGTGTTTGGGGGGTTCAACGTCCTTTTCCACCACATACGGGTGATACCAAAGACAGGGCAACGACGAAATAGCCAGCTTACTTACCAGCGAACTTACGACCCGAGCAATGGAAGTCCAACGCTCTACCATTCGGCCATCCCGGCTCCCCTGATCGTTTGGGAAGATTTTTAACTCCCTAATCATGAGGGGAGCCGGGGTGGTCGAATGGTAGAGCGTTGGACTTCTAATGCTCGGGTCGTGAGTTCGATCCCGGCTCGGGCCAAATATTTGTGCTGGCTTTTTCATCGTTGCCCCGTCTTTGATATCACCCTATGTGGTGGAAAAGGACGTTAAACCCCCCAAACACCCACCCACCCTAATCATGATGCATGAAACATGTCCACGTCATACTATATACAGTAGTAAGCGCAACGTTCTACACTGGGCCGGTCGGTGGTCTAGTGGTTAAGACTTAGTCACCAGTGCGAGAGGTCAGGTTCGAGTCCCACTCGGAGCAAAGAATTTTTCTTTCTCGTATGTGGCACCGTTCATTCGGGCCGATCGTCGGGGGATTTTCTCCGGGTACTCCGGCTTCCCTCCCCTCTGCTTTGTAAATGTTCAGCCCACAATTTAAAAAAAAAAAATGCAATTCTAAAATTGTGAAACTAAAATTGCTGAGCTTTCCCTTCGCACCACGTGTGATTCACGTGAGCGTGCGTGTTGGATTTAGCTCGCGGCGCTTTGAGCCAAATATCTGGGATAAAGCGCCTATATTCATGCGTTTATTATTATTTATTATTACCGCACAACGCAAAGAGCTATTTTACTAATACTAATTTATGCCGGAGCATGTCTGTGTTTCCAGAGGTGTACATTCCGACGAGTGTATATTTCAGCAGCAACCCTAACCCTAACCCTAGCTTGTTTCCAGAGAATTGACTGCTTTAGGCTAAATTAGTAATTTTGCTGTCAAGTTCTTGGATGCGGGATGTGTGAATTCTGTTATTAGCTAATAAGCAAACACCCCCACCAAAGCTCGAAATGTTTCAGTAGATGCGACACGTGCCTATGTTTCACACGATGCCGCTAATTAACTTATTGTTTTCTCATTTTGACACACAATACCACAAACGCATCTTCTGTTCAATCATTTCAGGTATTTGGCATGTTTGAACGCTTCCTCGCAAGTCCTCGCATTATTTTGACGTACCGCAGACACACGCACGCACGCACGCACGCACACACACACACACACACACACACACACACACACGCGCGCGCCCGCACACACACGCACACACACACATATATTTATATATATGCACGCACGCACACACGCACACACACATGCACGCACGCACGCACGCACAGATATATACACGCACGCACACACGCACACACACATGCACGCACGCACGCACGCACGCACACGCACACGCACACACACGCACGCACACACACGCACACACACACACACACACACACACACACACACACACACACACACTCTCTCTCCCTCTCTCTCTCATGCTGATGCTAACTCATTTTAATATCGAGATTTTTTTTCTTACGCTAAAACGGAGCCATGTTGCGCAGTCTCCACACTGGAAACTCCGCAAATGCAACAACCGCTTTTAACGTTAGAATAATTAGCAACAAAACTCACGATTGCACCACATATACTGCACCGTTTGTTTAATGCTCTCCGTTTAATATCTGATGCTCTAAAGATTACACCTTTTCTCCATGGCAGTTGATGTCGGTAATGGCCACTTCAAAGCCTGCATGATCATGTATCGACAGCTGTTGCCATCCATAACCAACCCTGTGCCACTGGGCTTCACTACCCTTCCCTCTGTACTGACCCGAAATCAACCCTGTTCCCGGTCCGTCGATAACTCTAGGCCCCTGCGATGACGGCCAAGTCGGGCTAACCGAGACCTAGTCATGAGGTCCCTTTAATAATAATAATAATAATAATAATAAATTTCATTTATATAGCGCACTTCTCAGATACAGTGACTCATTGCGCTAACACACATCACTCATACACATTCACACTATACAGACAAACACGTCAATCACATCACACAATACAAAGACACATCAGTTGAAAGCCTGTTGAAAAAGGTGCGTTTTCAGTCCAGATCTAAAAGCTGATAAAGATGGTTGTTGTCTCAGCCCCATAGGCAGAGAGTTCCAGACTGTAGGGGCGGCAAAACGGAAACATCGTTCACCATAAGTTTTCAGGTTTATCTTAGGGACCTTGAGTAGCTTGTCATTAGATGAGCGGAGGGTACGGGACGGAATGTAGGTGCAGAGTGAGGCAGACAGATAAGGCGGAAGAGTATCATCGAAATGACGGTAGGCTAGAACTGCCAACTTGTATTTAATGCGGAAACTGACTGGCAGCCAGTGCAGTGATTTCAAAAGCGGTGTCATGTGGTCTCGCATGCCTTTCCTCAGCACCAGACGGGCAGCACTGTTTTGTACTCTTTGCAGGCACGCGATCTGTTCCGCGGGAAGGCCAGCAAGAACCGAATTACAATAGTCTAGGCGGGAAGTTACGAACGCTGTGACCAGCTTGGCGCAAGTGATGTCTGACAGGCAAGAACGTATGGAAGCGATACGCCTCAGTTGCAGGAAACAAGCTTGTAGGCTAGGAAAATTGCTGAACAAGGTAGAACAAATTTGATCCTAACTTTTTATTACAGATTTCAGAAGAACACAGGCCCCTAATGCTGTGGTGGTCTCCGTGAATTTTTTCTCCGTCCGCGTCACCGTTAAAAACGACCGTTTATCTTGCCATTTTCACTATATGAGCCCTATAAATGGGCTTTTGAGGGTGAGCACAAAGTATGCGTGTTTGCGGGTACAGAAATGCGCAGACCTCCACTCTAAATACGCTCACTGTTAGACAAGACATGCATTGTTGACATACTGAAATTTTACCCCAATCAGAATGATGCTTTTTGGAAAATGGCGGCCATCAGTTTGGCCGTTGATTCAAAGGACTCTGTAAAACGGCGGAATTTGATGCTTGTGCACTTGGCAGGTCACTGCAGGTGACATGTATCGCGGAAAACATTTACGATCATTGAACAATTTAGTCAGGAAACGCTTCTTTGGTGTTGTGAAGTTCCCTTGTCACCGCATGTGCAGGTACGTCTGAAATATGATATCCAAGTGAGCACGTTTTTCGGTAGCGATATTTTGGGGGTGTACTTACTAAAGTAGTTGCTGCGTTGTGAGTAGTGAACGTTTTTTCTCAAAGAGCAGTGCACACTCAAGAATAGTATCCCAGTTGTGTCATATCAAAAGTTCATCAAAATCGCTTTTGTACTTTTGTCACAAACAGCCAACGAAAGTGCAGCCTGTTTAATAATGGCTGCTAGTTCAGTACTAGCACAGTGCAATGGAAATTATGTAGAGCACAACCTCAAGTCTATAGTAGTATGTGGCTGAATTCATTTCAAGTGTTATGAGGTATGTTAATCACACGGCAAACTTGTTTTCAAGGTCAAGGTCATTGATTTGTCTGTTTACTCCAAAACATTTTACTTCATCGCTCAGAATAAGCATTTTGGTGCTGCTAACTTTTGTCCCCGTGGTTTGGTGAGTTCACAGCATCCCCAGAAGAAAAATATGACTGCAAAATCTTCATAACTCAAGCGTGACCTTGGCCTTTACTAGAAGTCACCAGAAAGGCATTCTTATCAATGCATATTAGGCAAATGTTATGCCAAAAGTTGTATTTACAAAATTTTCACCCAGTCTCTATGACCTTTACTCCCAAGGTCAAGGTCACCAAAGTTGTCCACAAGAAATCTTCTCATACAAACATCGTTTGTGCTAATTTTGTTTTGCCTGGTGCTTGTGACTGCTTGTTCTTTTGCTTATTCTAACACAGCGATGAAATAAAATGTTTGGGGGTAAACAGACGAACCGATGACCTTGACCTTGTAAACATGTTTGCCGTGTGATTAACATACCTCATAACACTTGAAATGAATTCAGCCACTTACTACTGTAGACTTGATGATGTGTTCTACATACTCTCCATCACATTTTGCCACGAATGTATGCCAGTAATTTTCATTAGTAAATTTGTGAATGTCCAAAAAAAGGCAACATAACGGCGTTTGTTCCCAAGGAAAAACACGTCGAAAATAAAAAAGATTTCACGGATTTGCTTCTGTGTCTATTGTTTTTTATTTGCATTCGTGTAATTTTATTTTACTGGAAGTTTCATATTACGTTTGTCTAATTTCTGTACCTGTACCTCAAAACAGGAATTAATGAAAACGTCCGGCATTTTCTGAGTGCGTTAGAATTTGAGGCAAAAAGGTATACTTGTAATAGTATTTTAAGGATGCTGGACCATTTCTCTAAAGCATGATGTGCGTCTGCAAATGATCTGTCAAGCGTAGCAGCTGCAGCAGCGTAATATGTCAGCCCGGTCCCCACCAGTAAGAGAATTGGCGTCTATATGGAAAAAGGAAGATTTGATAACTGAGAGCTGCTACAGGCAAATCTGTTGTCATTTCGTTGGACCACCGCAGGGTGTCTGGCCTAACATATCCAGTAGTCAAACTTGAAGTGTGTGCACAATACCTGCTGCAGCGGCGTCATTTGTAATCTTTGCTGTGTATAGTCATTTTTTGAACCCAACCACAATATGGATTCCCCTCATTAACCCTCACAGCCAAAGGGACATAGTGGATGGGCTAGTAACACGTAAGTGCCAAGCCTCTCCTCTAAAAGTTGGTCAATAACAAAAAACGCTGTGTACACTGTGGCCGTCATATCTGGCTACTTGGTAACCCACCCCCGTAGTGGTTAATGCTCTGTTTAATTAGAAAAATGTAATTTAAGTCACCTATTTCAAGCAGTAAAGAGTTCATGAAATTTGATGTTGGATGCACGTTTTCCTTCTCCTGGAATCACTCTACATTTTCCAATATGTAAAACAATGACAAGTTAAAACTGGTGGCTGCTAGCAGCAAAATATAAACCTACCCCCCACGCAGCATGTAATGAAGGAAATGGAAAAAATGGGTAAAATAATGACCGCTGTAAAGAAGACGTGTTTGTTTAGATTCAGGATCTTTCTTCATACGACTAGTCATTGTCTTTTCCACCAAGACAAATGTATAAAAAGAAATTGCTTCAAGTTTAGCCATTATGGCAGGCTCTTTTGGTAAGCACCGCTTTCAGCCCATATAGGGAACTGATAGCTTCAACTAACGGCCATCTATAAGCAATGAATCTCTCATACAAGTTCTGGAAGATAATTCTGAAACACCGAGCATGTGCCCGAATATTTGCATCATATTATACTTGTTTTCGCGGATACACCTTATCACAGCAACCAATCAAGTGTCCCTACTCCCATCATTACGCATATTCAGCCATTATTAAACAGGTTGCACTTTCGTTGGCTGTTTGTGACAAAAGTTCAAAAGCGATTTCAATGAACTTTTGATATGACACAACTGGGATACTATTCTTGAGTGTGCACTGCTCTTTGAGAAAAATCGTTCACTACTCACAACGCAGCAACTACTTTAGTAAGTACACCCCCAAAATATCGCTACCGAAAAACGTGCTCACTTGGATATCATATTTCAGACGTACCTGCACATGCGGTGACAAGGGAACTTCACAACACCAAAGAAGCGTTTCCTGACTAAATTGTTCAATGATCGTAAATGTTTTCCGCGATACATGTCACCTGCAGTGACCTGCCAAGTGCACAAGCACCAAATACCGCCGTTTTACAGGGTCCTTTGAATCAACGGCCAAACTGATGGCCGCAATTTTCCAGGAAGCATCACTCTGATTGGGGTAAAATTTCAGTATGTCAACAATGCATGTCATGTCTAACAGTGAGCGTATTTAGAGTGGAGGTCTGCGCATTTCTGTACCCGCAAACACGCATACTTTGTGCACACCCTCAAAAGCCCATTTATAGGGCTCATATAGTGAAAATGGCAAGATAAACGGTCGTTTTTAACGGTGACGCGGACGGAGAAAAAATTCACGGAGACCATCACAGCATTAGGGGCCTGTGCTCTACTGATTTCTGCAATAAAAAGTTAGGATCAAATTTGTTCTACCTTCCGCTATATAAAAAGCCTAATTAGACTAGCCTATTGACATGTTTTTCCGATTTGTACGTGCATGGACAGTGTCTGGTCGATGGTTACGCCTTTCCTGTAATCGAAGGTCATGTATCCAACCATAGGAAAAAATCATCACATTAATATCTCTGTGGTGGCTGGACCAATATTTATATGATAATAGGACACAACTGACGCTGAATAACGCTCCGTGAAAATATACACTTTGGCCCTACAAGCAACAGTGCGTGCGTGTCTCAGTGGAAAATGTCCTAAGCTAACACTGCAAGGTGAGGTTCGCCGTGTGCCATAGGGGATCCCATTTTAACTTCAGTCAAGCTCAGCTAGTAAAAATCATCGTACAGCTTAGGTACCGCTGCCATTTTTCTTGCATTAGCCTGATGTTTTCCTGTGCTTAGCCACCACGCGAAAGATGTAGCCACCAAAGAGTTTGTTCGCTTGGATCCCTAACCCAGGATGTGACTTCCCCGATCACTCATGGCCCGGGTTACCCGAACTAACCGAGACCGAGCCGAGCTAAGTGATACCTAAGAAGGAAAAAAACAATAATACAGTATACGCCGGTTATAAGAAACTCGAGGGGGGTGAATTTTTTGGTTTCTTATATCCGAGTTTTCTTATATCTGAAAGTCGGATATAAGAAAGTATTTTGAAAAATATTTCTTATAACCGAGTTCAGTGAAAAAAAGGTTTAAAACATTTCTTTTTTCTCAGTTCGTGTATGTTTTGCATTAAATTAAGAAATATCTGGTTTCTCTTAAAGACCTGCACAGAATATATATGTGTAGAGTTAATATACACCAGTGCGCTTGTGTCCTTCAATGTCAGATTTTTTTGTTTGAACATGAAAATACTGTTTTTGCTTCCCAACTGTAGCGCTGGCGGTCATGTGGTAAGAAAAAAAAAGAAAAAAAGAAAGAAAAAACAAAACAACCAAACCAACCAACCAACCAACCAAACAAACAAAAAGGCAAACAAAAAAAGAACTAAGGGGAGAGAGAGAGAGAATTCCCTTGTATTTATAGGATATATTAAAAGTGCATTATGTATCAACTTTTGATCTACAAAACACTCGTCCCATTAGAGTATGATATGCGATGCTTTCCGTGTCTAATTTGGCTATAAAAAAAAGCTGCAAATTAGCTTTTTTTCTGTTGGGAGGGAGAAGGGGGATGGAGGAAAGATGGACCACGTATATTGTCAAAGAAAGGAATTGATCAACAGTTAGTCTAATACTGATAGTTTTATTCTCCTTAACGCGAGCCCTGTAGACAGAGACAGACATACAGAGAGAGAGAGAGAGAGAGAGAGAGAGAGAGAGAGACTGAGCTCCCAATCAGGCAAAAAAAAAAAACACAAAATAATAATAAAAACAACATATAACAATAGAACAACAAAAATGCATCTCGTATTTTTTCTTCTTGCCAACATTCAATTTTGCACGGAACACAATGGTAAAGAACCAATTCAAGAAAAGAAAATCATGCGCCATCATGTGCCTGTCCTAAGTGACGTCAGACCTGACCTGTTTTCTTAGAATTAGTGAAATTTTCTTGGAAATGTACTTTCGGTTTCTTACAATGAGTGAAATTTTCTTGGAAATGTACTTTCGGTTTCTTATTTCCGAGTTTTTGTATCAAGCGGGACAAGAAATCTGCTTTCCTAAAACCGAGTTTTCTTATAAGCGAGTTTCTTGTATCCGAGTTTTTGTAATACATAATAAAGAAGAGTTTGGCCGGGGGGAAAAAATTCGTTGGCAATAACCGAGTTTTCTTATATCCGAGTTGCTTATATCCGGCGTCCACTGTACTCGGTGACAAGGAAAGTGGACAGTTGCGAACAACTTTGAGGCCCCAGTGTTATTTCACAGTGCGCACACAAGCGGTAAAAACTGTCGCATTCACCAGTACAGTACATTCTCAGCCTGTTTCTGTCTCCCTTGCCGCAACAAGCACGCATTTTTCGTGACAGAGCACAAAGCCGCCACTAAAAATGCATGAATGCTGCGGGTTTATGTATGCACGGGGGGGGGGGGGGACAACTCATGCAAGCAATAATCCCGAAGGAGGCTGACAATGTACTGTGCTGGTGAGTGCGACAGTTTTCACCGCTTCTGTGCACACTGTGAAATAACACGGGGACCTCAAAGTTGTTCGCAACTGTCCACTTTCCTTGTCACCGAGTATTTTTGTCTTTTACCTGCTTAGACATTACTTAGCTCGGCTCGGTCTCGGTTAGCCCGACTTGGCCGTCATCGCAGGGGCTTAGAGTTATCGACGGACCCGGAACAGGGTTGACCAGAAATCGGCTGGCCGAGACCTGCGCCGAGACAAGTGATACCTAAGAAGGAAAAAACAAAAAATACTCGGCGACAAGGAAAGTGGACAGTTCTGAACAACTTTGTCGTCAACGTGGTAATTTCACAGTGTGCACAGGAGCGGTGAGTTCTGTCGCATTCACCAATAACAGTACATTTTCAGCCTGTCAGTTTCAGAGATTATAACTTGTCTCGGCGCAGGTCTCGGCTAGTCGATTTCGGGTCAGTGCAGAGGGTAAGCGTAGTGAAGCCCCGTGGTACAGAGTTGAATCAGACCTTCCTGCGATTGTGTGTTACGTGACAATCGTCCCCTTTTCACCCGTTATCTGTCAGGCACACGGCTAGAGTAACAGCTGAGAAGGGAAGGGCTAAATACATACATTTATCTTCAAACGATCTAGAAGTTATTCAGTGAAACGCGCTGTGCAAGTTTAAAACAAGAGCACAGTAAGTTGACAGGGTCAGCGTCACGTGCGTGGTAAGGCATCATCACATCAGCATAATTATTTCTCAGAGCTTTATTCCCCCCCCCCCCAATCTCAGGTCTGTGGAGTTGGAACGCGAGACACCTTTTGTTTTTTCTTCCGCAGTTTTTTTTTTCCTTTTTTAATTTAAAAAAAAAATATTGATTTTTTTTCTTGGGAAGGAGGGGGAGGGGAGTGCGGGGGGGGGGGGGGGGGGGAGGGGGTAGTGGTGGTGTTGGATTTGTTCGCTCTTCGCTTGTGTTTTTCCGGTTTTTTGTTTGTTTGTGTTTTTGCATGGTGGTGGGGGGGGGGGAGGTGGTGGTGATGGTGATGGTGGTGAATTAGTTTTTTCTTTATGTATTTTTCCGGTTTTGTTCGGGTTTTGTGTGTGTGTGTGTGTGTGTGTGTGTGTGTGTGTGTGTGTGTGTGTGTGTGTGTGTGTGTGTTTTGCTTTTTATTTATTTATTTATTTATTTTTATTTTATTTTTTTTTTATTTTTTTATTTTTTTTGGGGGGGGGGGGGGGGGCGGGAGGGGGGAGTGTGGGGTTGTGGTGGTGGTTTTGATAGTTTGTAAAACGCATGGAAACACGAAACACGAATCGGACATTGTTTTTCCGGTGGGTAAAGATGATGCATGAGTCAACCTGCCACAATGCTGCCGGCTCGTTTACGGATCGTTCATGTTTCATTACGGAAGATGGAACGAGACGAATCTCTCTCTCTCTCTCTCTCTCTCTCTCTCGTTGGACTTCTAATGCTCGGGTCGTGAATTCGCCGGTATCTCGGCTGGGGCCAAATGTTTGTGCTGGCTTTTTCATCGTTGCCCCGTCTTTGATATCACCCGTATGTGCTGGAAAAGGACGTTAAACCCCCAAACACGCACACTCACGCACGCACACGTGAGATCACACAAGGAGTGACGCACAATTAAGTTACATGTGACTGTCTGCATGAACCGCCGGCGTGGCAGGTTCGGATGGGTTGGTCTGCTCGTAGGTTAGTACGTTGATTGGTCGACTAGTTGCTCCTTGCCTCCCCCCCCCCCCATTCCCCCCCCACCCCCACCCCCGTTTTTATTTTAAAAGCAGCTAACAATAGCATGCAACAGCAGGACAAGCCCATCTTCCTTTAATCCTAGCATTGTCTGGCGACACACAGTTCGAGGTGATTTGCGATCTCGCCAACAATGTACCAACGACGTAGTAAGGTCATTTAACTACCGCGATACCAAACTTCACCAAACGAAGATCGCTTTTCACCAGCCGCTTCAAATGAAGATTAGCGTGTGCCGCGTGGCGTAGTGGGGCTTCCATCACAAGCAGCTGCCGTCCACTGCCGACATTTCCACGGGGGTCTAATCAAATTGGGCGCCAGCGTTTCCGGTGCTACTCCGAATACAGAATACAGATTGAATACTTTATTCATCCCGAAAAAGGGAAATTGCTTTTTCTGTCCCGCATACTAGTAAACACTAAACATTTTCATAAATAAAACAAATTGAGTAAAACAAACAGAGAGAGAAAGAGAGAGAGAGAGAGAGAGAGAGAGAGAGAGAGAGAGTTTTTAGGGCTTAAAGCCGCGCAAGCCACAAAGACTAATTCGCGGCTGAGTAAAACAAACAGACTTGACCAATAAGAATACTTAAAATCAAGAATCGCAAGACTTTTGTCTTGCGCACCAGCAACAAGCAAGATGCACCAGTACAGATCGAAGGACAGGCAGTCGCAGATGTTGATGAATTTACCTACCTCGGCAGTAAAATCAGCAAATCGGGAGGTACAGATGAGGACATGAAAGCCAGAATCAGGAAAAAGCCCAGCATGCCTTCACAATCCTGCCACCTGTCTGGAGAGCCACTGCCATTTCCACCAAAACCAAGCTGTGCATATTAAACTCTAACGTGAAATCCATCTTATTGTATGGATCTGAAACATGGAAGAGTCACCCAAACCAGCTCTAACAGGATCCAGACCTTCATCAATAAGTGCCTCCGACAGATCCTCCGCCTCCGGTGGTTCGACAGAGTGCCAAACCTAGACCTGTGGACGAGGACAAATCAGGAGTGTATCACAGCTCAGATCAGGAGAAGGAAGTGGCGATGGGTTGGACACACCTTGCGGAAGAGCCAGTCTAATGTCACCCGACAAGCACTTGACTGGAACCCACAAGGAAAACGAAAAAGGGGGCGCCCAAAGCAGACATGGAGGCGTAGCCTTCAGGATGAGCTGAAAGCCGCCGGCCAAGCCTGGGAGGCTGCAAAAACAGCACCCAGAGACCGCATGAAGTGGAGAAGAACTGTCGAGGCCCTATGCTCCACAAGGGGTAAAGAGGGCTGATGATATGTCGAGGCCCTATGCTCCACAAGGAGTAAAGAGGGCTGATGATGATGATGATGATGATCATCATCATCATCAAGAATATAACACACTATCACATACATACAATAATGTGTTTACTAATACTATCACATTGATCAGCTGGTACACGCATTCCCGCATTCACTTTGCACATTCACATACCCTGCTCTCTCTCTCTCTCTCTCTCTCTCTCTCTCGGGGAGCCGGGATAGCCGAGTGGTAGAGCGTTGGACTGTCAATGCTCGGGTCGTGAGTTCGAATACCAGCTGGGGACAAATATTTGTGCTGGCCTTTTTCTCGTTGCCGCCCGTCTTTGATATCACCCATACGTGGTGGAAAAAAGGATGTTCAACTCATAAACACCCAACCACCCACCCTCTCTCTCTCTCTCTCTCTCTCTCTGGGGGGTCGGGGCAGCCGAGTGGTAGAGCGTTGGACTGTCAATACTCGGGTCGTGAGTTCGAATCCCAGCCAAATATTTGCACTGGCCTGTTTCTCGTTGCCCCCGTCTTTGATATCACCCATACGTGGTGGAAAAAAGGACGTTCAACTCATATACACCCACCCCACCCTCTCTCTCTCTCTCTCAAATGTGGTGATATTCACTTGAAAAAGATCAATTCTCTCTATAAACGTGGTATAAAGCTTTTACATCCTGGGCCCTTACCCACAGAAGAAAAACTTAGAGCGCTCGAACTTCTCCCCCTTACCAAGCATCTTGAGTTCAACCGGTGTGTTTTCATGCACAAGATAGTCCACTGTAAGGCTCCTCCATATCTTACCACGTTCTTTCAACCAAGTCAGCGACACAACGCAAGAAATGGCCTGTTCCAATTACCATTACCTAGATTGGACATTTTTAAAACAAGCCTCTCATTCTCTGGGTCACTTTCATGGAACCAGTTGCCAGCATACTTAAAATGTACCCCGAAGCTTCATTCATTTAAAACTCAACTTCTCAGATACTTACGTAAGTCATAGGTCCACGAACAATATCTGAACCATGCTAAATTACTCGTTATCAGATGGCACTATTACATGTTACCTTTTTACAAGTTATGTTGTATACTACAATTTCAAACACCATGCTATCTACTTCTTCACCTATTTTCCGATGTGTTTCCTTTGAATTTCTTGCGCTTCTTTGTATCTTTGCATGTTTTTTGTTTTTTTGTTTTTGTTTTTTCTACTTACTTATTAGATTACTCCCTTTGTGCCTGGTATACTTTTTTTTTGTAATGTTAGCCTTTATTTTTTTTAGTGTTCGTAGATTAGCAGGACAGCTTGTAAGATAGGCAGACCATGCCTACAAGTCTTTATCCTGAAATAAACGTTTCAGTCAGTCAGTCAGTCAGTCAGTCTCAACGAACAAAATTAATGAGAGTGCTACTGTTTGGTCCGTCGTCGAAACTTTACAACCGAGGGCAGCACTTTGTTCGACCTCGGCCATTATGTTTACACCCCCCCCCCTCCCCCGCGTCCACTGTCGACTGTTGAAAATTGTCCGAGTCAGAAACCACCTGTAAAACGTCCCATTAAACGACTGATAAATGGACCCAGCCTCACCGGAGCGTCCGTCCGTTTAGTTGACTGTTGATGACAGTTTGAAAAACCTGCAGTGTGTCCCCACAGTGTAACGGCTTGAGACAGCAAGATGTTACCACCGCGATGCTATCTAGGGTCTGGGTGGGGGGACGGTTTCTGATCCGGGTAACCAACTACACGAGCGGAAGATATTACCTCC
>JACVVK020000093.1:122500-222500 GCA_018292915.2 Batillaria attramentaria
TAAATAAAGCTGATACGGCGGTTTATGGCTGTAGGATTTCCGCTCAGTAACGCATCGTAACCTCTCGTTTGGCAGAGTGTTGTGTTTCGGTGGATAAGAGAGTTGTGATGTAGGCTGTCACAGTGAGAAGGGTGAGTGGGTGGGTGGGTGGGTGGGTGTTTGGCGGGTTTACCACTCGATTCCACCACATTCACGGTGATATCAAAGACGGGACAACCAGAAAAAAATGCCAGCTTAAATATTTGGCTTCCAGCTGGGGGTTTGAACACACGACCCGAGCATTAAAAGTCCAACCAACGCTATACCATTCGGCTATCCCGACGGTTCGAAGGGAAGAAGAGTGGTGATGGAAGTGGTGGTGGTGGTGGTGGTGGTGGTGTGTGTGTGTGTGTGTGTGTGTGTGTGAGAGAGAGAGAGAGAGAGAGGGTGGAGGGTGAGGAACGAAGGACACAAATACACAGGCCTCAAAATGCCTATATATTCCCTGTTAGCCCCAAGAAGGAATTTTCTCTCTCAGACTGTTTGTTGTTGTTGTTGTTGTTGTTGTTGTTTTTGTAGCTGTTGTTGTTTATTTACCTTGCCCCTACTATCACGTGTATTTGAGTCAGCCACAAGTCGTAAAATTGACGTCCTTTGTCTCAGCGAAGCCTATGAGACAGTTTCACACAGTTTGCCAAAGTCGTCCCTGCAGATTTGATACCGAGTGGTTGAGACTGATGTCACAGACAGGATGCTGGTAAGGGGGGAGGAGGGGGGATGTTGGAGATAGCGCCCTTATGGAAGCGTCTCCACCCGACCCGTCACTCTCTGTGGCAGCACGCACGTGCCACCGCCATGCAGTAAAATGGTCACAAGTAGTTTGGAGTGTGTGTGGTGTCCCACAGATGTCAAAATCACACAGGCCTAAAGCATGCTCTTAACTGGGCACAGCGCGCGAAACACATATGTGCACATCACAGTCGTTGCGCTCGGTGTGTCTACTAACTACAAAACCGAACACAGCAGTGCTCGGTGACAAACCGATAGAAGATGCACTGTCCGCCATGCACGGTTTGCACGCCGAGTGACGTAGTACAGCCAATCAGAATCTGTTGCGGAAACCAAAGTCACAGTTGTGGCTATTTGAAATCCAGGTTGCTGTGATGACGCCACAGTGGGGGAAACCCCCCAAAATCACAACTGTGTCACAACTGTGGACAGCACTGTGGCGCTCCGCAGTGCCCAGTTAAGAGCCGGCTTAAGACTTCGAAAGTACGGATCTAAAACTCTACAGACATCATGTTTTGTCCAGTCGCGCGCACCATACACTGCAACCGATATCGGCGCGACCGGTATGCGCGAGCGATCAGCCAGCAGGGGGGCGTGGTCGTCTGGCTAAGTGGACAGTTGCCCGGCAGTCTCGCGCAGCTCACGCGCAGCTCTCGTGCAGGCCTGACGTCCCGGGGGGAGACCGGTCAATTTTCTTGATTTGCTTTTAATTATGGAAATATTCCTTCCCCACAATGCTTGCCATTACGGGTTAAGTGAATCTATCTAATTACATCCTTTGACAAGATGGGGACGGGGGAAGTAACTCACGGGAGAAAGGGGAGTAACTCATGGGCTGGCCTGGCGGGGCGCCTGTCACAACAGGGGCCGACAATCAATGTGGTGATGGCAGAACCCCCCGGTTGATATCAGACCCCGAGAAGTCACGGGTTGGGGAATAAGGTCAGTGTGTGAGAGGAACCCATCAGCCCGTCCGTCCCGTGCTCGTGCCACCGTGAACCTCAACAAGGAGAAACGATAAAGCTGACAGGTTGTCGCTGTCGTCGTAATCGATTTGTTGTTTTCATTGTCAAAGTCATCGTCGTTTTCATCATCATCATCATCATCATCTTCTTCTTCATCGTCGTCGTCATCGTCGTCGTCGTCGTAACCGATACCACCACCGTCGCCGTTGTCGTCGTTGTCATCATCATCATCATCATCTTATCCTCCTTCTTTTTCTTCATCATCATCATCATCGTCGCCGCCGTTTTCGTCATCATCACTAACATCGTCGTCGTCGGTCTTCTCCTGTTGATCATCATCGTCGTTGTCATCGTCATCACTGTGGTCGTCGTTTTTTTATCATCGTCACTAACGTCGTAAACGTCATCATTGTCATCATCATCATCTTCGTCGTCGTCGTCGTTAGGTTATTAGATTTTTGTCATCGTCGCCGTCAAAACCAGCCTTTTCGTGAAAATCAACGTTCTTGCATTTACCACTCTCATTTCGAACTAGTATGGCCGAGTTAGTAGAGTAATGGAAAGTTACGGTTGGGAGCCAAAATAAATAAAACGTGTTCTGGAATTACCTTTGTCGTTCACTTCCAGTAGGTGTTCCTCTATTGAACTACGTTGTGAAGAGTTTGAGTACTCGACTACGTAGTTAGCATTGTGATTCTTACGCTCAACGTGCATGGCGCTACGTGCTTGCATTCACCTTAGTGCCGTGCATGTTGTGTTTAATCTTTATCTGAGAAACAAATCGATACGGCTACTCTGATTCTCCCCGTCTCCACCACCCCTCAACAACCCTTCCCTTTCCTCCCCCCTCCCCCCCCCCCGCTTCCCTGACCCTCCCCACCCCCGACACACATCTGTTTGGATTGTTCTAGCATACTGCTTGAGGATACTGTTTATAATTGAAATACATGTATTCATAACTGGACGACGACCACGTATACCGCATTGTTGAACTACACAGTTTTCTCTCTCTCTCTCTCTCTCTCTCTCACACACACACACACACACGCACACGCACACACACACACACACACACACACACACACACACTGAGGTAGAGACACCTCCGAACACACACACACACACACACACACACACACACACACACACACACACACACACACACACACACACACACTAATCTCACAGACCGTCCTATCAGCCTCCAAAACTTTCCACGCGCTCTCACGCTACACCATCAGCAAGCAAAACTGTCCACGGATGAAGCGTTTCAGAGAACAAAAGACCGGCCCGAAAAGGATGCTTAGAAAGAAAAACACCAGAAAGCGCCCGTCCTCCAGTCTCATTTCTAAGTGCAAGTTTACACAGAGATCCCCTTGTTTGGTTCTCCTGATCGGTTTAGGACCAGACCTCTAATGGTGGGAGCGTTGATAGGAGTTTGTGTGTTCTGTTCGTTAGCTTGTCAGTACGTTGTTGTGGACTTTTTTTTTTCTTTTTTTGTTTTTTTAAACAGACAGAGGTCGTCCACGGTAGTGCAGAGGATTATTTCTTGACAATGAGTTCGGGTGGTTTTATAAAGATACTGTCAGACGTGTCGAAGGTGACACCAGATTAATGAGGGTGGGTGGGTGTTTAGGAGTTTAACGTCCTTTTCCACCACGTAAGGGTGATATCAAAGACCGGACAACGAGAAAAAGGCCAGCACAAATAGTTGGCCCCAGACGGGATTCGAACTCACGGCCCGAGCATTGAGAGTCCAATGCTCTGTACCATTCGGCTTTCCCGACTCCCCCAGATTAATGAACCAGGAAAATTAATGACGATAATAACAATGTGATTTATTTTTAACTACTTTATGATCCCTTTCGGTAAATTTGGGCTGCTTCCCTCGCTGGAAGCGCGTTGCTGCTGTGCTGCGCCACCCAACCTGTACAATCCTTTTTTAAATTTGCCGGAGATCCCGGAGAGAAATTCCCGATGAGCAGCCCGGTAGCCACATATCATAAGCTCGACCTCTGTGTGTGTGTGTGTGTGTGTGTGTGTGTGTGTGTGTGTGTGTGTGTGTGTGTGTGTGTGTGTGTGTGTGTGTGGTTGTGTTTTCACAAGACTTTCATTAAATTGTGTGTGTGTGTGTGTGTGTGTGTGTGTGTGTGTGTGTGTGTGTGTGTGTGTGTGTGTTTTCACAAGACTTTCATTAAATTGTGTGTGTGTGTGTGTGTGTGTGTGTGTGTGTGTGTGTGTGTGTGTGTGTGTGTGTGTGTGTGTGTGTGTGTGTGTGTGTTTTCACAAGACTTTCATTAAATTGTGTGTGTGTGTGTGTGTGTGTGTGTGTGTGTGTGTGTGTGTGTGTGTGTGTGTGAAGTTTAAGTTTTTCATAGGTAAGGCTTCTGTTAGTTTAAGTTTTATTTGTTGATATTTTATGTCTTTTATTATGTTTTGTGGTGGCCTATAATTTCCTTCTGAGATTAATAAAGTAATTTGAATTGAATTGAATTGAATTGAACTTTCGAGCCGGATACAGCTTCTTTAAATAACTGCAGACTGTTTGGAGGTCAGCGGCTGCGACTAAAATTGGAATCCGGTCTGTTATATAACTCGGGAAATTATACAGCTGCAAATCGTCCGTGTAATGAGCCGTAAGTGTTGACCTTGTAAAAGGTTTTGTCCGCATTTGTCCACGGAACTGAAAACAGTATACACTTCAAATGTATTTTGGGACAGTGTTTGCACGCTGGAGTTGCTAATAATTATTTTGGGAGTTCTTCTGATGTTCCCGCGCCTGTTGCTTCATAGTGCAAACTGTTACTTCGTTGTTGTTCAGTTTGGGGTCCGTTTTGTGTGATTTTTGCTTTGTCAACACACCTTTGTGTACTACAGTTCCCGGGTCACGGACTGAATTAGGTGACGACCCTGTAGCACGCTTCTTCTGATGTCATTTCTTCTGGTCTGGTCTCTTCTTTTTATGCCATTTCTTCTGGCCCGGTCTCTTCTACTGATGCCATTTCTTCTGGTCTAGCACGCTTCTTCTGATGTCATTTCTTCTGGTCTGGTCTCTTCTTCTTATGCCATTTCTTCTGGCCCGGTCTCTTCTACTGATGCCATTTCTTCCGGTCTGGTCTCTTCTTCTGATGCCATTTCTTCTGGTCTGGTCTCTTCTTCTGATGCCATTTCTTCTGGTCTGGTCTCTTCTTATGATGTTATTTCTTTTGGTCTGGTCTCTTCTTCTGATGCCATTTCTTCTGGTCTGGTCTCTTCCTCTAATGCCATTTCTTTGTCTGAATCATAATTATGTAATCTTGTTTAATAAAGTTATTTGTTGTATTCCTTTTTCGTGAGCAGTTTCTTTGGCTACCATAGCGAATTTCCCTTCTGTAGATAATAAGGTCAGTTTTGTCTGGTCTGGTCTGGTGTGGTCTGGTCTTCTTATTTTGTGTATCATTTTAGTAATGTTATTTTTTGTATTGCTTTTTCGAAAGCAGTCTGTTTGCCCTCTAGGACAAATGTATCTTCTGGAGATAATACTGGATCAGTCTTGTCTGGTATGGTATGATCTGTTCTTGTCTGGTCTTGTTATCGTGTTCGTCATTTTAATGTTATTTGTTGTCTTCCTTTTTCGTAAGCAGTTTGTTTCGCCACCAAGGCAAATGCCTTGTCTGGAGATAATACGGGGCCGGTCTTGTCTTGTCTTGTCTTGTCTGATCTGGTCCTGTCTTGTTTCCATTGGTTTCGTCTCACCTCACCTCACCTCACTTCACCTCACCTCACCTCACCTCATCTGCTTTGATTTGGTCCAGTCCGGTCCGGTACGGTTCGGTCTCGTCTGGTCTCGTCTTGTCTGACCTTCTCATCTCTTCTCTAATCGTATCTTACTCTCCGACTCCCTCAGATCCAGCCAAAACAGACGAACCAAAATGTTAATTACCACGATGTCTGTTGGTCCAAATAAAGCACGTGCAGCATCTAAGGGACAAGGCCATCGTTAGGAAAAATACAACGGTCACTGTCGTGTGTCGGGTAAGTGGTGGAAAAAATTGTTTTCTTTCAAGTGGATCTACGTCACGACTTTGGAGAACTTGACAGACAATTGCCAGCTCTTGCCATGCATTAAAAAAAAAAAAAAAAAAAAACCTCGTTCGTGTGAAAGTAACGTGCGATGAGTCGTTTTAAAAGTTGTGATTATCTAATCATGACCGTCAGCTCAAGATCATTAACGTACAAAGAGGGCAGGGGACGTGGATATGGATAGGGGGTGGGGGTGGGTGTTTGGGAGTTTGACGTCCTTTTCCACCGCGTAAGGGTGATATCAAAGACTGGGCAACGAGAAAAAGGCCAGTGTGACCGACATCGTCACAGTGTAATTCGGGGATGTGCGTGTCTGTTGTTGGTGGTGTCCATATTCCTAAGAGATGGCATGCCACAGACACAGACTAAACAGAACTACAAGTACAACTGACAACACTTACTCTGCTAAGAGACACAAGAAGTAGAAAGAAGAGTATTTCCCATGGAACATTCTTTATTAACTAGTACATATCTAATCAATGCATACTCATGCTAATACTATACCTTTCCCTCGGCTTGTGCCCTGTGGATCTACCCTGGTTCCCGTCCCCGTGGCGAGTCTCTTCTACCCCAAAGTACTACATTCTTTTACCCTCACACTAACTTAAGTCACGTGACCCTGCGGTACTAA
The DNA here is from genome assembly GCA_018292915.2 of Batillaria attramentaria. Classification (NCBI taxonomy): domain Eukaryota; kingdom Metazoa; phylum Mollusca; class Gastropoda; family Batillariidae; genus Batillaria; species Batillaria attramentaria. The sequence goes on from JACVVK020000093.1 coordinate 128,927, forward strand.
CCGCATCACCAAATAAGTCGAGGACCCTGTCTCCATCCTGCAACCAGAGTGTGGTCCGACCATAGTACTAGAACCTACAGGTATACTAGGTTATTTTACGTCATGTAGTCATCCAAATCAATTCCTCAACACAATAACAAATCAACCACTATTTATAATTTAACATCACACTAGACCCATAAAATTAAACTTATATATCTTAAACTACCATTATTCTTTGTAATCACAAGTATCGCCCTAATCCTGTAACCCCTCTACAATTGAGTGTTCGGTCCCTTAGTCTACTAAACACTAAATACTTTCGCGCGTGCACCAGTTTCATCTTCAGTACCGTCGGTCTTCCCTTCTCCCTTGACTTGTAGCCAAGTCGTTACGCTTTCCCTCCTGACCGAGTTTTCTGGCACCGCGTGCGGAAGTACTAAACTACTGTTCTCCCAAAATACCTGTACTGTCATACCAGCACAAATATTTGGGCCCAGCCGGGATTCGAACTCACCGGCGACCCGAGCATTGAGAGTCCAACGACGTGGATAGGGTAGGAGGAAGATGTGGGGGGGGGGGGGGGGGGGGGGGGAGGGGGGGAGTTAAAGTGCCCCCCCCCCCCATTCCACCTGCTGTCAGTTTGCAACTAGTTATTTTCAAAAGCCCATTTCATAAAAGGAGTCGTGAAAACAACACAAACAACAACCACGCCGGACCGGGGGAGGGGGGGAGACGGGGGGTGGGGGGGGGGGGAGACAGACAAACAGACGGAGAGAGAGAGAGAGAGAACGAACGAACGAACGAATCGTTATTTTACAACGGTAAAACAAAGGTGTTGGTCGTTAGACCAATTTTCAAGAGAGAGAAAGGGAGAGAGAGAGAGAGAGAGAGAGAGTTAGTTGTCGGCACCGTAAAAAAATAAAAAGAGAGAGTCGTCGCCATCTATAGTGCAATGCGAATCGACACCTAAACTGACCAACAAGAAGTGGATCGGTGGTTAGCTGGTTAGCCGACTTGGAAACCTGTATTCCGCTTCATTACTCCGTCCAATCTTGCGTCGAATTGCAACGCGCGCGTCCTCTCCACCTCTGGCTAAAAGGGCCGAAGTAGTTATCAAATCTATGGAGCTTGGCATCTTTCGCCAAATGGCGGTAGACCTGGAAACGTCTTACCAGCGAAGAGCAACAACTGCATTTTTTTTTTTATTTTTTTTTTTCTTGGTGCAATCTGTACATCTCAGTTGCAGCGCTGCTGGAGCGTGTAACTAGACTGCCTGCTAGAACGAAATCAGAAACTCAGAGCACGGGGTGTAAAGTGCTGGTTTGAAGGTATACGACAATACAGCGATTTACGATGAGAAAGCAATGTATGGTTGGCCAAATCTGAGTGGGTGGGTGGGTGGGTGGGTGTATGGGAGTTTAAAGTCCTTTTCCACCACATACGGGTGATATCAAAGACGGGGCAACGATGAAAAAGCCAGCACAATATTTGGCCCCAGCCGGGATTCGAACTCGCGACCCGAGCACAGGAAGTCCAACGCTCTACCATTCGGCCACCTCGGTTCCCCGGCCAAATTTGACAAAATATCAGCTTTTAATAATAATGATGATGATGATGATGATAATAATAATAATAATAAGTATTGTATAGGCGCTTTACTCAATTTCATGAATCGGCCCAAAGCGCCGCGAACTGAACCCAACACGCACGCTCACATGAATCACACGCATTCTCTCACACACTGGACATAAACACATTACAATCACGTGGTGCGAAGGGTCAGCTCTACTATCTATATTTCGGAATTTAGAATTGAATTTATTGTTCAAATTTGGTGGGCTGAACATTTCCAAAGCAGAAAAAATAAGAAAAGAGCACTTTTGCATAAACACACACACACACACACACACACACACACACACACACACACACACACACACACACACAAACTGGTTTTCCAAAGAAAATACGACAAACAACGAAAATGACAAAATAGCATTTTGTTCTGCAGAAATCTTAATTTTCCACAGAAAACGCAACTTTTCTGCAGAAAACACTGGCAAGCGATGCCAAATTAGGAGTTTTTCAGAAAAGCCCCCCCCCCCCCCCCCCCCCCCCCCCCCCCCCGCCGCCGAGAAAATTCGGTTTTCTGACGAAACAAAGCATGTTTTCGGGCAGAAAAAGAAGATTGTCGATTTTGCCAGGAAAGCCGGGGATTCTGCTGAAAAGTGTAATTTTTCTGCAGTGCAGAAGAAAACTGTTTTCTCCAGATTTTTTTTCTTTTAAGGGGGAAAAAAACTGCTATTTTGTCAGATGTCACATTTGGCCAACCATACATGCTTTCTCATCGTAAATCGCTGTTTGATCGCACACCTTCAAGATACCACGTTACACCCCGTCAGAGTCTTTCGTCACCGCAGATTGTTTAGCGGGCAGCACAGATACAGCGTTAAAAGCCTTCCGCGACTCACCTGATCTGCTCCAATCAATGTGGCTGACATGAATACTTTTTCTATCTCCCAACGGTAAAGACGACTGTCAGGGGAGAATACTTTCCTATCTCCCAACGTTAAAGAGGACTTTAAAGGGAGAAAGAAGCCTTTAATTCGACTCATCACAGTCGTATTGCAAGTGCCACTACTTTCTATGCGAAAGAGAAATCTGTAATTTGCATGACTGTCATTGCGACAGGCTTGGATATCTCCGTGTTTTAAGCCTTGCCTGTAGCATGGGTTAGACGAAATACAAAACCGATAATTATGCAGTAATCAGTGTTCTGTTTGGCAAGAATAACTACAGTATTTCCTTTCTTCTCTCTCTCTCTCTCTCTCTCTCTGTGAGTCTCTTGTACGTTTGCTACCCTCTCTACCCCCCACCCCCAGCACCCCCTCCCTCCAACACCCCCCCCCCCCCCTGCTTGTTGTCTCATTTTGTCATTTGTGTGTCTCTAATTATATTCGAACGTTGATTTTTGATTTTTTCCCCTTTTTTAAACGGCAAGTTTGAAAACTGGTCACAAGACCCGTTTCCCCTTTTTCAAATAAAGTTATTTCAATTTCAATTCTCAGTTTCAATTCTCTCTCTCTCTCTCTCTCTTCATGAAGCCTTTAAGATGAGAAACGCTGATTGATAAAAATTGACTACATTCATGCAGCCTGTTTTGCAGGTTATTAGAGAACTGTTTAGAGCCGAGAACTGCCAACTATGTCATATGTATTTATTGATGTTTGTGCCAACGCACATGTAACCCTTGATATGGGCCTCTGGCCTCATCAATAAAATTCGAGTCGAGTCGAGTCGAGTCGAGTCGAGTCTCTCTCTCTCTCTCTCTGTGAGTCTCATGTACGTTTGCTACCCTCTCTACCCCCCCCGACCAGCACCCCCCTGCCCCACCCCCACCCCTTTCTTGTTGTCTCTTTTTGTCATTGTGTGTGTGTCTCTAATTATATTCGAACGTTGAATTTTGATTTTTCCCCCCTTTTTTTAAACGGCAAGTTTGAAAACTGGTCACAAGACCCGTTTCCCCTTTTTCAAATAAAGTTATTTCAATTTCAATTCTCAGTTTCAATTCTCTCTCTCTCTCTCTCTCTCTCTGTAGATGAATTATTTTTCAGTCTTATTTTCTCTCTGTTTTCTTTCTATTTTTCACGTTAGTGTAACGCCAATAGCTTCTACGGTTGCCAAATAAAGGAATTGTCATTATCATTGTCTCTCCTCCCCCCCCCCCCCACAACCCTCTTTCTCTCTCTCCCTCCACCCCCCCCCCCCCTCTCTCTCTCTCTCTCTCTCTCGCTCGCTCTCTTTCTCTGTTCTCTCTTCCCCCCCCCCACCCCCCTCACACCACCCTCTCTCTCTCTGTCTCTCGTTGCCTGAAGTTTGTCTCCTGCAGACGCCCAGTCCATCACCGACAACCGTTTGTCGATCGTCCCGTGCCATTACTGCAAATTTAGATAACAATCGAAACATGTGGAAATCAGGGAATCGGTGAAATGCGCTGTCATAGTGTCTTGGTCTCCAGTCTGTAGGCGTCTGTGTTGGACAGAGAGACGGGCCGCATGGTTTCTTTTCCCGGCCTGATTTTTGTCCAACAGAGCTGACACGCTCATGGGGGTAGGGGGTGGGGGCGCATCTAGTGAACTGTACACCCATTGGTGAGGAGCAAGTCAATTTTTCTCGAAAACATCTGTCACCAGACGCCAAATGAATGTAACTTTACCTTAACTTATACAGCGTAAAACACGTCACGCACTGGGGCGGTCGGCGGTATAGTGGTTAAGACTTTGTCACCAATGCGAGAGGTGATGTTTGAGTCCCACTCGGGTCGAAGAATTTCTCTTTCTCGAACGTGGCACTGGTCATTCCGGCCGACCGTCGGAGGTTCTCTCCGGGTACTCCGGCTTCGTGAACTGGATCTGTTTGTGTAACTTGTCCATCATAGTTAATCAGATGTGGCCGACAGGGCAGTCTGACTGGATTGAATAGTGTTCAGCTGGGCCGAGCAGTTAGGGTAGCTGTCTCTCCCCCCCCCCCTCATAACCTTCCCGTTAGGACGGTCTCCAATCACATGTTGTGCCGTGGAACGTTCAAACCCAACTAGCCAACCATGCAGCTTCATCCAGCTCTAAGCTGGAAGTGTCCCGGACTAGACGGTGTTGGCGAGCTCATCTATGGTATGGTAAAACTTTCCACGCCACCGACCACAGCCTACTTCTTCTTCGAAAGACGGACGTGGGCTTTTTAGCGTGCACACTTGATATTTGTGCACGCGTGTGTGTGTGTACGAGGGCGGGACAGGCACTGTAAACAAGTCTGCACGTGATTTTGACTCAATTTAAAAAGGAAAAATCCATCCAAACTCCTGCCCACCAGGGATTCGAACCGGGCGGCTTAGGATCCCAAGTCGGTTACCTTAACCACTAGACCAAATCCCCACGTCACAGCGGTGCCATATACGGACCATGGGCATAAGTCGAGCGGGAAAATAAACCGTGCGGACCGGCGGGCGATGGCTTGTTGACAATTGGTAATGAGGGAGCGAGAAGTCGGTCCCAGCGGACCACGATTTGAATTTCTTCTAATGGCCGGGGCCCAACCGTGTCCGCCGTGGTTGTTTTCTCCAGATAAACACAGCGCTAGAAATGCAGACTTTTTTTTTTTTTTTTTTTTGCGCCAGCGGTAGCTGTGCCGATATCCTGACACATTCTTCGCGACGGAATCTTTGGCGGGGCGTCGCTGATTATACAGATGGCGTGGCCTTAATTGTTCATGCAAATTGTCGCGCGACTGCCGGAGAAGGCTTGAGTGCATTCCGGGCCGAGTTCATGTATATCACAGTGCAAGTATAATAATGAATGACTTACGTAGCGCAAAATCCGCACAAATTGTCCCAGTGCGAGTACTCCCGCATACATAACAACAAATATGCAACACACACACACACACACACACACACACACACACACACACACACACACACACACAGAGCAGCTGAATCAAGAGGAGGTAAGCGGACTTAGCCGAAAGCCAACCGGAACAGATACGTTTTCAAGTCAGACTTGAAACGATCTATGTCCGACAGGTCTCTCAGGCCGACAAGCAGTGCGTTCCAGAGTGACGGGGCAGCGAAGCTAAACGCGCGCTCGCCTAGTGTCTAGAGGTTCCGGTGAAGAACTTTCCAAAGTTTTTCAGAGGAAGAACGAAGAGTGCTGTTTGGTGGACTGTGAGGGAGAATAAAGGTAGGCCGGAAGAGTGCCTTCAAAGAAGCGAAATACCAGTGTACAGATTTTGCACCAAATGCGGAATTTCACTGGCAGCCAGTATCATGGGTTCCAAAGCAGGCCTGAGCTTTTTTTTTTGCTGCTGTTTTGCTTCCAAACATCGTGTATGACCAAGGCATAATTTGTACGAGCAGTTTCCTGTGTAACGCGCCCCGACGCCAATTACTAGTGGTTAAGAGTACTGAGGGGAAAAATGGTAGAAAAATAGATTGTACATTGTGGAAAAATCCATAACCGGGGAGTTCCTCTGGCATGATAACCTGCTTGCAGTTGTATTTGAACCATTACCGGAGTACGCTGACTTAGAAATGTTAAAATACATTCAGGCTAAATGTGTCACCAAGGCAGGGACCGCACATCCCTAACAAGGTTTGTATCGTCTACGAACCGACACCACATCGCTGATGCGCAGAGGTGCAAAATAAATTAGGCACAATGCATCCAGATAAACCTTACCGACTTTCCGTCAAGTAGCTAGCGTCCCCACACCCCATCCCCACCCCCACCCTACCCGCTACTACCCCATCCCCGCCCCCACCCAATCCTCCATCTGATTGCCTGATTGCTAGGGTGTTGTATGGGTGTGTTGGGTTTCCGTATTAATGCGCCCACCATCGCCCCGATTTCTCGCAACGTTCCAGTTTGTCGCGAGATTTTCGCTGGTTTAATTCGTTTGATTTCCATTCCGAACTATTGGGTTACCCGGCAGATTGTGCAAACCAACGCTGTTCTTTCCCTCCGCCCCGCGGAATAATCTGGTTTGCGGGTTGATGTTACACCCATTATGTAGCCAGGGATGCCCTGTTTCTAGTTGTCTTTTCTGTTGTCTGTTGATTTATTGGGTTGAGAGGCCTTTATCTGTGCATTTCGGCCGCTGATGTCTTATCTGCAAGTTTGCCGCCATGATGCGAGGTGAAAATGAAGCCAACTAGAATTGCGGACACATGAAGTATGCGGGGGGGTGGGGGTGGGGGTGCGGGTGTTGGGTTATGAACACAACCAAGACAACCACTTTACTCACGTATTTTCTTCTTCTTCTTCTGCGTTCCCTGTTGTGGACTCCGCCTCAGCGGATGACTAGGTTTGTAGTCTTTATAAAAGCAGTGATCTTCAGGAGGTCCGTTTTGCTGCCCCAGAGTTTCTCTACCAGTGTGGCTCCATTCGGCCAGTGTTGTGTCCTTGCTTCTTTAAAAAGGGGGCAGGACTGCAGAATGTGTTCCGGGGTTTGATGGGCTGTTCCGCACAGACAGTCTGGTGAGTGTGACTGACAGCCCAAGGCGGCACAGGTGGGCACGAAGTCTGCACTGTCCAGTTCGTAGACGGAAGATGGTGGTCTGTTCATGACGCTGGAGCTGTGGCATCTGGTCGTGAGATGGGGGATTGTGTTGTGCTGTTCAGATTGTCTTGTACTGATGTTTTACCATTACTCACGTGTGACTTGTACCGTATCGTTGGCGACAAGGCACGTGCACTCCGCGTACCACTGTAGGCTTGTATGTGTAACCAACTCGACCAGAGCGCAGGGGCTGTCACGTGACACATTTTGGTTATTGCCCGTACACGTCACGAGAACAAGGACTCTAGATCCGCTGCGCTGTAGTCCGTGCCATGCATTGTCATCTCAGCTTCCACGATCACAGCTGAGATATAGATATCAGGGTCCTTTGCTCCTTTTTCCTCCTTGAGCACAACAAAAAGAGTCAATGCACACCTCAAGAGATTTCAAAACCCGCAGGCCTGTGATTCATATAGCCGGGCGAGATACCTTACCGATAACGATGGACGGAGAGAGAGAGAGAGAGAGGGGGGGGGGGGGCACACGTGGCAATGTTTGTGCATGCAGCCACCTCTTAGTTCCCCCCGCATTTCCCTGACAAAAAAATCTGTTTCCGTGAAGGTTTTGAGTCCTGTGAAAACGTTCTTCGAGGGGAGATTTTTGGAGAGTGAGTTCTGTCAGTCGGTCGCCGCTCTGCGGACATCTTGCCGGACTCCTAGACAATAGTGTATGCCTGACCATCATGTCCCCAGTTCTCTGTGGAATTCTTCGTAATGACATAGACAATTTTGTGATCGATTCTGCCCTTCTTCAATTGTTGTTGTTGTTGGTGATGGTGGTGGTGGTTTAAACAGGTTTGCAATGGAATTTGTGCCAAGTAAACAAACAATTACTGAGCATGAAAAAGCATCACTTATAATAAGTTGTTGTTGTTGTTGTTATTTTTCTTCTTCGTCGTCGTTGCCTTCTTCTTTTTCTTGTTGTTGTTGCTGTTCTTCTTCTTCTTCTACGTCGTCGTCGTGTTTTTTCGTCTTCTTGTTCTTCTTTTTCCTAACATATTAGAATGCTTGAATGTTTACTTAGGCCCCTGGCTCCAAGTGGAGCGTAGGCCATCGACAACCCTTCGCCATCGCACTCTGTTCTGGGCTATTCTTGACACTCCAGTCCAGTTGGTCCCCTGCTTACATAGCTCTGCCTCAGTGTCCCGCCTCCAGCTGATGCGAGGCCGGCCTCTCTTCCTTTTCCCCCTGCGGGTTCCATGTCAGGCTTGAATGTTTGCTGAGTGACAATTTGATCAACTGACTTGATGACCGGTTCCTTACTTACTTTTGTTGTTGCTGTTGTCGTTGTTGTGACGAGATATACGAGAAATGATTAAAGATCTGTAACATACTGGGACACACTTACTAACATTTTTTTTTCATATTAACATCATAGCAGTCGCTTGATGTCACTACCATCAAACAGTGTTTCCTATGAATTTGTTTTTAGTATATTGCCGTAGATCTGTAGACGAAAATTTCAGCATACATTTACAACAGTTTATTGTCCTCTTTCTCCTTCATCTGGGAACGTTATTTATTATTTGCTGTGAGAGACGTGAAAACAAAATATTACGTCAAAACTGTCTTCCCCAGTTGAAACGCTGTAACGCCTGCGCAATTACAGCATGAACAAAAGAGACCCAACACTCAATCCCCAGAGGAACGGTTGCCGCCTTTGGCGCAGCTGTCAAACTGGGATCCGGGAGAATGGCACCTCCATGTCTTAGCCCCCATCCTGGTCATCCAGCACGCGCTACTACGTCACCGCCATCGCACGTGCAGCACGCTGGGGTGCTAGAGGAGCACGTGCGTTCAAACACTGCCAGATCGATGTTGGAGGTATAGCGGTGACGATTCTCTGCTTGGTGCGTCTGGCTTTTTTTTTTGGGGGGGGGGGGGGGGGGGGGGGGGGGGGAGGAGTTGGAGCAATTTCCTCACGCCAAGATTCAATCTGTGATCTTTCTTTTTCGCCCGTTGTGGGTCGAACTTTTGGTCTCACATCTCAAAGCCTTTTGGTCAACACACACACACACACACACACACACACACACACACACACACACGCGCGCGCGCGCGCGCGCGCGCGAGGTGAAAAGTGACTGCATGAAAATGACTTCGATTTACTCAGGAATCAAAAACTGTGAGCGTGTCTTGAAACGGCAGGGAAAAAAAAACTGGCCGTGCGGTTTTACCCGGGCAAAGTATTTGAAACCTACAGACAAAACAGATCGTATTCTCTACATTGTGACTGGCGCTGAGCCAACAAAAGGGTACACGTGACCCGGATAACAAGGTCTGAGTGAGAGGTTTGCGTCACGGGGGGTGGGGGGTGGGTGTCTGGGAGTTTAACGTCCTTTTCCACCACGTGGGGATGATATCAAAGACGGGGCAACGAAAAAAAAAAAAGGCCAGCACAAATATCTGGCCCACCCTGGGAGGCTTGCGTCACGGTCAGACGCTGAGTAGGAAAATTTGAATTTTCGCCCGTTTCGAAGAGTCTGTATACGGCACTGCCTCGCACTCAGAGCTGTACTAGTCGTTAACAGAGACTATTCTATTCAAGAGAACTGCACTATATTCTGTAGAGTTCAAGATTTTAAAACTCGTGTAGCACGTGTTTAGGTTTCTGTTTTTGTTTGTAGTTACATGTTACCTCCTTGACAGAGTTTAGCGCAACCCACTGGAGGTTTTTTGGGGTTTTTATTTTTCGTTGTTGCGAGTGCACATCACAGACGTATAGAGATAGACGCACCGCAGTGCCGGAAAAGTGACGCCGCCGCGCGCCATGTTGCTAGTACCTGGAAGTGCCAGCTGTTTACATAGCGCGCATAGCATTGGCCAGACGCTATGAGCTGTTTACATAGCGCGCATAGCATTGGTCCGCTTTATCTTACGTCACATTTCTGATGTCTTTCTAAAGAACTTTGTATTTCGAACGAGGCGTCCTATACACAGAGCCTCTGAGTTCTGGTATTAGTAAGATGGCCGCAGTAGCGACACTCGCAAGCAGCGGTGGCAGCGTGCGGCGGTGCGTCTTTCTCTTTACGTCTGTGGTGCACATAGAGCCTCTCTCTCTCTCTCTCTCTCTCTTTTAAGAGCCTAGTGCGTGCGCACGCTAGCACGAACGCTAGCGTGAGTGCCACGAGCTGACCCTCTTTTTTTTCCCTTTAATCTTGCCATTGTAGTCTTTTGTTTTTGTAGCAACGGCTGATTGAAAAATAATCATTGTTTGGTTAAATCACTTCCGTTGGAAAATAAAGTTCGTTCGTTCGTTCGTTCGTTCGTTCTCTAGCCGCGAAATAGTCTTTGTTGCTTGCGCGGCGTTAAGTCCAAAATAACTCTCTCTCTCTCTCTCTCTGTGGTTTTAATCTATCATAATTATTTACCAGTCTAGTCTGCCATTTCAATGCTGTCAGTATGTACTTTTTCCCACTGAGCATTAACGTAAGCGGTGCCGCTTGTTTATGCTCACTATCTGTTTACTTGAACGACTTGTCAGTATTGCAATAAACCTGTTTAAACCAACAGAGACTATTCCGAGAGTACACTACAGGGTGGGTGGGGTGGGTGTTTGGGAGTTTAACGTCCTTTTCCACCACATAAGGGTGATATCAAAGACGGGGCAACGAGAAAAAAGGTCAGCACAAATATTTGGCCCCAGCCGGCGGGATTCGAACTTACGACCCGAGCATTGAGAGTCCAACGCTCTACCATTCGGCCACCCCGGCTCCCCGAGTACACTACAGGCTCACCCACAAGCAAAACCGCTCCAAAAAACAAAGTTGGCTTCTATCAAACCTAGTAACAAAACCATATAAGTACTCCTTTACATAACACCCTACTTCTGTTCCACACTCAAACAGAAAAGTATTGTTTGTGTTTGCATATGGAACGGGCAGCCGTCACATCTTCCCAGACAAATTTGCACCGGACAGGGTTTTCTTTCATCTATAATTATGGCACGTATCCTGGTCTAATCCATGGCAAATGTTTGTCGATTTGAATCTTCCCACCAGACCACTAACTCCCCCACACCCCCTCTCCAAAGATCGTCTGCCCGCCTTCCAATCAATAATACCCTCTTCCTATTCCACCAACTCTCCCCCCCCCCCCCCCCCCCCAACTCCTCATCCCCACCTTCTCAAATGGCCCACCCCCACCCCCACCCCCACCCCGTCAGGCAATGTCCCGTTTACCTGTAGCTTCCAGTTTCACAAATCTCGTATGATAGCATCGCTGTCCCATTCAGCTGCAATTTATTGCACGTCTTCCTGACGTGCCAAGTGAGATAAAAAGGAAATGGAATATTAATTCCGTGCGGACCTGAAACGCTGCGGGCTTGGCGCGGAGCATGCTGGGACGTCCCGGCTTCCGGTGGCAAGGAAAGATAAGTACGACAGTCGTCATGCGGAGACTTGAGTGTGTGACGTGAGATTTCAGCTCAAGATTGGATTTTGCGGCGTGGTGCGTGCACGTGTGTGGAAAAACTTCGTGCACTTGCTGGCTTGTTTGATAATGGAATGGAACCTGCAGATTTTTTTTTTTTTTTTTAGAATATTGTTTTTATTATCGTTACTGATTGTTTGTCTTGGAATGACTCTAATCTTTGATGCAGTGAAAGTGGTGTGTGTGTGTGTGTGTGTGTGTGTGTGTGTGTGTGTGTGTGTGTGTGTGTGTGTGTGTGCGTGTGTGTGTGTGTGTGTGTGTGTGTGTGTGTGTGTGTGTGTGAGTTTACACATTTTACATCGGGAGGGGGGGTGCGCACACACACACACACACACACACACACACACACACACACACACACACACACACACACACACAGAGGTTTCGCAGGACAATGGCCTGAACAGAGATCCACCAAAGCGCATTTAATAGCCCTTTGTTTCGACCTCAGCACCAACGCGTTGTCGTTTTTTTGTTGTTGTTTTTTTTACTTTCTACTTTATCATCCCTTTCGGGAAATTCGAGCTGCTTCTTCCGGGGCAAGCGCGTCGCCGCGGCGCAGCGCCACCCAATACCTATCCTATTTTTCAATTTCGCTGGGGGAGGAATGCCGGATACCCCGGAGAGAAACCCTCGATGAGCAGCCCGGTAGCCAGGAAAAGCCGGTATCACATAATTATCACAAGCTCGACCTGGGCTTGAACCTACGCTTCACTGCCGTGACAGCGGTGACGGCCGTTCAGTAGCCAGCCTGTTAGACCACCGCTCACCCCAAGTCCTTTGCAACAGGTTACAGACCGGTATTAGTTTCCGGGTCATGTAGTAAGAACTCCGCTACATATAGTAGAAAGTCTTTGCCCCTTTTAAAATTTGTGTGCAGAGTAAAAAAAAAATAAAAAAATGGCAATCTGGTGCTTTTTGTTGGCTTTGTAAACAAATTTCATGCCAGGTAATAGTAAAATTAGGGGAAAATGAGGCTGGCTTGTGGACTATTTGTATTCATGCGCGGCTGGCACAGGAGCCAGCAGACGACCGTGGAATGAGGGGGTATGTGGTCGCTGCCAACATTACCCCCCCCCCCCACCCCCCAAAAAAGGAATAATGGAATTCGTTGAAATTTATTCTACACATGAGTCTATGGCTGCCTGATTTTTGTGATTTTTTTTTTTTTTTTTTTGGGGGGGGGGGGGGGATTTTAAAGCATTTCTAGGGTGTCATCTGCAACGTTATGTGTAAGAGGAATATATAGCGTTTTCCTCCAAATTTGCATCTGTGGTACGTAGCCCCAAAGCAACGTTCAGAGAGACCCTAATCTGACTCTAACCTGAAGAGAAGTTGAACGCTACAGAGGGCGGCATGACAGCTTCGTGTCAAGTTACACAGGTCTGCAAACACATCACAAAAATCACCTAGCGATCAAAGACAATCTCGGCACCGTAGCTCCAACACCTGAAACCCAGAATCAAAGACTTTTTCACGCTCCTGGTATTATCAGACGGAAGAGGAGGTCCATCTCTAAGGTCTGGGCCCGCCGAGACAGGCTGCGCGCGCACGTCAGGGACCGGAAGTGGTGCGAGTGTGTTTGGTCAGATAAAACGCTAGACAGAAAAGGACGGTGTTTGTTTTTCAGGTGATGCTGGCTGAAAATAAAGACACGGCTAATGGGTTTCAAGTGTGTGCAGGCTTGCGTGGTTGGTTTCTTACACTGAAGACAAAGGGTAGGGCGGAGAGACGGGTTTGCTTTTCATGTACTTGACCTGTTTGTTTGTGGGTCTGATAAACGTTTTGAAAGGAATCCCACTGCTCGTACACATTCGTTTTTTTAATGTCTGTCTCGCTGTGTTTTGGATAAAAATACACGTAACTAATAATAATTGAGTATTGTATAGGCGCTTTACCCAATTTCTTGAATCGGCTCAAACTGAACCTAACACGCACGCTCACGTGAATCACACGCATTCTCTCACACACTGGACATGAACACATTACCATCACGTGGTGCGAAGGGCCAGCTCAGCAATTTAAGTTTCGGAACTTTTAGAATTGTATTGATTTTTGAATTTTGTGGGCTGAGCATTTCCAAAGCATAGGAGGCGGAAGCCGGAGAACCCCCGACGGTCGGCCCTAATGAACAGTGCAACATACGAGAAGGAAAAATTCTTTGCCCCGACCGAGTGGGACTCGAACCTGACCTCTCGCATTGGTGACGAAGTCGCTTAACCACTAGACCACCGACCCCCCGCCCCCTCCCCCTCCCCCCCCCTCCCCGGTTATGAACTGACATTTGTTTTGCCTCAAGTATAATTTAATGGCTTCTACCATTACTACGTCATATACAAGGAAACTTCTGTTTTGAAACAGTTACGCCTGTGATTGCGCATGGGCGCTCGAAATAGTCTATCTTAGAGATTAGTAGAGTTTAGAATGCAACACGTTTGATGGCCTTGCGATCAAGGAAAACTCAGCCGTCCAGAGTTATAATCTCGAGTGTTGTGCACGACACTGTCACCGGCTACTGCGCTTTTGCTCAGCTGATCGCAAGCCTCTCTCTGTGTGTGTGTGTGTGTGTGTGTGTGTGTGTGTGTGTGTGTGTGTGTGTGTGTGTGTGTGTCTCAATGGTGTGAAGCTGGACACCACCACTACCCCTTAGAACGATCTGTGGACCCTCGATCAGTTTTTTAAAAAAATCTTAAAATTAGTAATACGTGTGTGTTACTTTTTCTAACTGTAGCATTTAGTGTTGCTGATGATGATATAATAGTAGAAGTGTTGTCGAATCGATTTTGGATTCTGATTCGCACATTTCTGTTGATTACGCAACCGGAGTCCAGACACATTAATGCCTCCTTCCACTTAGCCTCCATCTATCAATAATGCATCTACCCACTTACTTGTCCGACAGCTAACCTTTTGGTCGCCAGGCATCAAGACACGCTGACGGTGCTCACGACTGAATAATTACGCAGCCCACCCTTACAGCTTCGGCAGCATTAGGCGTCACAGGATAACAGACGACTCCACTCCTGTCCATCAAAAGGGGCGAGCCCCCAGAATTCAGCCAATCGCGTGGTATAATGAGTATCACTCATCGCATGTTCTGGCAAACTTTCTTGCCAGACACTACAAAGAGGGAAGCACGTCGTGTAGTTTGATGTGACTGAAACGTGGAGAGAAAGCGGTAAGTCCATTGACGTCATTTGAGGAGAAAGACCATTACGTCAATCTCTGTCATCCTGAAATCACCCCTTTTTCCATAAAATGACGTCATGGACGTACTGTGTTTTGCCAATACCCGGCGGTTTTCATGACAACAAAAATCACTACAGACTAGCACACTCGCCAAAGAGGGTACCTCAAATAAACACTGCACATTGCCCCACGGTCAATTTGTATCCTTACGCCTGTTACACTTCAGTACCATGCGGAACCTTGTCAAAGCGTCTCTGAACTGTTTGACGGTAAGTATATCTACATATGGTTCACGTTCCAGAAATGACTTAAAGGTCTGTACAGCACACTATCTTAGCTATGTAGCAGCGGGCACGAAATGTACAGTATAATTACAAACATCTAGATACCCCCAAGCTTATTTACTCAACGTTGCGTCGACATCAAATCAAGATTGCAGTGAGTTCCTCCTGGATCCATTGTGATGTCCTCGTCCTGCTGCCCTCTCCCCAAGAGTCCCGCGTCTTCCATCTGGCGTCGGCTGATTGGCCAATAAAGTCAAGGCCGAAATGAGGCTAGCACGTGCACCTCTCGCGCTGTCCACGCCACGTTACTACCGAAAACGAGGCCACCCAATGGTTGACACGTGTCCGCTGTGTCCTAGATGGAGCGAGTGAGTGCAAGACGCTGGCAAACCAAACACGCTCCACCACACAATGTTATATGAAACGAGACTTTAATGAAAAGAAATGAGGCCTGGCGTAATGTTCCTAGTGTTTCGATGTTTGCTTCGAAAAACAAAGACACGGAGGGAATATGAAGCTCAGTAGGGGGTGGGGGGAGGGGGGGGGGTGATGAGACTTCATCATTATTTCCACGAAGTTTATAAAGTTATACAGACTTGGATTTTTGCCGTTTAATTTCGGGGAAACACTATGGCAGTGTATGGAACTGGGACAAAAAATGACGTGCAACACCTGACAGTGTGAAACTTTGGAAAGAAATCGGGTTTCGTCGTTGTTGGTGGTGGTGGTGGTGATGGGTTTTTGTTGTTGTTTTTCCGGGGGGGGGGGGGGGTTGTTGTTGTTTGTTTGTTGTTTGTTATTGTTTGGGTTTTTGTTTTGTTTTGGGGGTGCTTTTGTTTGTTTGTTTGTTTTTCTTTTCCTTTGTTTGCTTGTTTGTTTGTTGTTTGTTTTTTGTTTGTTTTTTTGGGGGGTGCTTTTGTTTGTTTTGTTTTGTTTTTGTTTTCCTTTGTTTGCTTGGTTGTTTGTCGGTTTTGTTTTTGTTGTTTTGTTTTGTTTTTTCTTTTGTTGTTGTTGTTGTTGTTGCTTTCGGGGTGGTGGTCATGGAACAGTTTGTGTGTAATTACTTTCAGAGAAAACTGAAAAAAATGACCACGTTACATGTTTGGATGGAGTTTTAAAGTCCATAATCTGTGCAGGCTTTTCCCAGTGCCCCTGTCTTTGAAATCACATTCAAACAGAAGACATTAAAACAACAACAACAACAACAACAACAAATCGCCCATTGCCTCTGCTTCTCTCTAGTGACATCTGCTGTATTTCTGTTCAGCAGCTGAGAATGGGATCAAGAAACCGCGACGCAAACACGATGCAATCTGCGCATGGTTCACCGTCATACTGATTTCATAAAACAATTATACCTCCGAGGTCGAGTGGGTAAGATCATCCGGCTAACGTTTCTGAAGTGCGCATGCGCGGCCGCGAGACCCACAAAACCGACGCCTTATTATTTTTCCCCCCGTTCATCCATTCCCTCCTAGTCATCTCTTCTGTCGGTGGTAATTATCTATTTAATTGGCTTGCAACTTTAATCATCCGAGCAAGAGTAATCTGATGGCAGGGGAGCAAATCTCATAGCCTCCAGGACCCTGACAAGTGTTCTCTCAAGCGTGACGACAAGTCACGTGTCGTCACGTCTGGCGTGGGGTCACATGATCGGCACATGGCGGCAGGCACCCTAAGATGGCCACCTGTTCGGTCTTGGAGCTGAATTCACGCCCCCACGTCGGCGTGCTGTCGTGTGATTGTTGTCCCGTCACGCACTAGTAAGTTTGGGAAGATAGAAGATTACCTTCTATTCCCTGCTACACAAAGATTGTGAACAGCGTAGTGTCCCATCCGTCACGCACCGCTGGGTTTCAGGAAGATTATGTTCTCTGAGTTGATGTAAAGATTATAAGAAACAGAGTAACAGAGCACCCTGTCCTTTGTTGGGCGTTTTGAGAACGTGTTTGTCCCATCTGCCGTGTTACCTGTGGGAGGTACCATCCAGATCTGATCCTTCCACTAGGACCAATAAGAAAAATCAGGTACTCGAGTGGCTAAACAAATATGATTTACTGTACAAACACTTGAAGTTTTCGAAGCACGGAAAACCACGACATTGCATTGGTTCAGTGTTTTGGTTCCAATATTAGAAACTAAATCCTTTAGAATAGTTCGGTATGCTGAGTGTTTGTTGAAGAGATAGGAGTGGTGAGGTGAAAATTAGGAGTTTTTTTATGCAAGGGACCCAAAATGCCCTCAAGTACAACTTGGCTTTCAGGAAATCCAGGCTTTGCATGATGAAAACAAAAACTAACCAGAATAAAAAGGACTGGTGAAAGCTCTTTAACCGTATATTCGAGAATAATTTTTTCGTCCTCCAAGTGTGTTTTGGTTTAAACAGGTTTACTGCAGTACAATTCGTACAAGTAAACAGTTAGTGAGCATAAACAAGCACCGCTTATGGTGATGCTCAAGGGGGGAACAAGTATATATTGACAGTAGTGCAATGGCAGGCTAAACTGGTCAGTAATTATGATAAATTAAAACTACATAAGAGAGAGGGGGCGGGGGGGGGGGGGGGCTCTATGTGTACTCACAACAACGAAAACAAACAAACAAACACAAAAAAAACCTCCGCTGGGCAGCGCTAGATTCTACTAAGGAAGTAACATGTAACTATACACTAAAAAGTCTGCTCTGAACCTGCTGGATTTCTAAAAACTAAACTGTCACAAGCAGCTGCTTTATGCTCAGAATGCATGTGCATTGTGCAGCTTTGTAGACCTGTTTAAAAGAAAACGAAACTCAGAGTTTTGAAAATGGACTGTAAACCATCGGAGAAGAATAGACAGTGAGTGTTTTCGAGACGAACGACACCTCTGCTTCAACTAGAACGGGGCCAACCAAATGTTGCCGTAGTTCCATGTTCCCGGCGCTCTATGTTCCTCTTGTGTCGTTAGTTACCGGCTTACCGTTAGGGTTTACGGTTAGGGTTAAGGTTGATGTAGGCACTAGATTGACGGAAAAATAGACCAAAGGGACAAATTATATCAACGGGAACATGCACCTGCAGGAACATAGACCTACGGGAACATACACCTGCCGGAACATAGACCTACACGAACATAGACCAACGGGAACATAGACCTACGGGAACATAAACCTGCGGGAACACAGACCTGAACGTAGGCCTACTGGAACATGGACCCACGGAAACATACACCCACGGAACATAGACTTGCGGGAACACAGATCAACGGGAACATAGACATGCGGAAACATACACTTACGGGAACATACACCCACGGGAACATACACCCACAGGAACATAAACCTGCGGAAACATAGACTTGCGGGAACATAAACCAACGGGAACATAAATGCACGGAATATAGATCAACGGGAACATAGACCTGCGGAAACATAGACCAACGAGAATATTCACCAACGGGAACATACACCCACGGGAACATAGACATGCTCCCGCAAGAACTGATTGCAGACAGTAAAGCGTCTGGATAGCACTGGCGTTAGCGAACAGCTGGAGTCCGTCATTTGGTAGAGGAGACCCTTAGTATTAGCTACTACTATTAGTGTGACGTCTCCTCCATGTTCACTATTTTGTTTACTCAAACTTTTAATTCCTCAAGTTTTTTGTTTTTTTTTCTGCCACAACTCTTTGCCAGCTCCAGTGGTGTTCCTCCCAGGGACAA
This sequence comes from Batillaria attramentaria, assembly GCA_018292915.2. Taxonomy (NCBI): domain Eukaryota; kingdom Metazoa; phylum Mollusca; class Gastropoda; family Batillariidae; genus Batillaria; species Batillaria attramentaria. Next base: position 147,623 of record JACVVK020000093.1, read on the forward strand.
TTTTTATTATGCATGATGATGGAGATGAGGATGATAGTAAGATGATGCTATGGAGGTCCATGTGGTTTGGGACTGTGGGACAGGGCCGCATTCCACGCTTCCTGTCATAAATATCCCGGCATTAACTAGGCCCGGGAACTACGGCACCTGCGGTGCCGGCCGTGTAATCATCCACATCATAAGACGTGTCATACAAAGGGAAGCACCCCCAAAGTCGCACCCGTGAAGTGGGTGAAGCTCGGCTGTGTGGCAACAGCCTCCCCATTGGGGCCATAGCACACCCGCTCTGGGTAGGAGCCGACCTAGGTAGGAAAAATCCCGCTTGCCTCGGCTGGGATTCGAACCCGGGTCTCCCGGTCCATGATCCGAAGTGCTAACCACTACACTACGGGGGCCGGTAATTCCTCAAGTTTTACTCGTTGCGTTCTTTTGGTTAACTACTGCGTGGTGGCGAATGTCCAACTTCACCACATATGTGGTGGAAAAGGACGTTAAACCCCCAAGCCCCCACCCACCCAACCCCAAGTTCACCAATTTCTTTTAAAGTTAAAATTATATACTAAGAACGTAAGTGCCATGGATTTGATAAGGACTTAAGTCCTTTCACTATTTGACGGTAGAGAACTCGTAAGAAGTTCGGAGCCCTATTCAGGTGCCATCCTATTCTTGCTTCCGCGGAATCTACATCCACATACACCCACCCCACCACCCCACAACTCCACCCCCCGGTCATAACACATCCACGCACGCGCAAACAGAACTCCAAAAGCTCGCCCCATGAGCTCAAGCAACACCCTCCCCGTCCCTCCCTCTCCACCCACCACGATCATCAGGGGTAAGTCTCTGACTGCCCCTCCTAACAATTAGCGTGCTTCAAGGTGATCGCTAATGACAGGGCACGTGCTTGTAGCCGTCTTCGGCAATTCTTGAGTAACTGTCGCACTCCTCCCCCTCCTGCTCCTCGCTAAACTCTCGTTTTGGTGCTACGCAGCGGGCTACCTGCTAATTTGCCCCACCCCCTCGGGGCCTCGGGGCCCCGCCCCTGCGCAGGGGGGCGCTGCGTTCAGCGGAGTGCGCGCGCCCCGCGATGAGCTTCTGTTGACTACGCTACTTGACATCTGACCCTATTGTTAAGGCTGCAGGAGAGACTTTCCGCGCTCCGCTTGGCACTAAGAAACCCGTGAAAGATGCGGCCTTCGGTGTCACGGGGGTGGGTAGCCAAGATGGCGGGAGTGTGTCTGGTTTGTCTTTTTGATACAAACGGTTTGTTAAGGCTTTTAAGACTTGCTTGAAATATGCTTGAAATTGAAGTTTCTATGTTTGTGGTGAGTTCTGAGGGGGAGCGGGGGTGGGGGGAGGGGGAGGGGGGACACCCCTTACAAAACTCTAAGGCTGTTCGCCAAATGAATAGATGTTGCGTTTGGCCATTGCGGCCATTTTCGTGATAGCCGCTTTTAATAGTAGATAAATATGACTTTCTTTAGCCTAACACTTCATACACGTCGATCGACCAAGTCGCTAAGAATAGCAACCAATCAGCGCTGTCTCACTGGTCATCAGTCCGCACTCAAAATACTGTCGTCTGCTCAGTACGCGGTACGCTTCTGCGTACGTAGAAGAACATATACGCCAACACGAGTCGTCACAATGGTTTCAGAGGCTATATTGTGTCTCAAATGACTGATTCTGATGAACGGATTAAGCGCATTCTATGGAAGGTTTTCCACCGCGTTGTTGTGTGCCTGACAAACGGGGAGCCGGAGTGGCCGAATGGTAGAGCGTTGGACTCTCAATGCTCGGGTCGTGAGTTCGAATCCCGCCGGCTGTGGTCAAATATTTTGTGCTGGCCTTTTTTCTCGTTGCACCGTCTTTGATATCACCCTTATGTGGTGGAAAAGGACGTTAAACTCCGAAACACCCCATCCCCCACCCGCCTGACAAACGTAGTGACACTTTGAGGAACCCGTGAAAGATGCGTCACATGTTTTGCATAAGAGCATGCACTCCTCTATACGTTACAGTAACGTTGTCAGGCGTTTGCTGGTTGATAAACGGTTTTTTTTTTTTTCACACAGACCGATCGAAAGCCGAGAAGCGTTTCCCGTGTTACTTGCATTTGAAAATGGAAACACTGCGTGCCACTGTTCACTGGATTTCGTTTTGTCTGTGTGAAAGAAGGGGGCCGTGTATGAAAACGACTTAAAACGGTCTAAGTCCATCTTTGCTAAGCCAGGTTATGTTCTGGAACAGTTTCGCCCGTGAGTGCTCCTGCACGCTGGAAATACTGTATCTTGTTGATTAGTGCAGGTTTTCATGCGACACAATGTTGTTTACACTTTGCGCGAGCGGTCGAACATTCAGATTCTACGATTGTTGTTACACTACTGACTGGAGCACTCAGTGTGGTCGCTGTGTCATCGAGTACGCTTCTGTTGGCTTAGTGCCACTGTACAGGTGACTAAGCGGTGTGAGGACAAATACCACGAAAACAGTTCAGAACGATCTGTAAGCATAAAAAAATGGTAGCATTGTCCCCTTTAACGCGCACACACACACACACACACACACACACACACACTCACACACACACACACACACACACACACACACACACACTCACTCACACACACACACACACACACACACACACACACACACAACTGAAATATAAAGACGCGTGAACGCTCATACTTCAAACACGTGGCTTTCCCCGAGACCACACACTCACACACACACTCACACACACACACACACACACACACACACACACACACACACACACACACACACATACACACACTCACACACACACACACACTCACACACACACACACACACACACACACACAACTGAAATATAAAGACGCGTAAACGCTCATACTTCAAACACGTGGCTTTCCCCGAGACCAATCGTCAAAACTTGTGAATCGTAGTAGCACTGGAAACACTTTCGCCATCTTGTTTTACCCTCGTGTACTAAGGCACCTGTGAAAGCTGCAGCCTTGGTGTGCTGAGGGGGGGGGGGGGGGGGGGGGGGAGACACAAGGCAACATGACGCCGCCTTGTGCTGCCCTCGTAATTATGCGTTTTTCGCACGCATTTGGAAATTGCAGATACTTTTCTTTCTTTCTTTGTGTTGTTCCCTTTTTTTTTTTCTTTCTTTAATAAACCAAGATGCAGTCTGTACTGTGTAACCTCTCGTTCTCTGAATCTGAAAATCAAAAGTTACAGTGTGACAACGAAATAGTGTGAACTAGTGAATGATATTGAAAAACAAACCTCGGACTAAAAATTGAAATTTGTGTACAAGAGAAACACTTTTATTTGGAGCAAACACTCTCTCTCTCGAAATACTTTTGTCTCAATTACAAGTGAACTTAATTGTGTATGATTCTACATGTACACTCTGCTCTGATGACAGTGATCTGCTCTTGATAATTGAACTACTTTGTACCTGAGGAAGAGGAATTCTTCTGTCTCGATAACAAGTGTGCTTACAAGTGCATGATTATAAACGTATATCACAATATACGCCGATACCTGTGGTGCATTCATCGTCACTTGATCTTCTTGACATTCAGTTTTACTTCTACTTGTTCGTTCAACAGTTTCATTGATTTGTTATTTCAAAGTTTAAAGTCTTGAATTGAAGCTGAGTAGTGTCTTTAGAACTACATCGGTGACTTTTGATCGTTAACGTTATCTTTAGACAACTAAGTTTGGTGTGTACACTCACTGTGTTACTGGCCTTCACACAGCAGCCTAACAAGGCTTACTGTGGATTAGTAGTTTTTCCTCCAGTCTAACATTTTCTTCAACTCGTTTTCCACTTACATGACCTCTGTTCCTAAGGTCTTGCTAGTATTGTCTGAAAATGACTCACTCTGTAGATAAACGCCAAAAGTTACATTTTGGTCATCTCAATGTATATCATCTCTTCAATAAGGTTTCTGATCTTTGTGTATTCTTGAACAAACCAGAACCATTCCACCTGTTTGGCATCACCGAAACCCGGTTAAATTCATGCATCAGTGATGACGCAATAGCAATACCAAACTTCTCTATCTTCCGACGAGACCCATGTCTGCCTGGTCAGACGGGCATTGCTGTCTACATACATAACACAATCCAGCATCTGGCTACTAGACGTACAGACTTAGAACATCCAAATGTTGAATGTCTCTGGGTTGAAATAAGAAACCCCAAGGTTAAACCTTTGTTTGTGGGCATTTTTTACCGCAATCCATCTGCCCCGTTTGAATGGTACGATGATTTTTTGCAGACAATGGAAAACATGAAATTACATTGTAATGATATATTATTGCTAGGAGATTTCAACATTGACATGTTAAAGCAACACTCAGCCTGGGACTGTACAACTTCCCAAGTAGGTCTGACACAACTGATCTCATCCCCTACCAGAATTACCCACTCAACAGCCACGCTCATAGACCATATATACACCAACCGTCCGAAAGTCGTATCTAATGCATGTGTTGCTGATCTTAGCATAAGTGATCACTATCCTGTTATCTGTATATGGACATCAATAAGTCCTGTCAAAACTAAACATGGGCATACAACAATCATATACAGATCATTCAAACATTTTAATAAAACCGCTTTTCTCGCAGACCTCCATCAAACGCCTTTCCACTTAGTCTTCAACGAATCTAGTCCCGATGATGCGTTAGAACTTTGGTATACACTCTTTGTCGGTGTCCTGAACCAACATGCCCCACTTAGGAAGAAACGAGTGAAAAACAATACAATACCCCCATGGTTGACCCGAGATATTACTCAGGCAATGTCATTACGCGATGAGCTAAGGGCACAAAAACGTTTTACAGAATATAAGAAACAGCGAAATCGGGTCAAGTCACTAGTGTTGAAAGCTAAGAAATCTCTTTGTGATCAATTGATAAAAGACAAAAAAGACACGTCATTACTTTGGCGTGCTGTTAACCTTGTGACCAGGGGACATAGTAACCAGTCTTCTGCTGTCCCATCTACACTCACTGCTGATACCTTTAACAAACACTTCTTGTCAGTCGCTGAGTCCTTAGCACCCTCAAGTGATAGTCCCAACTCCTACACCTGCCCCGATGCCCTACTAAGCTTCTGCAAACGGAGGACAGCTGGTACGGCACCTTTTGTGATTCCCCCAGTTGCAATCCATGAGGTAGGCAAACTCATCAGTACATTGGAAAACAAAAAGTCATCTGGTCCGGATGAAATAAGTCCAAAAATACTAAAGTTGTCCCTCCCCTATATAGTGGACTCCCTTACATACATTTTCAATCTGTGTATCCGAACTAATACTTTTCCTACTGAGTTTAAAAAAGCCAAGGTTATTCCACTGCCGAAATCAAAAGATCTCACAGACGTAAATAATTATCGACCAATTTCTCTCTTGTCTACTTTGTCAAAGCTGCTCGAGAGACATGTCCATAAACACCTCCTCCATTACCTGGAAGACAGAAAGCTTTTGTATTCTTTTCAGTCAGGATTTCGCCCCAAGCACTCTTGCCACACAGCGCTGACCAGACTGGTCGACACATGGCTCACTTCGATGGATCATTCACAACAAACCGGCACTGTTTTTCTCGATTTTAAAAAAGCATTCGACTTAGTGAATCACACCATCCTTTTACAAAAACTCCAACCGTATCTGTGTAATTCCGATGCTGTTACGTTTTTCGAATCGTACCTATGTGATAGAAGACAAAAAGTGCTTCTTAATGGATCATATTCCTTTCAAGGTCTAGTAAAACATGGTGTGCCTCAGGGCTCTGTCCTTGGGCCACTACTGTTCTGTATATTTATTAATGATTTACATCTCCACTTGAGCGAAGATGTCATATGCGATATGTTTGCTGATGACACAACACTCCACACACCAGACAAAAGTATCACAGTCATTAGCAAGCGTCTCCAGAAGGGACTGCAAGATGTCTCTGACTGGTGCGACTTAAACGCTATGGTGCTTAACCCAACCAAAACTGAATGTATGGTGATAGCTACACGCCAAAAGCATCAACTTGCACCTTTGACTCTCCATTTGTCCCTCAATGACAGCACTATAAAACAGGTCACACAGCACCGACTGCTTGGTCTTACTATTGACCGCCACCTTCAGTGGGAACCCCACATCAATAATGTTTGTAAAAGTGTCTCTCGAAATTTGTACATGCTGTCAAAGTTGCGATTCATAACAGATGCTGACACGCGTAAGTTATTCTACAATGCCCATATCAAGTCCCACATAGACTATGTGTCAACGGTGTGGGATGGTTCTAGTGAAGTTCATTTGAAGAGGCTGAATTCTTTACACAGGAGAGCTGCAAAATTAATATTACCACTACCAACCTTCTCAACAGATCAAAAACTTAAAGTGTTAGAAATTCTTCCCCTACAGTGCCACTTTCAGTTTAACAAAGGAATGTTTATGTACAAACTCCGCAAAAAGTTAGTTCCGGAATATCTTGCATGTACTCTCTCAGAATCCACATCCATAGACTCTAGGTTAGGACTAACTTTTAAAATCCCCCGTCCCCGCATTGACATGTATAAAAGTAGTTTCGCATTTTCCGGAACTTCATTGTGGAATTCTCTTCCTGTCCATGTTAGGCACAGTCGGTCAGCCTCATCATTTAAAAGCAGCCTCTTCAAATATCTATTAGCCAACAAATAACAAACAATCATAAAAATAGGTGCCACACGTTCACATAAATATGGACATACTAGTTCATACATGCGATAATAGTGTGTGTGTGTGTGTGTGTGTGTTTGAAGTTTCTTGTTCCAGGTTTACGTATGTTCGATCATTTGGCTTTTTTTTTTTTGTTTAGTTGTTTGTTCTTAAAAACGGCAAGTTTGAAAATTGGTTGCAAGACCAAAACTTCCACCGTTTTCAAATAAAGTTATTTCAATTTCAATTTCAATTTCAATTTCTCTCTCTCTCTCTCTCTCTCTCTGCGTATGTCGAAACATTATCTGAAACACTTTATGCAATATACATTACATGTTCTAGAACGTAAAATTTTATTTTGTCATGTCAGTCGAACGTAAAATTTGTGTCTACCATTGCATTACCTGCATCGTCAAGTTTGTAAGTTGAAGAATTTCTCTGTTAACACTTTTACGGCGGTTGAGAAACAATAGAAGTTTCATCATCATCATCATTATCATCTCTCTCTCTCTCTCTCTGTTGGGGGGGGGGGGGGGGGCTCCCTGATAGAAACCGGAAATGCACGGTCGAAGAACGTTCACAACTCCTAGCTTTTATCTCTCTCCGAACCGACCACTTTTGAACCGGGCCATCACTATTGACTCATAGCAGAACGGCCTCACGTCGAAACCATCCAGCGGAACGGGTGTGGGTATAAAGTTACCCACTTCCACCCTGACATTTCACTCCAGGTTTTATCACTTTAAAGGTCCCGGTCGCCCGAGAACAAAAAGAACCGCAGTCGGTCGTGTAGATTCGGTGAGCCAAGATCAATGTCTCCCGCGCACGTCCCGATAACGTCAGGTGTCCTATGTCCGCTGGTGGGGGACAACCAAGACACCAGCCAATAAATAAATCAATGGATGGCTCGCTGGATGTGCGCCACTAGAGAGACCTGATAATGACTTTTGTAAGAGGTATATATATAGAAGCGACGGCGGGATATCCTTTGAAGCGAGTGGGCCTTGATGGCTCAGGGAATTTAGTGCCTGTGAATTGTTGAAAGAATGTGAAGTTGTGTAAAACAAAGTTCTCACCACCTAACACGTTATTCTATCCTCTGTAATTGCCGTAAGTGTATGTTAGCTTTATTTCATGCAGTTTGTAATGAAAATATTGATCACCACTTTGTTTATCAACCCTCACAGTGATTGTTGTTGTTTACATTTACTTTTTGCCTTACACTACCTTGTCATTTGCATTTCTTGTTTGTTTATATTGTTCCTCCATGCTCCAGTATGGGTCAAAGGAAATAAAATCTTTGAATCTTTCATTCGTGAGTGTAATCAGGATAAGGGGTTTAGGATACCAGCGAGTTGAGGAAGCGTTTTCAGCATGTTTTAAGCAGTTTACACAGAGCGCGGACAAATGCATTCAACGTGCATTAAAAGCCATTAATTGCTTCTTAACCAGTGATGTAAGGGCGCTATCGGGAAAGAAAGAACCACTGTTAAGAGAAAAAGAGTTCTTCCTCTTGGATTCTCTTGTAATGAGAGAATTGCACTCTCTCTCTCTCTCTCTCTCACACACACACACACACACACACACACACACACACACACACACATATATATATATATATATATATATATATATATTGTCCTTGCTAGAGATGCCTGTTTGGGGACCGGGGGGGGGGGGACGAATGGTAGAGCGTTGGAATGCTCGGGTCGTGAGTTCGTATCCCGGCTGGGGCCAAATATTTGTGCTGGCTTTTTCATCGTTGCCCCGTCTTTGATATCACCCGTATGTGGTGGAAAAGGACGTGAAACCCCCAAACACTCACCCACCAACCCACCCAGAGATGCCTGTTATGGTGTGGAGTGTAGTGTTGTGATTCTGTGATTCTGACTGACTGGCACCCAAATGCTCTTTCTCGTACACACGTTCACTGACTCACACACAAAGATCCACTCAAAGGCCATTTTAAAAGTTTCCAACATTATTTACAAGAGTTAATAGTTATCAAAACGGGATACTCAAACCATATATACAATGTGACAATGCCAAAAGGGCAAAATTTTCCCAAAGATTTAGACTCTTCAATGGCCCGCGATACCTGAAAATTTAATTAAATAGAATTTTATTATTTACCATTACTGCCACTGATCCTGTCAGTATCGCTGTCCTTTATAACACAATCTGTGATATTGTTTATAGTCCTAAAGAAATCAATCTTCTACAGAATCTCACTTAAGCTTCACATATTTTTCATATATATTTACATCGTGTTTTATCACGTGCCTTTTATTTTTAATGACCTGGCAGAGAAAGACTAGCTGAGCCGCGAAATATTCTTTGTTGCTTGCGCGGCGTAAAGCCCTAAATAACTAACTGACTAACAGTACCGCTGTCATATTCTGTCACTGCCATTTTGCTGTCTGTCATTGTGGTAATCAGTATTTTCACTTCGTCGCGTCCTTGTCTTGAGGGCGTATCCTTATGTGTTGGCCTGTCCTTTTCATGTCCTTGGCAGATTTTTGAAACGCACATAAAGGATAACAATTTATATCAGTGTCAATACCACTGTTGCTTCCACTGCCATTTTGCTGTCTGTCACTGTGGTAATCAGTATTTTCACTTCGTCGCGTCCTTGTCTTGAGGGCGTATCCTTATGTGTTGGCCTGTCCTTTTCATGTCCTTGGCAGACTTTTGAAACGCACATAAAGGATAACAATTTATATCAGTGTCAATACCACTGTTGCTTCCACTGCCATTTTGCTGTCTGTCACTGTGGATATCATTATTTTCCCCATAAATCATTGAGTCTTTGTCGCGTCCTTGTCTTGAGGGCATATCCTTGTTATGTGTTTGGCCTCTCCTTTTCATGTCCTTGGCAGATTTTTAAAATTATGCACAAAAAGGAAAACAGTTTATGTCAGTGTCAGTGCCACTGTTGCTGCTACAGCCATTTAGCTGTCATTGCGGGTTCATTATTTTATATCAATTTGCTGTGTCATTGTCACGCCCTTGTATCGTTGACCTTTCCTTGGCATGTTATGGAAATAACATGTCCTTTTCATGCCCTTGATTCGTCCTCGTGATGCCAGCGTCTTGTTTTTTGTTTCTGTCTTGTTTTAGACACGCATTTTCATTACACTCCTATCAAAAAATTCTCCATTATCATGAAAGCAAAAATCACTGCCTGTTCACCGCTTCAAGAAATCTATGAATTTGTCCAAAGTAGTCGTCAAATTTTAATTCTTCTATCACCAGTAAAAAAAAAAAAAAAAAGGATACGACAAATTCGATGACAACTGAACCGAGGCATGTGAGAAATCAACCTGAATATTCATCAATTTTTGCGCAGGCCTGATTTTGCTTTTCACCAACACCTTAGTTAAGGAATTCCATTTATGAGGGTGGGTAGGTGTTTGGGAGTTTAACGTCCTTTTCCACCAAATATGGGTGATCTCAAAGACGGGGCAACAATGAAAAAAACCAGCACAAATATTTGGCCCCAGCCGGGATACGAACTCACGACCCGAGCATTAGCAGTCCAACGGTCTGCCATTCGGCCACCCCGGCTCCCCTTTTTCATTTGTGAAGGAATTGTCTTGATGATCTGTTGCTAACGTCGCAAAAGGTTGGCTCACAATAAACATCAGGGTTGGACCCAGGGGAGGACGAATAAAACATGCCGCAAAATAAATGTCTTTCTACAGACAATACCCAGCCTCATGAATTAATTGAGCGGCAATGAGGAAACGATGGGCGCTCTCCACTGGGTTCCATGGACAGCCACGCTGGTTTATTGCTTCAAAGAAATTGAACGGCATTATCAATATACAGTGAGCCTATCCTGCGATAACCTCGCTAAGCACCTTTTTTGTCTTTTTTTTTTTAAAAGAACTGGGTGCGGTGAAGCTTTTCCAAGCGGTGGTATGAAAAGGGTTCGGTTTCAAACCCAGCCTTGGTGAGATAAAGATTTTTTTTCCTTATGATTTGCAGAGACAATATTTACGCCTGACTGACTGCAGACTGTCCGGGTATACACTTAACAACAAGCGGGTTTAATATCACCACGTGTCACTGCGCCTCCTCCTTTCAGAATACCCAGGATGCATTGCGGCACACAAAACAGGATGCAGGCCTGTCCTTGGGAGATTAGCTACGTGTCGATGTTAATCACTTGGATCCTCTCAACGACGCGTCATGCCGGATGTGACGTGCGTTTGATTTCAGCCAATACCAAGAGGCCTATTTTGAAGTGTTCGACAACACGCAGTGTAGCATATCACAGTCGTCCTTCCTCTACAAAAGATACGGGGAGATCCGGTGGGGACCTTTCAGAAGGGTTAGAAAAACAAACACCCAGCTATTCTGAGACAATGGAAAGAGGAACTGACGTCAAATTTTTTGCATCGCTTGTAAGCCGGTTGATAGCTGGTTCCTTCCGTTGGGTAAAGGTTATCTGGATCGTTGTCAATAACCTATTGTTCAAAAGCAGACAGCTTTTAAGACACTTGTGTATTTTATTATGACTGTTCCTCTCTCTCTCTCTCTCTCTCTCTCTCTCTCTCTGGCCTTTTTTCTCGTTGCCCCGTCTTTGATATCACCCTTACGTGGTGGAAAAGGACTTTAAATAAATTCCCAAACGCCCACCCACTCACCCCCCCCCCTCTCTCTCTCTCTCTCTCCCGTGCTGTGTTAACTTCTATGCAAAATATTATAGAGATCACCAGTACAAACGTTGGCGTACCTGTTTAGTACAGTTTAATGGTTTTTAACAGGACAGCATGATCTGGAATTAAACTGATTTGGTGATTGATGAACTAATTCACACCGTGAACGTATCAGTAGGAAGACCCGATTCACTGAAAACTATTTAATTCACAAACTGCCTAAATGTTAACCACGAAGAACTAAAACCAGACAAAAATAACGCCACCAAACAACAAAAAAACTCATAATAAAGAACGTTATACTTACAATCAATTTTTGATCCAACCACTTAACATCTACCAGCAAAGTATTTTCACATAAAAGTCACCTGAATACGTCTTCTTAAGTTAATAATAACAATAATAATAATAATAATAATAATGAGGATTTGTCTGGGCTCCTCACAATAGTAGAATGGCAAAACATACACATGAGATACACATGAAATACATGTCACATTACATACACATGAAATACACGTCACATTACATACACATGAAATACACGTCACATTACATACACATGAAATACACGTCACATTACATACACATGAAATACACGTCACATTACATACACATGAAATACACGTCACATTACATACACATGAAATACACGTCACATTACATACACATGAAATACACGTCACATTACATACACATGAAATACACGTCACATTACATACACATGAAATACACGTCACATACACGCTACATACACACAGCTATGATACATCCTTAACACGACATCGTAAAATGATCAATAAAACGTTTCGTCGTTTCACGAGAGTGTGCACCTTTAAACAAAAACTTCACACAGTGTCCACCTGCATCATCCAGACATCCTGAAATTGATGTCATCAGGTTACTCAGCGTAGCGAAACCGATGCCTGGGTATCCTTCACGCTTGAGTGAACAAGAGCCGCGCTCTGCCGCGTGCTCCTTCCGACGGATGTTCCTGGCAAGCGTTTTGTGTTTCCCTGTCCCGCGACAAAAGTTTCAATTTTGCGTCCTTCACTCGGCGGATCTGATCCCCAAGGTTTCCACACCCGGAACTCGTTTGCTCAGTCAGAGAGACGTTTCTAAGCCGTTATTGTTTTTTTCTGAAGGGCTGTTAAAGTAATCTGTTGGAGAAAGAAATGATTCATGCACCTGAGTTTGAGCTCTCTCTCTCTCTCTCTCTCTCTGATTTCTGCTAAACTGAGATTTTTTTTAATTTTTTTTTTTTTTTTTTTATTTTTTTTTTTTTTGGGGGGGGGGTTCTGTCTTTTTTGTTGTTTTTTGTGTTTGTTTTTTGTTTTGTTTTGTTTTTTTTGGGGGGGGGGCTGGGGGGGGGCGAGGGGGGGGGGCAGGGTTAATTTTTGTTGCTAGGTTAGCTGAAAAGGAAATTAAAAGAAAAGAAAAAAAAATCCTCACTGTTGTAAAATAAATTTGCCTCATTGATCCATTGAAGTACACATGCCAGTGACCTCTCGCTCTCCCCCCCCCCCTCCCCCCACCCTCTCTCTCTCTCTCTCTCTCTGTCTCCTGCGTAACTGAATTTTGTTTGATTTTCTGGCAGTGTAATCGACTACGGAAAAAACTCACCGTTGAAAACTGAGGCCCCATTGATCTGTTTAAGCAAGAAATCTCTCTCTCTCTCTCTCTCTCTCTCTCTCTCTTTTCCCCTAGACAGTTTATACTTTTCTTTTTTTTAAAACATTTTTATTGATTGTTTGTTTGTTTTGATTTTTTTTCTCAATACCCTTTAATGTAGAATAGCAGGACAGCATGTAAGATAGGCAGCAATGCCTAAATGCTCTATCCTGAATAAAAAACGTTTCATCATCATCATCATCATCTCTGTTTCTTCTTAATTGAATTTTGTTTGATTTTCTGACAGTGTAATCGACTACGAAAGAAAAACCAAACAAAAAACAAAACAAAACAAAACAAAACAAAAACCCAAAAGCAAAAGCAAACCCAAACTCATCATTTCAGATCCATTGAGGGAAACATTCATACCTCTCTCTCTCTCTCTCTCTCTCTCTAGTTCTGTGTTTTTAAAAAAATCGAACTGAAAGACTGAACAAGATTTTCTTCAAACAAAGCATGAAAAAGAAGCATTTCCTTCCCGAGCAGAAATAATCAAGCCAAGATACCGGGTCTGATACTGCGGCAATTCCCAAAGGTCCTGTCACACCGAGCGAATCCCGTCGCAAAAGAATGTCACAATGATGCGAAAGCCCTTACTTTCTGCAGACCCCCACAACGCATACTTAAGAACCTTTCAGGGGTCTTAGCCGCAGAGAAAAGCGTCCATTTTTGATTCCATCTGCTACGTCGGTCCCATGACTCCCAGGGGACCCCACTTTCAAAACACTGGTAATGGAAAGATGCCTGTTGTGGAAACCTTTTTGTTGTTTCTTCATAAGGGACACATCTTAGCTCGCGGAGTTCACCGTTTTCCCATCAGCTCCCTGGCGGCGACCGGGTAAAGGAAAAGTAAAGAGCGTGAAAGCTTTGATGTCCCTACAACAGTTTCGAGGTGTGAGAGCAGGGGAAAGAAAAGTTGATTTGACGTGCGATTCTATCTCGTCTGCGATCCGGTCCCCGCCTAAAAAAGGAAACAAATCATTTTACACATCGCTTGCTCCTTTGATCTCGGTTCTCCAAACCGTCTTTGCCTTGGCTTTTTTTTTTATTCTCCATAACAGCTACCACGCATGGACCAGGCGGGGAAATTTCCGATCCATATTTTTCACGCAACTTGATCTTTGCCTCTGTAAACGTCACGGGTGACCTTGAGACGTCACTAGAACGATTACGCAGTTGAAAGAACAAAACGTACACGGGTGGGTGGGTGGGTGGCTGGGTGGCTGGGGCTGTGTGTTTGGGGGTTTAACGTTCTTTTGCACCACATAGGGTGATATCAAAGACGGGGCAACGATGAAAAAGCCAGCACAAATATTTGGCCCCAGTCGGGATCGAACTCACGACCCGAGCATTAGAAGTCCAACGCTCTACCATTCGACCACCCCGGCTCCCCACAAAACGTATGCAGTGGATTCCAGTCTCGTTATGTTAAATAGGTTATGACTCGGAACAGGAAGGTTACGAACCTTCGCCGCACGTCGCGGGTGTAAATTGCATCCACACTTGCATTCAAACGCCCGTAACTTCATCCATTTCCAAGATACATCCATGAAACTTCATGACTTTTTAAAAAACAAATTTTTATTGTCCCTTTTAGGAAAATCGGGCTGCTTCCCCCTGTGCAGCGCCACCTATCCTAATTTTTGTTCAATTTTGCTTGGGTAGGAAAGCCGAGTAACCCGGAGAGAAACCCCTGATGAGCAGCCCGGTAGCGAGGAACAACTGGTATCACATATCACAAGCTCGACCTGGGCTCGCCGTGACAGCGGTGACGGCCGTTCAGTAGCGCAGTGGCTAAGTCCGATGTGTTAACTATATGTGATCACCGCTCACCCACTTTGTCGGTAAGGGTTTTGGGGAAGAGCTCACAGAAACTCGGTAGGTTGTTGTTGTTGTTGTTGTTTGTTGCTGGTTAGTTGTTGTTGTTGTTGTTTTTTTGAGTAAACAAAGGAATAAATAAACGATTAGAAAACGATGAAAGGGACACGAGTTAAGTTTTCCACGCTCACTGATCGACCTGGGTGGTCACCATGATAAAAGCATGATACCATTAAGACACATGCAAAAGATACGAGCAAAAATGTTCGTCCACAGATTGCCATACCTCTTGGGGTACCGAGAGTTCTTGTGCAACACATTTCTGTCACATTGTCACTCAGTCTGCAAACAAAAGAAAACAAAGACAAGAGAGTTCTAGGTTTAAGACAGTCTTTGGGAAAGCTGCTGACACAGTAGTTCTGTACAGCATCTGTTCGGAACACTTTGACACTTTCGGAATTGTTCGTCCTTAGTAAGGTTGGCCACAATAGTACACCTATCCACAATGAATGCTTCAGTCAAATCGTCTGGCCAGTTATGTCTCCATTAGATTAGGGTGGGTGGGTGTTTGAGTGTGTAACGTCTTTTCCCGCCGAATAAGTGTGATATCAATGACGAGAAAAACATCAGCACAAATTATTTGACCGAACCCGGGATTCGAACTCGATCACTGAAAGTCCAACACTCTACCGCTCGGCTATCGTGCCGGCTCCCCATCCTTAACACATTTCGTACCGCGCGAGTATTCAACTGGGGTTTTTTTTTGTTTTTGTTTTTTTGTTGTTGTTTTTTGTTGTTGTTTTTTGGGGGTTTTTTTGGTTTTTTTTTTACCTCTTTTTCGGTTTTGGCCCCCGGTATGCGAAAATCAGGCAAGATAAACGGTTTCTTGCGACCCATGTGTCTGAAGACAATTTTCTGTTTTAAAATGTATTTTTAGAACAGATAATAATAAAGTATTTTTGAATTGAATTTGAATTGAATTGACCCTTATTGCAGCAAACACGAGTTTAAGCAAAGCGCAACACTCCCACAAAGCCAAATTCAAATTAATTTTGATTTTCTTTTAGTGAGGTCACTGGTGCACAACCCAAACCTACCTTACTAGGAGTGGGGTGGGTGGGTGGGTAGGAGTTTAACGTCCTTTTCCACCAAGTATGGGTGATATCAAAGACACTGCAACGAGAAAAATGGCCAGCACAAATATCTGGCCCCAGTCGGGATTCGAACTCACGACCCGAGCATTGAGAGTCCAACGCTCTACCATTCGGCTACTTGCTTACTAGAAACCGAGTTAAGATTTAATGAACATTGAGTGAAGCCACTGGGGGAAAAAAAACCCCAAACACTCTTGGATGAAAAAGGTAGCGGCGAACTAAACATCAACAGAGACAGAAGTCAGCATCAGAGAACACCCTCCCTGCTAGATCCAGATCGGTGCAGTAGTCTTGGCCAGCCAGCCACGCTGTCTTGGCGAGTTTCGCTGGGCACTTAGCCATCCAGGACCCATCCTTCTTTATATCAAATTTCACTTAGCGGCTCTCCACCACCCACGGGACCTGGGAATATCGACTGCGGAAAAACTTCCATATCGAGGTAATATTCCACAAGAACTGGCTTAGCACGGCGCTCCGGACTCTCTCCAGAGAGCTGCGTTTCCTTCATTATTAAAGATCCCCCCCATATCCTAATTTATCTCTCTGCCCCGACAATGTGACCAAGGAGCAGTGCCGCCTGCCGGTGGAACTTCTCAAACAGGACAGAAAATCAGAAACATTTTTTTTTTTTGTATTTGTGTTTGAGCAACATGTTCGGAAGAAAATGTTGATCACAAGAACAGTAGAAGAAAAACAACATACACGCCCCTAAAAGTATGTTCGATATTTTTTTAGGAAAAGTTTAGGACAGATAGATACATTCCTACATAGAAATGTGACTGTGTGCATTTTGCAGAGTCAAAGTCACGCACAGAGTGAATAGTAAAATGTAGAAACCAGAAGCTTCGAAATCCCTTCCATGACAATTAAACCATCTT
Source organism: Batillaria attramentaria (assembly GCA_018292915.2). Taxonomy (NCBI): domain Eukaryota; kingdom Metazoa; phylum Mollusca; class Gastropoda; family Batillariidae; genus Batillaria; species Batillaria attramentaria. The sequence continues at coordinate 164,499 of JACVVK020000093.1, forward strand.
GACAAAAACAAGGATGCCAGCACATGTAAAAAAAAAAAAAAAAAAAAAACATGCTACGCCGTATTCTTATTTTTCCACCCAAACGAAATGTAAATCTAAAGATCCCTGGAGTCGCTCTGTATTCTTGGGAACCAGTAAATTTTCATTTGAAAGATGTGAGTTGTGCGGGAAGTAAATGGTTGCATACATCTCTACTCAATCATGAAATGGAGAATTTCTTTTTTTGCATTCACTCTATGATGAAAACGCGATAAGCTGGTAAAAACAACTTTTTCCCCCCCACTGAACTTCGCCGATTTCTGGAAATGCGTCTTCTCTCCTCTGAGTTTCCCTTTGAGCGCGTCTGCCATTTGCGAAAGTTTTGTCCCGTGATGAGAAATTATTGGAGTGGTCTCCCTTGGGACTCTGCCTCTCGTCTTGGCTAGCCTTGCTTTCCGCGCTGCGCAGGGCAGAAGATGATCTTTGAAATTTTGATGAAGGTTGATGGCCGATTTCTCCAACCCTCCAGAGGATGCTTCTTTTAGCACTCTTCAGCAGGGAGTCATGTTTATTTCATCCGCCATCTTGACGTGCCCTCTAGCTTTCTCGGCGGATCACGCCAAAATTCCTCCCGGTCGCCATTTATTCCTGAAGGCTGTTTGGGTAGCGATATTTACTAATTCGATTTTCCCCTCCTGGAGATGGATTGGGTGTGTGTGATGGTGGCGATCGGGAAGCAGAGAGTGATGAGGGATGAGTTTTTTTTCTGCTTTCTACATTCCCGTGTATTAGAAACGGAGATACGCCTCTTCCACTGTTGTTTCTGCTCCTTTGCTGTAGATGATGTCACTATCTGGTCTGTTCACTGCGTATGTTAAATACATTTACAGACGTGTTGCAGGTCAGTTTCGTGGCTGAACTGTCACTCATTGACCTACATTTCTTTGCTGTAGATAACTAACTAACCTTTGCTGTAGATGATATCACTCTCTGGTGTATAATAAATACTTTTACAGACGTTTTGCAGGTCAGTTTCGTCGCTGAAATGTCACTCTATGACCTGTATTCCTTTGCTGTAGGTGATTAACTAACCTTTGCTGTAGATGATTTTACTCTCTGGCCACTGCGTATAATAAATGCATTTACAGAAGTTTTGTAGGTCAGGTCCTTCGCTGAAATGTCACTCTATGACCAGTATTCCTTTGCTGTAGATAACTAAGTAACCTTTGCTGTAGATGATGTCACTCTCTGGTCACTGCATATAATAAATACATGTACAGGCGTTTTGCAGGTCAGTCCGTTCGCTAAAATGTCACTCTATGATCTATATTCCTCTGCTGTAGATAACTAAGTAATTTTTGCTGTAGATGATGCACTCTCTGGTCTATGCACTATATAATAAATACATACGTTTTGCAGGTCAGTCCGTTCGCTAAAATGTCACTCTATAACCTGTATTCCTTTGCTGTAGGTAACTAAGAAACCTTTTCTGTAGATGATGTCACTCTCTGGTCACTGCATATAATAAATTCATTTACAGACGTTTTGCAGGTCAGTTCCATCGCTGAAATGTCACTTTATGACCTATATTCCTTTGCTGTAGGTAACTAAGAAACCTTTTCTGTAGATGATGTCACTCTCTGGTCACTGCATATAATAAATTCATTTACAGACGTTTTGCAGGTCAGTCCGTTCGCTAAAATGTCACTCTATAACCTGTATTCCTGAGTGATATGTCATCCATTTCTACTATGTTCGATGTCACTGTTACTCTGTGGTCTTCATTCCTGTGTACGATGCATATTTTGTCTTGCGCTGGGTGGGTGGGTGGGTGGGTATGTATTTGGGAGTTTAACGTCCTTTTCCACCACGTAAGGATGATTTCAAAGACGGGACAACGAGAAAAAAAAAGGCCACCGCAAATATCTGGCCCCTGCCGCGATTCGAACTCACGACCCGAGTACTGAGAGTCCAACGCTCTTTAATTGGGCTAAAAGAGGCAAGCTGCCAGTGAAGCTGGGACATTTTGCACAGAGGTCGGACACGAGTGAGGCAAGCGGATTTGGGCGAACTGCCTCTCTGGCCTAAAGAGAAAGTAGACGTGTATTACTCCAGTGAGGCCTCAGCGGTAACAGGAGACATTTTTTTTTTTTTAATCCCTGTAAGGTGAATGGTCTGTTAGAAATTGTTTCTAGACTGAAGCATTTTTAGGGGTGACTATGATGCCTGAGGCTAATAGGGAATATACAGGCATTTTGAGGCCCTGTGCCCTGTATTTTGTTGTCCTTCGGCCTGCTGCATATGAGTCCATAAGTCCTCTTTTCTTATTTATTCCATATTTGTCACAGGGGATCCGGGATAGCCGAATGGTAGAGCGTTGGACTCCCAATGCTCGGGTCGCGAGTTCGAATCCCGGTTGGGGCCACATATTTGTGCAGGTCTTTTTCTCGTTGCCCCGTCTTTGATATCACCCACACGTGGTGGAAAAGGACGTTAAACTCCTAAACACCCACCCACCCCATATTTGTCACAGCTTTGGCGTGTGCGTGCATTTCTCAGCAGCAGCTACTAACAACACACGCACTTGTTCTAGCCCTTCTGTAAGGGCTAAAGTTAATCATAACGGACAGTCGATACAAGAACAGATGCCGTATACTGTGGTCAGTCAAGCAGAACCTTGTCTAATCTCAAACGAACACAGGTGTATGTGCCATAAAGTCTTGAGCAGCACAACCGGATTTCTGACTTCATCGACAAAATGTCAGAATAATGAAAACTGGGGTCGCAGTTTAGACGATAAACTCAAGACACTGTGAATTTTATGTCTAGACTCCAGGTAATGTTTTTTTTTAATGCATGCTGTTTCCTGTGTCTAATATGTGTGTGTGTGTGTGTGCGTGCGGGGGACCTATATGGTGCGCGACGTCTTTGGTTGAGGTAGCAATAAAAATTTAAAAAAAAAACTATTTAATGATATGGTGGCTACTTTGCAATTTAATCTGATTAGTAATGATGCAGAGGAAACGGGCTTCCAGCCTTTCTGATGGCAAAAATCCGTTTTATCTAGAACGTCCGGGTCACTTTCTAGTCACGGTTTGCTTTCTTCTGTGCACACATTATGTCCACACACTGTCCTCTTTCGCCCCCCCCCCCTCCCACTCCTGTCCCCCCCCCCCTCTTCTGCTCACGCCCCCTCTCCGTGCATGAGAGCCTTACCTCAGGTCGTAGGCACGATAACTGAATGAGTGCAGTATATTCAACTGGAACAGTCGTGTGTTGGTAATTCTCCTGAAACGAACGAAGATGCATTCTGCTATATCTCAATTGGAGATATGTGTGTGTGTGTGTGTGTGTGTGTGTGTGTGTGTAGGTGGGTGGTTGGGGAGTGGGGTGGGGGGGCAGGGGGGGGTGTTCAGAGGGGGACACCCAGGGAGAGAGGGTGGGTGGGGTGGGTGTTTTGGGGTTTAACGTCCTTTTCCACCACATACCCAGGGAGAGAGACAGAGACAGAGAGAGACACAGACAGAGAGAGAGGCCCCCTTGACTACAACTTAAACAGATCCCCATTAATTCAATATCTGGCCTAGATACTAGCCTTGTTCTGTTACGTAAAAAAAAGGAATCGGTTCCAGAAAAGCTGCCAAAATTATTTCTCTTTGTCACTTTGTCCATTTTTCACGAAAAACGACACGTGTACTGTTTGCGGCTACACCGGATGAACGTGTCAACAGAAGAGGCTAAACGCGCCGTGTTATTTCCATATTTCAGAAGTCGCCACTTTTGCGATTGGCCACAAAAGGCCCATATTCGGATCAAAGAGGTTTACCCAGAAACTCAGAAAGGACACCCTTCTTCTCAGTTTCGACGCAATCCGAACTCGTATTGTGTCCTTGCCGCGGACAAAACTGGCAACAGCTCTCTAATGGCGGTATCGTATAGCAAACCTTTTGGCACCGTCCTCTCGTCCCGGCGGAGACCGGAAGATCAAGTTGCGCATGCGTGGTGCGAAGCCGGAGCGGCGTCTCGAGGAGGGCACGCGCCGTGCCGGGAACGAGGCTCCCCACCCCCACTGCGCAGACGCCGTCGCGGCCTCTCCTTAATCCAATTTTAATCCCCAGGTTTCAATTAAGAAAATTAATGTTGGAGTCAGGGATATTGGACTGGCAGACCAATCGTGTTATAAGGTATGAGCCCCTGTCCCCTGGGGTGGGGCAAAAGAGAAAGGCAAGGCGGGAGCGAGACTACTACGCTTGGAGATGGAAGGGTATCCAGTACGGCTTCCGAGGGCGAAAAGAATTTAGGTCCTGCCAGTGGGGGGAGGGGCGGGTGGGGGACGAAAACAACACAGATGAGGACTCCAGAAGGAAACAATTTCTTTAGAGCAAGAAGAGACAATTTCTGTCCCTTCAGTTTAGCCAAAGAGTTGACAGCTTTTTTTTTCTCTGCAGCGCAAGATGAAACAATTTCTTTCTCGTTAAAATGCACAAGGAGAGACATTTTCTGCCCCTTTAGCCCAAGAGGAGGCAATTTATTTCTCTGCAGGGCAAAGAGAGACGATTTCTGTCCCTTTAGCACAAAAGGAGACAACTTCTTTTTCTGTAGCACAGTAAGAGACCAGACAAGCTGCGAGCCCGAAAGATCACGTGGTCTCTGGTGCGTAGCACATGCTAGGCAAAGCACGCAGGCTGCCTCAGAGCTGGGGTAGATTTTTGGGCTCGCCGCTGACCTGAGGCAGTGTTTTTCCATTTAATCCAAGAAGAGACGATACGTTTCACTTTTACCCCCAAAGAGCAGTTCTTTCTCTGTAGCGAAAGAGGAGACAATCTCTTTCCATTAGCCCAAGAGGAGACAATTTCTTTTCCTTTAGCCTAACAGGATACCTTTTTTCTCTCTGTAGCGCAAAAACAACATTTTCTATCCTTTTAGCCCAGGAGGAGACAACTTCTGTTTCTTTAGCCATAAAGGAGACAATTTCTTTCTCTGTGGCGCAAGAAGAGACACAGTATCTTCCCCTTTAGCCCAATTACTACAGAAGAGACGAGTTCTTTCCCTTTTAGCCCAACGACCAGACAGTTCCTTTCCCTTTAGCCCAAAACAAGACAATTTCTTTCTCTATAGCACAAGCGTAAAAAAGGGACAACGTCTTTTCCTTCAGCCCAAGAGGAGACAAGTTCTTTCTCTCGACACCCACCCCACCCCCTCCCCCTTTTTCTCCCCTTTTAGAGCACTCTCCTCTGTCGGAGGTTTGTTTTCCCGAGGTCCCTGATAGAAACCACGTCCATGAAAAAGAGACGCCGATCGAGAGGCTTTCACTATCAGCGCTGGGAGGGAAAAGTCCCTGCGGACTCTGCTGGCAAAGAAATGCTTCCAAGAAAAAGAGATCCTAATCATTGGAGCGACCTAATTCGGTGTCCACTTTCGCGTTTCAAGTTGTGTAATGGGTCTCCAACGACATTGTGAGTTTTTTTTCTTGGCGTCCCGATGTGCTGTTCGCTGCGAAACACGATACACACTTTCTGCTCGGGCGGACACTGTATAAATTCATAAATTCGGATTATTAAGACGACATGAACGGTTACGCAACCGGAGAGACATTGAGATGAGCTTGGAGCCACGTTACGTCACAGCCAATCGCGTCATTTGATCATCATCACGTACTCAGACGTGAAGCGGGAACGGACAATTTGGAGCCCCCAAAGCTTCTTCGTTTACAAACTGGGAAAGTGTTTCCATTTATCAGCCAGACTTGTAAATTCTCCCCTTTCTTTTTGATGCCATGCGCGCCCTGTGAACAAATGTGCACGCTACAAGAGTTGAAACTTTCAAATAGTGCATTGGGGAAATGTTTATTCGACAAAAGCTTGAGCACTGAGAAATGCACCCTAGAAAATCTGTTTATAGGTGTCAAAGAGAACTTGGTTCTCAAGTCTCTGGGTGATAAAACGTACCACGGGATGTGCAGTCTGTCAATATCGAATGTTCTTTTTCTAAACACCCTCTGAAACGCACTTTGTGGTCGAGTGAGAGGTGCAAGGTGTGGCGATGGCGAAAACATGCAGATGACTTGAAATTGAAAGGAGTGTGTGTGTGTGTGTGTGTGTGTGTGTGTGTGTGTGTGTGTGTGTGTGTGTGGAGGGGGGGAGGGGCAGGGGGGGGGGGGGGTAATGTCATAAAATCTGCCTAACTTGTAGATTTAGTGCACACGCGTTTGGTTTCGGCGCGGTACGGTTTGAGCTTCGAATATGTTTCGCCAGTGCCAAACGTGCTCTGGTCGTCCGTTTCCTTCTATTTTCTTCTCTTTTTTTCACAGTTGTTTAACTCTTTGACGACGAAGCACAATTTCTAACACACGATTTCCTATAGGAAATCGTGTGTTAGAAATTGTGCTTCGTCGTCAAAGAGTTAATGTTTAATGTTGTTTTGGCAAATCTCCTTTTTTACAGGCATACACAATACAATACAGTACACTACATATCACAATACAGTATATATATAAAAAGGAAAGGAAAGAAACAAAATAACACTAACAGCAAAACTTGTATCCAATACATTCCTAAGTAAATTATTAAGATATAAGTAAAGAAATGAAGGAAGAAACACATACACAATAATAGGTAACACGATGACCATCCAAAGCTGTTTTTTTTTTAAATCTGTTTTTGGTATATATATATATATATAGAATAGGAACAAAGGCGTCGCTAAAGCCGAAAACATGCGCTCAATCAGGTCAATTTGAAAGTAAGGGAAGTAAGTAAAGCTGAGAGCGCTCCCTAGGTCTAGGAGATGTGTGCTTTGTATGCCAGTGGACAAGTCCGCCTTGCCCTATATTGGCTACAAGCCACATTGGGGGGGGGGGGGACCTACCATCATACCGCTGAAACGTCTAACAGATCTAAGGGTATCTCACCATTCATAGGGCCTCCATACCCTTAGATCTGTTAGACGTTTCAGCGGTAGGATGGTAGGTCCCCCCCCCCCCCCCCCCCAATGTGGCTTGTAGCCAATATAGGGCAAGGCGGACTTGTCCACTGGCATACAAAGCACACATCTCCTAGATCTAGGGAGCGCTCTCAGCTTTACTTACTTCCCCTATATATATATATATATATATATATATATATACAGTGACATGACAAAGACAAGTACAACATGCATGCATTATAAACTGACATGACATTCGGGTAGAGTCGTGACACAGTCATACGCCACAGGGATTTTGAAAAAGCTGTGTGAAAGGATCGAGTCCTTCATGTACATGGGTCGGGTAAGGCAAGTTGTAAGCTTTAACTGAACAACGCAAAATCTTGCAACATGGTGCATTTTTTTTTTTTTTTTTTTTGCTGCCCCAACTCTTTTGCCAGTTCCAGTGGTGGTCCTCCCTGGTAATGGGTGGAATCCACGGAGGGGGGTAATGGGTGAAATCCACGGAGGGCTCGGAAGGTGGGGCAATTTTTATTATGCATGATGATGGAGATGAGGATGATGGTAAGATGGTGCTATGGAGGTCCGTGTGGTTTGGGACTGCGGGACAGGGCCGCATTCCACGCTTCCTGTCATAAATATCTCGGCATTTACCAGGCCCGGGAACTACGGCACCTGCGGTGCCGGCCGTGTAATCATCCACATCACAAGACGTGTCATACCGAGGGAAGCACCCCCAAAGTCGCACCCGTGAAGTGGGTGAATCTCGGCTGTGTGGCAACAACTTTCCCACTGGGCCCATAGCACACCCGCTCTGGGTAGGCGCGGACCTAGGTAGGAAAAGTCCCGCTTGCCGCGGCTGGGACTCGAACCCGGGTCTCCCGGTCCATGGTCCGAAGTGCTAACCACTACACTACGGATGCCGGTAACACGGTGCAATGTTACTACGGGGTCCGGGCAGCTGGTGCCACAGGCGCATGGCAGTAGTGGCAGCACAAGAAACGGTTAACTGTCCGGCCTGGTCCTTTTCCTCGCAGTGCCGCTTAAAAGTATATGGAACGGAAAATGTCTTTTGACAGCTCTCTGATACGCTTGGCTAACTCGTCGCCATCGCCGCAAACCTTCCATTCACCCGGAGCTTCTTGTCAGTAGCGCACTGGGAAATTTGCTAATAGACGATAAATGTGGTTATGGAGAACTAATGATATTTTCCACGCTAACTTTCTCGCTCAGTTTTCTTGTTGCTTCGTTTCCTGCGGCCTGGGACATGATAGCTCGCCGAGGAACCTCCGAGGGCATGGGTAATTACATTTCTGAAGTGGGTTTTTTCGTTTTTCTGGATGGATTTCTTTCTGATGTTGGATCTATTGAATTGTAAAAGATGGCTTCCCCAGATCAAGCCTCTGTGAATGTTGCGAGCAAACCATCAGGATGACGTAACCCCATCGTAATCTGGAGGAAAGGCCTAACCTCTTATCAAGTCCATTGCGCTTAAACCCATTTTCAGATAGCTGTCACTTCCTTTGAGACCCATATGCCACGAAAAGTTTTATTTTTTGATAAGCGATCAAGTCCTTGAGGCAATATCAGGTTCCTGATTTGCTATGTTAGCAAGACAGTGACTGGCTAATAAGGTTGCTTGGTGCAATCCCATTGGCTGTTTTTCTGTGTGCTTTATGGTTTACCGTTTCATATTAACTTCAACTTCCCTTCCATTGATTGTATTACATGTGTAACTTCAGAACTGGAAAATATGAAGCGTGTGTCCGAAATAAATATTTCCAGTAAAATGAACACGTTCATAATATGTTTAACCAAAACTTTCAACAAGGGTGGGTGGGTGTTTGGGGGGGGGGGGGCTTAACGTCCTTTTCCACCACATACGGGTGATATCAAAGACTGGGCAACGATGAAAAAGCCAGCACAAATATTTGGCCCCAGCCGGGATACGAACTCACGACCCGAACATTAGAAGTCCAACGCTCTACCATTCGGCTATCCCGGCTCCCAAACAACATGTTTGCTACATTACTTTGCCTATTGTAACGGTTGGATCTTACATGAATAGTTCGCAACAAGTGTGTAATTTTGGAATAAATAATCAACAATTTGCACTTTGTGCATAAGGTTTCTCAGTGTAGGGTCGGATAGAGAGGGTGGGTGTTGGAGGTTTGGGGGGTTAACGTCCACCGTTTTCCACCACATACGGGTGATATCAAAGACGGGGCAACGATGAAAAAGCCAGCACAAATATTTGGCCCCAGCCGGGTCGGATAGAGAGACCGGCTGAAGGTAGTAATTGCTACAAGCCCCGCCTGCTACAAGCCCTTCCTGCTACAAGCTACAAGCCTTTCCGTACAATGCAAGGGCTTAATGTTCTTTCCACGACTGATTCTGAAAGACGTGCAGTCCTTTCACTTCTGACTCAAGACTTAAAGTGTAAGCCTTTCATTGGGACCGCCGACCTGCGCACGGAAATAAAATTAAGCATCTGTTGATAACTGCATGTTAATTAAGATAATTATGTTTTAATTATCCCTTGCTTAATAGTTTCCTTCTTTTGTGCGCTCCTCGTAAGGTCTAATTCCGCTTTACGGTTTTACGGGCCATTACTTTTGGGGGAACAGGTTCCCCAGGAGCCGTGATAAGAACAGCAGCGTGTTTTCTCAACGACAATAGACTCCCGCCGAGTCGCCTAATTTACTGGGCTCATATCGACACTCGACACGCTAAACAAAATAAACACTAAGATCACCTGTTCGCCCTATTAAAACCGCCAGCCTGGAGCGTGTCTTACGTAATAAATCAAGGCCTCGAACAATAGCAGGGGCTGTTACATCTTGTAATCGCCCAATCGAAGCCATCGATTCACGAGCAGGATCTGACCTGCAATTAACGGACGGCGGCTACACCATTAAGATATGGGAGAGAAAAATTACTGATAAAAAAGGAGCAGCGACCCTGTCGAGACAGAACATGATCCGAACAAATTTATCTTAATGCCAGCTGTGACCGACGGCCTGAAGACCGGAGAGAGAGAGAGAGAGAGAGAGAGAGAGAGAGAGAGAGAGAATCGATGTCAATGAATCAATCAAACCGGATTATACATTGGTTTAAGTAGTTTACATTACCAGTCAATTTTCGCACCTATCATTGCAAGATCCACAAATTAAAGTGCGGTAAGAAAACGCTATTAAGGCCAAGAGAGAGAGACAGAGAGAGCGAGACAGACAGACAGACAGACAGAGAAGAGTCGTCGTCATCGATAGTGCAGTGCGAATCAAGACCTGAGACCAAAGACTGCTTGCTTGGTTGGTTGATTAGCTGGTCGGTTGTTAGGGGCTGAACGTCCTTTTCCACCATGTTAGGGTGATATCACAGACGGGGCGACGGGGTAAAAGCCAACACGAAGTTTAGGGTCCCAGGCCGGGATTCGAACTCGGGCCCCGAGCACTGACGGCCCAACGCCCCAACACCTCGGCTATCCCAAGTCTCAGAGAGAGAGACACAGAGACAGAGAGACAGGCAGACTGACGACGACCCTCTTGAGTAAACCAGCAGGAGGTGTGAACAATTCTGATCTAACGATGCACGAGAAGAACCTGCAAGCGTCCAATCCAAGAGCTCCAAACAGCCGCGTCTGGTGATGCTCAACCAACCAGCGACCTTCTGTGTTCGAAAGGAGACGGTCTTAAGCCAATAAGACACCACACTGACAGTCAACAGGCCGACGCGAAGATATTGATCTGCTTGGAAAGAAGACGTTCGCTCCAAGCCAGCCTTAGATGAACTCCTTACGCTCAAGACAAGCCCCACCTCGACGCGAACCGGGCCAATCGTAGTAGACCAGCGAAGAAGACATCGCGAGGTCTCGCGGGAGACAGCTCTAAACGCCGTAAGACAGTCGCTAGGCTGCGGCAAAGATATTGATTCGTCGGGAAGAAATAGAGAAGAGCATGGGAGGACGCCTCAGTTGGACCAATGGTATACTAGTGGAAGACATCTTGCATGTCTCTTGGGAGATAACTCTAAACACCGTAGGACAGCGCAGAGACAGTCAGCAGCTGCGGCAAAGATGTTGATTTGATGGGAAGAAAGGGTAGAGAAGATGCTGGGATGACGCCTCAATTGGACCAGTGGTATAATAGTGGAAGGCATCTTGCATGCCTCGTGGGAGATAACTCTAAACGCCGTAAGATAGCCCACAGACAGCCAGCAGGCTGCGGCAGAGATGTTGATTTGATGGGGAGAAGGAGTAGAGGAGCTGGGAGGACGCCGCGCATTGCGGGCCAACCTCCTTTAGACACCAAGTGGACCAATGGAAGCAGACCAGCAAAGAAGACATCCCCATGCCTCCCGGGAGATGGCTGTAAATGTAATAAGACAACCCAGAGACAACGACAAGGCTACGGCAATGCTACTGATTCGATGGGAAGAGGAGAAGAGGTTGGGAGGACGCCTTACTAGGTTACCCCGGACGCCATCCTCCTTTAGACACCAGCTGGACCAATGGTAGACTGATGGAAGACATCTTGCAGGTCTCGCGGGATACGATTCGCGTGCGGTAAGACAGCCAATAGGCCGGGACGAAGATATCGATTTGTTAGGGAAGGAGGAGAAGACATGGAGAGCACGCCACACATTGGTCCAACCTTCTTCAGACACCAACCGGACCACTGGTAGCTGACTGGTCAATGCTTGGAGATGGTCCTAGTGGGTAGGTTATGGGGGAGAGAGGGTTGGTTACTGATTGAATGTTTGTGTTTAACTTTGTCGGCTCTTCTTTTCCCCCAGACAGAAAACAGTCCACTTTAACACGATCCAAAACCTACTTTTTTTTTTTTGCTCAACGACCAACTGAAGACAATGTACATTTTTACCCCCCCCCCCCCTCCCCCGGCTGAAGACAATTTGAAGATAACCTACGTTTGAACAAGATTGAAGACTGTTTTTTGTTGTTGTTGTTGTTTTTTGTCCACACAACCTCGAAATGAAGACAGCCTGCCTTTACACATAGACACGAATAAAAGACAACCCGAACCCGTATGTAAAAGTCGAGGTTAATTTAACCCACGGCTACGGGCCTAATCCAGACTAGGACAAAAGAAACCAAGAAACTAAATTTTACTTTTAAAAAAAGGAGGCGAAGAAACGAAGAAATAAATCCTTCTATAACAGCTTAGGCATCTTGCTGGAATGGACCCGCTTCCTGATTTTAAACAGAAAACAACAGAAAATTTAACCCTAGTTTAGTTCGAGGTTAGATTCTAACCCGGGGCTAAAATCCCTAACCTCGATTTCTACATGCGGAGCCTGCCTTTTCACATAGTTCCAAATATCCAAATGTGTTAACCTACTTGGTACGAAGTGAGTTAATGCAGTGGTGTACGTACACACTCGGTCACCAAGTGGGATCATTTGTCAAACTGCTGAGGAGTGTTTGCCGCGTCAGGTGGTGTGTTTCTTTGACTCATCATTCGATTCCTGGCCTGGCAAGCGAAGCATTTCACGCTGCAGGTGTATTGGATTCTGGCTTAGGACGAAAATTAATGACACTTGTTTATTATTAATTGCAGTGGCAGAATAATTAATGGGAATTTCTGTTCGATTTGTTTATAAACTATTACGGCGTGAGCACCTTGTCTGGTAATCATTGTTTATTCAAGAAGACAGCAAGGCAGGTGGTCAATTGTGTGTAGATTGTTGAGCGGCGTGTATCATGAGAGGAACAATAATAAAAAAAAAACCCGGACTCGGCAGTTTAATTATTCAATTAAACCTTGAGCACGGTGGCAGATGAAGTTCATTGCGAGTCGGTTCTTCTCACTGGCGATGGGAAATGAACCAAGACTGAAAGCAATTACGCCAGGAAAGGAAAATGGACAAAAAAAAAACATACAATGGAAAGTCAGGGAACAGAGTGGGGGGGGGGGGGGGGGGTGAGTGGAATTCAATGAATATCGGTTGAGGTGGGAAGAGGAAGACGAGATGGTAGGTCTGAGAACAAGAAGGTCGAAATAATTACTTCTTGTTCTAAGCTCAGCGCAGAGAATCTTCTCTATGTCCTAGATCGCTAAGTTTTGTTTTGGTCTGTTTTGTTTAGCTTTGCTTTGCTCTGCTCTGTTCTGCTTTGCTTTGCTTTTTTGTTTTGTTGTGTTCACTTCTTCCCACTTTTTACACACACACCCCACCTCCCTTTTTTTCCTGTAGCTTATAGATTTTTCTGCCTTTGCTCACATTCTCGTAGTATAGCATCGGCAAGCTGGAACATGGTATTTCTGCCAAAACCTTTACCGTTGGAAAATAAAGATCATTGTCATTGTCATTGTCACTGTCCTCCTCATTGTCATTTGTTTTGCTCTGCTTTGCTTGTTCTGTTTTGCATCGCTCTGCTCTCCTATGTTGTGCTTCCTTTTGCTTTGCTTTTTTTGTATTGAGTAATTTTGGGTGTTTTTTTTTAAATTACTTTTCTTCGTATTGTGTTGTGTTCTTTTGTTGATTTTGATTCTCTTCTGTTTTGTTGTTGTTGTTGTTGTTGTTGTTTCTGGGTTGTATTTTTAGCTCTTCGCCGAAGAGACAACCCGTGTAGCAGCAGCTATGAGAATGGACAGAATACTCATGTTTCTTTTCTAATTACTCTTTTCATTGGTTAGTTTTGCCGAGAGGTTGGGACAGACTAGTCAGAATTAGTTCAGTTCAACATACAGCCTCAGCCGAGAGTAGAACACACTAGCAACATCAGTCTTGAAGAAACAAAGTGAAATCCGCGCAACATGTTTTGCCTTCAGGTTTTACAAAGCGGACGACCACAATGCCAGGAAATCTAGGTCACCTCCCCTCTTCAGTTACAACAGCCGAGTGCACATGACCGAGAGGGGAAAAGAACTGCCACTAGAAATCTGTATAGCATTTGTGGGCGTCTCACTTAACTGAATCACGTGGCGCTGTGTTGTGAAATTACACTCTCTTCACGTGACTTTAAGTTGTTAGCTGAGATTGGAAATCCGTGTACTGTGTCACTCGCCACTGGGGACGTAGCGTACAGCGCCTCAGACAGAAGGTACGCCACATATTGCACGGGTCATTCGTGTCGCTGTGTATAGTCCCATCTCGCATCGGAGTGAGTGAGTGAATGGGTTAATGGGGCTTTAAAGATCTAAGCTCCCAACAAAAAGCTTTCCGAAATGTGCAAGCACAGTCAACTCTGTCACAGTTGCAGAGTATTCAGCGCTTCGGGGACCCTGAAAAAAACAGAGCACGAGTTTGCCGTGACATTATTTGGCTTTTGGTCAGTGAGCGAGACACTTCGCTACAGTGTCTAGCGGACGTTGAGTGCTGCACGATCTTTCTCGCTCAGTGTCAAAACGCAAACTGAGCTGTGAAATCAGGCTGCCCTTGGCTTTTATTGGGGTTTCTGGGACGCTGAAAACTCTGCAACTGTGACAGAGCTGACTGTGCTTGCACGGTCGACTCTGTCAATTTTTTTCACACTTCGGAAAGCTTTTTGGTGGAAGCTTAGATCTGTAAACCGCATCTCGCATCGGAGTGTAATCGGATGGTACACTTAAACAAAGCGTCACGAGTGATAGCATGTGCCAGGATAAACCTGTTATCAACTGATTTTTTTTTCAAACGCCGGGACACAAAAGACCAGGAAATGCCCACCAACAAGAGTTGTGGGGAAGGGTTGTGCACGATAACTGTACTTTCCTCCCCCCCTTTTTTTCGGGGGGTGGGGGTGTTTTGTTGTTTGTTTGTTTGTTTGTTTGTTTGTTTGTTTGTTTGTTTGTTTTGGGGGGTTGCAGACGGTGTCAGTTTGCACTTGCAGGTAGTGCCACAACACTCGCCACATACTGTATGGCAAATGCTTATTTTACAGAAGTTGTAAGTCAGTTTTCGGTCAGGAAAAGTATATGTCACTGCTACCAAATGCTTATACTAGACTTGTCTGTTTCGCATTTAGTCATTGTCTCTCTAGTGTGTCGTTAACGCCTGAATTTGTGCACTTTTTCAGTGCCATTGTAATCTCTATGTGTTCTTTATCTTGTCCTTTCTACATTTGTAGTTACCAATATTCCGAGTATTCACGTTCGTTCTGGTTGTCTTCCACACCCCAGAAGCAGCTACAGGAATAAACTTTTTTTGACTTTTGACTTTTTTTGGCTGGTGACAAGGGTGCGCCACATACCACATCGCCCAAACCTGTAAGTCACTGGCCATCGGTTTGAGCACTACAAACCCCACGCAACTCTCACTCATGCAAACCCCTCACGGCTGGCTCTGTACTTCGAGGAAAATCGACCGGTAACCAGCAGGCGCTCTTCAGTCTTGGAGACAGAAAAAAGGAAGAGGCTGGTGGCAGCGCGGAGGATGACGGGAAGACATTAGACAAATTGGCGGCAGGTCACAGTGGAGCAATTAGTCATCTCAAGCGAAAGGCGAATGGAGCCGGATGGGAAGCTGGAATGGCTACCAGAGGGCCGAGGATGGTTTTTAGATAAGATTAGAGCGTCTGAGAAAGATGACGGATGGGCGAGGGGTCCAGTGATCTCCTCGCTACTCACCAGGGGGCGCTCCGAGCCCGGTGAAGACATCGCGTCCACCCTGGCCATGTGCATCTTACCAAACCTGTTACGCGCCGGATGGGCACGTGTCGTGTACCGGTACTTGGCGTGTATACTTGGCGAAATGCGTATCATACACTCCTTGAGTGAATGCCGCCGCCAACATGTCTGGCAGTCTGTCATAAACTTATTGTGTGAATGTTATCGTCATCTAGAAAAAAGGGCTTAAAAGCCACGGGTTTGATTGGCGCTTAAGCCCTTAATCCCTTTTTTGAATGCCTGTACCGTGCATGCCAATCATACGGGGCACTGGACACGGTAGAGCTTCGAAATATTCATCTTCGGCTCAGTTTGTTTTTGTTTTTTCGCCTGGAGGATGGGTGGGTGTTTGGGAGTTTAACGTCCTTTTCCGCCACGCATGGGTGGCATCAAAGACAGTGCAACCGGACAAAAAGGCCAGCACAAATATATGGCCCCAGCCGGGATTGGAACTCACGACCCGAGCATTGATAGTCCAAACGCTCTACCATTCGGCTATCCCGGCTCCCCTTTTCCGCCTGGAAGCCAAACATTAGTTGTGGCTTCCAATCTGACACTGATATCATCCGTGGAAAAAAAGTTATAATCCTACCGATCAACCAGTGCCCTTTCAACTAGCGTAAGTTTCGTGCAATTTTGATGACACACCAAAAACTAACTAGACGACGAGGGTCCTGGGTCTACAGATACCGGTATATGCCGCGACACACATGGATAAGTGTTTCGTACCCAAACGATACCTAATCTCTTGCCCAACCCTTCGGTGTGGCCTCGGGCACGGCCCTTGTGTGATTGATGGACATGTTCCACGATCACCTCGCCATCAGTGACGTCAAAAACGGACCCGTTGCATCCTCCAGACATTTCCGTAACGGTCGCCTTAATATCGCGGGATGTGATTATAGATTTCCTTCTGGCAGGGGAATCTTCTCTTGAGTTGAGTGAAAGGGGGCGGCGGGGGGGGGGGGAGGAGAGGGGGCGGAGTGAGGGGATAAAAAGATGCTGCTTGTTCGCTTTTGAAAGTCTGCGAAGCGTGGAATCCGTTTTTGGATATGCATAAGGGCGAGAAAAAAACAAAAACAAAAAACGAGAAACAGGGTGATCAAGTGACTGAATGAAAATTTCCGCAAGAAATAATGAGTGACTGGATATTATTTCTTCATTATATATCATCCAGATATTTTTCCCTTTCCGCAGTCCTTATACATGTAGATCGTTGGACTCTCAATGCTCAGGTCGTGAGTTCGAATCGTGGCTTGGACCAAATACTTGTGCTGGCAGTTTTCTCGTTGCCCCGTCTTTGATATCACCCTGACGCCGTGGAAAAGGACGTTAAATTCCCAAACACCCACCCACCCTCCTTAAAATACAGTTCAATATTTCAGTTCCTCCTTATCTGGGCACATTCTACCGTCGGTCTGCACCAGCTTGTCAGCAAAGTTGGGTCGACGTCAAATATCCAGAAAAGAAAGTAGTACTGCAACCAGATATGCATAAACAGACGTTCCATATCAGCTCTTATTGCCATTGACTTTTCTTAGTGTTTTCCGCGTAGTACAAGCTCCTATCAAGAAGAACCAAGGATTGCAAGCTGTAATTAAGAATTCAGTCGGGAAATCGTCGAGTAAGATGACTTGTCCCCCTGCTTAAAGCCATAAAGACGTCCTGAGTATCAGAAGCCCTTGTGTGATCTCCCTCAGAGGACTCTCTGTGATACTCCAAAGAGGTCTGCGTGTTTTCCAAGTTGTAACTTTGGCCAGAACAATTTGGAAACTCGCGACGCTGTCAGCGGGAGGATCCAAAGCCCACCCTGAAGTCGTAAAGACGTCTCGAGATTCAAGAGACCCGAGAGAACTCCATGGAGGCATTGGGAAGGTTTCCAAGTCGTTACTGAGGTCATAGCGATTTAGCAGACAGACTCGGAAACCCAGGCCGTGGATGGGGGACTTGGAAATTTAGGGCACAGACGTTACACTAGCTAGAGGACATGATAGTGCCTGGAATCCGATTACTTATTTAAAAGAGTACCCAAGAGTGTCTGGACAGGAAAGTTGGTAGCTTGGTTAGTTTATAGGTTCACTTCATTTCGAGATGTTTCCAGGGCACCCTCAGGAAAACTTAGACGTGGTAGACATAGCAAGCGGCGCGAAATCAGCAAAAAGAGATTTTTTTTTAGTCTTTTTTTTTAAGTCAGGGTGCTTCCCTTGGTATGACACGTCTTATGGTGTGGATGATTACACGGCCGGTACCGCAGGTGCCGTAGTTCCCTGGCCTGGTTAATGCCGGGATTTTTATGACAGGAAGCGTGGAATGCGGCCCTGTCTCGCAGTCCCAAACCACACGGACCTCCATAGCATTCTCTTACCATCATCCTCATCTCCATCATCATGCATAAAAAAAATTGCCCCAGCTTCCAAGCCCTCCGTGGATTCCACCCATTACCTGGGAGGAACACCACTGCAACTGGCAAAAGAGTTGGGGCAGTAAATAAAAAAAATAAAAATAAAATAAAATAAAATATTACCTGGGAGGAACACCACTGGAACTGGCAAAAGAGGCAGCAAATAAAATGAAATAAAAATGGAGAGAGTACTTTAGTCACAACAGGAGTTTTGGAAACAAACAAACAAACAAAAAACAATGACGTGATCGTGACGTTATGACTTTGTAGAGTCCAAGGCAGTAAGGGAGACAGTTGTCTACACTGACAAGTTTGTTCTAGAATGTACCGCGTACTGAGCAGACGCTATTTGGTTACAGACTGAGGACCAGCTACCCAGCGCTGATTGGCTGCTATTTTTATCAGCTCTTTCGAGTCCCAGCCTGTTCAGGAATGGACCTTAGGCTCAAACAAAGTCGCGTTTCTCTAATATCGAAAACCACGAACTCGCGAAAACGATCGCAAAGGCCAAACGAAACATCTTTCTAGCCTGCAAACAGCCTCCGAGCTTTGAAAGCGGCACTTCTCTATCTCAGCGGCGTTATGAGTATAGGGTGGGTGGGGTGGGTGTTTGGGAGTTTAACGTCTTTTTCCACCACAAACGGGTGATATCAAAGACGGGGCAACGATGAAAAAACCAGCACACATATTAAATTTGGCCCCAGCCGGGATTCGAACACACGACCCGAGCATTGGAAGTCCAACGCTCTACCATTCGGCTATCCCGGCTCCTCTTATGAGCGTAGAGACTGTAAAGCCACGAAGACGTTCAGATCCCCTAAGAACCCTCAGGAGAAAGCCCTGCGAGCCCCCGCAAGGCTCTCGAGCCATAACTCTGACCAAGACACGATCAGATTAAGCGGTCGTCTGGTTTTCTTCAGTCTCGGGGTCCAATAACGGCACTGACGTCCTAATCCTGTGGCGAGCCAACCGAGTCTACTTCGCGTCTCCGCTGATTTCTTGCTGCCTCCAGTAAATTCGATTTCTGAGAGTGGTTCCTACTGGGGAGAAGCGAGGGTTGTAATGGTGGTTGCTGTGTACGTGTGATGTCTTCATGAGAAAACCAGCGGTGGTTTAATAGGTAGCGCGTTAAACTTAGCCGCTTCGCTACTGAACGGCCGTCACCGCTGTCACGGCGCGGGTTCGAGCCCAGGTCGAGCTTGTGATAATTATGTGATACCGGTTTTTCCTGGCTACCGGGCCGCTCATCGGCGGTTTCTATCCGGGTTATCCGGCTTTCCTCCCCCAGCAAAATTGAAAAAAAAAAAAAAAAAAAACATAGGTT
Source organism: Batillaria attramentaria (assembly GCA_018292915.2). Classification (NCBI taxonomy): domain Eukaryota; kingdom Metazoa; phylum Mollusca; class Gastropoda; family Batillariidae; genus Batillaria; species Batillaria attramentaria. Next base: position 183,730 of record JACVVK020000093.1, read on the forward strand.
AGGTATTGGGAGGCGCTGCACCGCGGCGACGCGCTTCCCCCGAATTTCCCGAAAGGGATAATTCAGTAGGAAAACACACACACACACACACACACACACACACACACACACACACACACACACACACACACACACACACACGAGGCGGCTAAAAAGCCATTCAGATTCTGACTGAATCGAAAGTTTGCAATAATAATAATAATAAGAAGAAGAAGAAGGATGATGATGATGATGATGATGATGATGATGATGATGATTCGACCGCGCTTGTTGTTCGAAAGTTTGACACCGGATATGTCTCCACCCGTTTGCCTTTGGGGATTTCTTGGGGTAGGATACCTTTTCTTGTTCCCAAGGTTATACTTTTGGGGTTTGATCTCCAGACATGTAGCATGCAGGCCCACACCTGCTTGTGCACACGCACTGAAGCATATAAAACCAGATCTCCAGCTGCGAGCAAAAGCACAGCTGCGTTATCGTGGTTGGTTTGGTTGAGATCAAGGCTAAGGGGCAGACAGAAAATGCGGATTGGCTCCCAGGCGAAGGCCAGAGACTCTGTATCCGCTAATGTTCATACGGCCTTGCTAAGGCGGTTGTGTGTTAGATCTATTCCAGGGAACTCCTGCAGCTGAGCTGGTACTGATCAGGTTGAACTGGTTTTACCTTTCCTTTGGAAAGCCGTGTCGAAAGGGAGTGGGGGGGGGGGGGGGATTCTGAGGCGTGGGTGGGCCGACAGTCTCCATATCCCCGGCTGAGCCCTGAGCCCCTGTTATTAAGGACACTCCATCCTCGCCTACTGTGGTTTTCGGGGTTTTTTTTTTTTTTTTTGGGGGGGGGGTGTTTGTTGTTGTTGTTGTTTGTTTTGTTTTGATGTTTGTTTTTTGTTGTTTGTTTTTGTTTTGTTTTGGGGTTGTTTGTTGTTGTTGTTGTTTTGGGGTGTCTTTTCTTTATTTCTTTTTTGAAAATTTCGCATGTATTTTCACGATCCCATGAATTTTTTTTTTAACTTCCTGGGGCCTCAACGAAGTCTGAGTGATTGTGCCTATCCCTGCCCAGACATATGGCGCCAGTGTGTTAGGTCAACGAGCTATGCCGTGATGTGCAAAAAAAGAGCTCAGCGCCAACTAAACCCATATTGCTTATAACCCTTTCTTCCAGCTGAGGGTAGAGCTCATCAGCAAATCCAAAAGGGAACGCAGACGACGAATACCCGGATGTGCATTTCCAGAACTGAAAATAACAATTTTCGCGGACAATGAAGCGCTTAACAGGAAACACTTGAAGCTTAGCACTGTAATCAGCGGCTCGGGCCACGTGCCTCCCATGGTCGCGTTACAAACATCAATAACGTTAGGCGCCTCAGTGGACCCGTTAGACTCCTGCAAGAGTCGCATGAAGATATTTATGTGGTTCTTCGCGCCTGATATAGGGGGAGGGGGGGGGGGAATGTGCCACTGCTTTGACCTAAGTGTTCTCAAAACAATGACTCGGTGCTTTGTTTGTTTGTTTGTTTTGTTTTGTTTGTTTTTCGTTTTGGTTTTGGTTTGTTTTTGTTGTTGTTGTTGTTGTTTGTTTGTTTGTTTTTCGGATTTTTGTTTGTTTGAGGTTTTTTGTTTGTTTTGTTTTGTTCGTTTGGTCGGTTGGTTGGGTTCTTTTTTTGTTTGTTTGTTTGTTGTTGTTTTTTTGGTTTTGGATTGGTTTTTTTGTTTGTTTTGGGATTTTGTTCGTTTTTGTGTTTGTTTGTTGTTTTTATTGTTTTTGTGTGTGTTAGAAAGGGGGCTAATGATACCATTTCTATGCTAACAGATCGTGCTGACGTGTGTTCGTGGTATCTATCATCACACCACTTACACACCTGGACAGTGACAGCGTCTGAGCCAACAGAAGCGGTACTCGATGACGCGGCGACCACACTGAGCGCTCCAATACTGTAACAACAGTCGTAGAATTTGAATGTTGAACCGCTCGCGCAGAGTGTAAACAACATTGTATCGCATTAAGAGTTGTATTCAAATCATCAAGATAGAGTATTTCGAGCGTACAGGCGCATTCACGGGCGAAATTGTTCCAAAACATAAGTTGGCTTAGCAAAGACGGAGTTAGCCCGTTTTAAACAACATTATTTTCCATCAGTTAGCGGCGGTATCAAACACGGACCAACAAGGGGAAAAGACAACACAGATATCTGGCCCCCCCAAGCCGGTCTAACACGCCAAATGAACTCCCCGCGGCCAGCACGAATGGCACAAGGGCAATCACGCTCCAGCCTTAAAGATCTAAGCTTCCCAAGAAACAGCTTTCCGAAGTGTGAACATTTTTTTACAGAGTCGACCGTGCAAGCACAGTCAGCTCTGTCACAGTTGCAGAGTTTTCAGCGTCCCTGAAACCCCAATAAAAGCTAAGGGCAGCCTGATTCACAGCTCAGTTTGCGTTTTGACACTGAGCGAGAAAGATCGTGCAGCACTCAACATCCCGTCGCTGGACACTGTAGCGATGTGTCTCGCTCACTGACCAAAAGCCAAATAATGTCACGACAAACTCGTGCTCTGGTTTTATGAGGGTCCCCGAAGCGCTGAAAACTCTGCAACTGTGACAGAGTTGACTGTGCTTGCACGGTCGACTCTGTACGGAAAGCTTTTTGTTGGGAGTTTAGATCTTTAAGCGGCATTGGCCTACACGTACGCACACAGCGCGCCGGGTGAATGCATCTTCATCCAACTCTCAGTTTGAAGTGCACCAGTAATTGGGGAGTTAATCTCGCCTGTCACCAGGAATTGACCTAGAGACAATAGACGCTATATCGTCTCTCACTGAACTCTTGAACTGTCCATTCTCAGTCCGACGTTGTACCAAACCAGCCACGTGACGTCCTCTTGTGTCGGTTGATATTGTGGAAACTGCGTCATCTGTGACGCATGTATAGGGAGAGCATGACTAGAGAGCTTTTCGACTTTTGAAAGTGTTTTGTCAGAAGCTTGCCGCATGATCAACTTCAGCCGCATTTTTTTTTTTTTTTTTTTTGGGGGGGGACCTCTATCTCTCTCTCTCCCCCCTCCCCCCCCCCCCACCCCAGAGTGAGATGGAAAGTATTTTTCCCGCATTGATTAATTTTTATCCCCGGCTGCTGCGTTGAAATGGGAGCAATTTTGGTGAAGTGTTAAATTCAAGATCACGGTTCATTTCACCTTTAAGACCAGTTAGAGAACTCCTCAAAAACATTCTGCAAAGTCCGATAGGACTTAAAACGGATAAAGGGACATGCAGTTTCCAACCGTAGGCGGGAAGCAGCATTCACTACTTTCAGTTCCTCCATGTGTAAAACTGAAGAAACAAGTAAACACACTGGCTTGAAAAAAAAATAGAGGTTTATACAAGACACTGTTAAAGTTGCTGTACCTGTCACCACTGAGAAAACTCAGCTAAACAGTAGAGGAGAGTAGCCTTCCTTAGCTGCAAAGATACATGAGGGATATCGGAAATAAGGGAAGCCACTCTCGTCTACGTTTTACCTGAATTTTCTTAGCGGTACACGAGGGACTTAGCTTTGGAGCCTTCAACCTTCATACCCCCCCCCCCCCCAAAAAAAAAAAGAAAAGAAAGAAATCAATTAGCTTACTGTCAGTAATTTTGGAAATTTGAAAAGGTTTGATAGTTATGAAAACGCCATGATAGTTTTTATACCTATCTTCTTTTTCAAAATTCAAATCCAAAAGTGGTGAGGGACTTAGCTTTGAAACCTTCAACCTTCATACCCCCCCCCAACCCTCCCCCCATCCCCACCCCCACCCCCCACCCCCCCAAAAAATAAAAAATAATCAGCTTACTGTCAGTAATTTTGGAAACTTGAAAAGGTTTGATAGTTATGAAAACGCCATGAGAGTTTTTATACCCATCTTCTTTTTCAAAATTTAAACCCAAACGTGGTGAGACTGACCTCCATTGGAGCTCCATATCTAACAATGAATGAGCAACTGTCAAAGTCATTCTAACAATAGTATCGTATATATCGCTGTAGTCCATTGTTACATAACAGTCCATTGTTACATAACAGTTCTAAGCACTAAAATAGACAAACAAACATAAAACAAAATAAAACGTGAAAATAAAAGTGAAAAACAAAATGCAAACAAAAACCAAAAAAAAAACAAGAATCTTAAGGTCATGGCCTCAGTAGGAACAACCACACCCTTGGACAAAAGAGACACATGATGCAAGCAGATTTTGCCCCCGCCCCTCCCCCCCCCCCCCCCCCCAAGACAGTGCAGTTTAGTACATAATATCTTTGCAACGACAAGACACAAGATACAAGACTATTTTATTAATCCCGTGAGGGAAATTGCCAAATACTAAATATTAAAACTTGAAATAGTCTAGGCAAGGCCCACAGAAGTTCGAAGTTCATAAATACTTTATTCACAATCATCATCATCATCTTGCATAGCGCATTGTCCCCACAAAATGGGCTCAAGGCGCTTCACAATTACAATATAAGCTAATAAATCAAAAGTACACAACCTGTACTGGGTCAAGACACACACACACACGCTTTCATTTCAAGGTTATAATTTTGTACGTGTCTTAACGGTATCATGCTTTCGTCGTGGTAAACAGCCCAGATCAATCTTGAGTGAGTTTGGAAAATATTTACTCGTGCACCTTTAAAGGTGTGTGCTTCTAGGAGACTGGCTCTCAAGCCTTTGACGTCAGCCATTTTTCTGACTCGGCCAGCGTGCATGATTCATTGATTGTATTACACCAATCGCCTGAAAGAAGTTGTAATAAGTTTTTAGATTGCGATTTTTAACGTCAGGCTTGGCGCATATTCTTCAGCGATCATTTACCCTCGCCGTGCGGCCAACTGAGAAATTGAATTTTCCTCGCAGACGCGAGCCAAAGGCGGGCTAAATGTACAATTTCTTGATCGAACCTTACAGGTGGAAACTAGCTGTTGCTTTCTCACTGTTCCTGTGTGTCAAGCGTGCCCGCGCAGTGCAGTCTTTTTCTTCCAGAGTCCCGCTACGCCATTCATACGACTCATTTCGTCCAATATCGTTCCCGCCAACCGCCTTCTCTCGATTGTCGCCCTTGGCTTCTCGCGGCGCGCGCGCGGGAGTTGTGTCCCCTTCGGTCGATACCTTATTCCGTTTTAATTGCTCGCCTTTTCTCTCCCGCTTCAATTAATTGAAGACGGGCTGGCACACACAGATGGGGGCAGGGAAGAAAAATGGTTCCATAAAATAGTGGAGACGGGAACTTTTCCTCCGCTGCTCAGCACCCGGGCCCCCGGTTCCTTTAAAAACCATCTGCCCGCTGTCACCGGAAACTTTTTCTGCCGGCATAACGGTTCTTTGCCGGGATCACTTTTTACATTACCACCCGACTGATAGCTACGGAGGTTCGCCTGCCGACTGCCCCTCTGGTTGTGTGTGGTGGAGGTCTTCGTGATTTAAGGTTTGTTTTGATTTTAATGTATGCAAGCCCCATGCCTCTTCCCCCCCCCCCCCAAAAAAAAAAGTTGGTACTTGTTGTTGTTGTTGTTGTTTTCATTGCTGTTTTTATTGTTATTAATTTGGATTGTTTTGTAGGGTTTTCAGTTATTACTGATTTTGGGGTTGCTTTTTTATGTTGTTGTTGTTGTTGTTGTTTTGGGGTTGGTTTGTCTTTTGGTGAGGGGTTGGGGGGGGGGGTTGGTTTAGTTAGATCTGGTCGTTTGTTTTTGTTGTTGGCGGCGGTGGTGGTGGTGGTGGTGGTGGTGGGTTTGTTTGTTTGTTTGTTTGTTGTTGTTTTCGTTTGTGTTTTGCTTTGTGTTTTGGTTCATTGTTTGTTTGTTTGTTTGTTTGTTGTGTGTGTTTGTTTGTTTTATGTTGTTGTTAATGAGCGGTGAACAGTCCTATGGTCTTTTCAAGATTTACTCTGTGGCGTGCATATCAGAGATAATAATGATGGCAGTAGTGGCAGTGCAGTATTAGGATCACATGTCCACGTTCTCACAGAACCACACACCCTTTTCCAGTGCTTGTCTTCGAAACCGCCCTCCAATCACATCGATCAGAATAAAACCAGAGAGTCAGCGCGCAGGGCTGAACCTCAGCCTCCCCTGTTCTGATCGCAATTGCCCTCCCCGGCGATACAATTACTAACGACGGCAAAGAGAACTTGGGCGGCGCCGCCAGTCTGTTTAAAGTTGAGAGAGAGCTTACGATAACACTGTTCTTTTGGCCATCGCCTCAAGTGTTGTTTTCCTTGGGAGAGAAAAGATAATTATTCCATCGATGGCTGCAGCGCCGTCTCCGACAATGCGTGTGGTCGCTCCGGAGTTGTGCAAGTGGCTGCAAGGTTCGATATCTGGAGACCGTGTGGTTGATAAATGGGTATAATAAGATCTTTCCTCCAACCGAGCAACAAGGGGGCTTGTTCAGAAGGGTGCTATTGTGGCTTGGAAGGTCACTTCACGTCTTGACTTCAATTATTATTATTATTATTATTATTATTATTGTTGTTGTTGTTGTTGTTGTTGTAAGATCCTGTCTACAACCAAGCAATAACGGGGCTTTTTCATTAGGGTGGGGTTTTTTTGCGGCTTGGGAGTTTACTTCACGTCTTGACAACGTTGTTGTTGTTGTTGTTGTTGTTGTTGTTGTTGTTGTTGTTGTTGTTGTTGTTGTTGTTGTTGTTGTTGTTGTTGCTGTTGTTGTTGTTGTAAGATCTTTTCTACAACCGAGCAGGAACTGTTTTTTCTCATAAGGGTTGCCGGAAGGTCATTTCAAGTCTTGACTTCATCTTTTTTATTGTTGTTGTTGTTGTTGTTGTTGTAAGATCATTTCTACAACCGAGCAATAACGGGTCTTTTTCATAAGGGTTGGAAAGTTAGTTCACGTCTTGTTTTTTCGTTGTTGTAAGATCCTGTCTACAACCGTTGTTATAATAATAATAATTATTATTATTATTATTATTATCATCATCATCATTATTTTATCATCATCATCATCATCATTTTATTATTATCGTTGTTGTTGTTGTTGTTGTTATAAAATCCTTTCTACAATCAAACAGCAACCCTTTTTTTCGGATGAGGGAAGAACGAGAGAGAGAGAGAGAGAGAGAGAGAGAGAGAGAGAGAGAGTATAATATATACATTTAATAAACTTCTAATCTAGAAAGCTCCGATCCATCTGGAAATATCTGAAGCGTGAACTGAAATATGAATCGATCGTACACGTGAATGAATTCGTTGAAAATGTATTCTTAAAAGAAAACTGCACATCAATCATATGTGTACTTCATCGTGAATATAGGCCCTGTATTAAGCCTGCATCAAGCACAAGCAATTCATTCTTTGAAATCAGCTTGCCTTATACAAGTCCTCGTCCCTGCAACAGGGCCACTTTGTCAGAAACAATACCGATTGTTTGAAACAAAAGAGGTTTAAGTGTCTGACCCAAATCATGTGGGTAGTGCCACCGACTGTGTTTTACTCTCCCTCCTTTTACGACCTTAGAGCCCATTAGCATAATGGTATTCTTTTGTCGCGCGCGAGCGGAGAATAAAAAAAAAGGAAAATAATGATTTCCAGTTGTCATAACCCTGAGTCCTGCCGTCCTGCGCTCCACCTGCCCTAGTCACAGCGAGCTGTGACGGAGCAGCCACGGTTGTCTGCCCTTGTCTTTTGTTTTTTAGGTTTTTGTTTTTTTCGGGGGTGGGTGACAAGGACTCAAGGACTCTCTAATACCCCCCCCCCCTCCAGCCCCTCCCCATCCCCCCAAGGTTCCCCCCTTCTCCCTTCCACACACTTGTCAAACAGGTTCATTTGCAACAGACAAGAATACAAGTTTTGAGCATTAGCAAGCTCAGCTCACACTCTGCTAAATGTTGAACAAAATTGCATGTATTCATTTTCAGCAACCCTGCAATGGCAGATGACAAAGTGACAAAATGACTTGAAAGCAAATTACAAGAGAGAGAGAGAGAGAGAGAGAGAGAGAGATTTCAAAAGGGAAAAAATGAGATAGGCGTCACACCTTTTTTCATCCTGTCCCTGCTACGCACCACAGGTACAGAGTGAGGCCTCACTGAGCGTGTATGCACTGTCCATACCATATGTCCCCTTTTACAACCCGGAAAGAATTTTTTTAAACAGCAGGGAAGTGTTTTTTTTTTTTTTAAAGAAATTTTGGTTTGAGAAAGTAAAAAAAATACGCGTTATATTGTCGTGCTGTTTAACCGACAGAACGGGATTTCGCCCCGTAAGTGACAAAACCTACTTTCCGGCTGTTCTTCTGTCTGTCTGTCTGTCTGTCTGGATGGATGGATGGATGGATGGATGGTCGGCTGGCTGGTTCTTTTATTATTATGTGACAATTTTAAACGATTTCCACCTCACCTCTCCTCCCCACTCCCACCCCAACTCTTTTTTTTTAAAGAATAATAATGATAATAAATAGTTGTTATAGAGCGCTGCTCTCCAGATTCCAAGGACTCGCTGCGCTTAACACACACACACACACACACACACACACACACACACACACACACACACACACACACACACACACACACACACACTATTTACATCCCCTCTTACATACAATTTGGCAGTGCAGCGAACAGCGAATTCATGGTACACAAAGGCAGGCTTAACAGAGGTTTAACTATCAGAACCGGTTCTGTCACTCTCCCTTGGTTTGTTCATCAAAAATTCTTCGTACATTCACCATAACCTGTTTATTCATTCACGTGTTGTTGCGGGTCGTAGCCATGCTGTCACTATCTGCTATTTTGTGGCTCTTTATGCAAATACACTGTGTGTATTATACAACGATATCAAACGCATTGTGGGTGTTGTCTACCGCTGCTACAGCCAACCAACGCTTAGTAGCGTCTGTTGTCAGTGCCAAGGCTCCATCCACGCCCACGGACTATTATGTATTCCTAGTCAGTGTGGTTGTTTTGTTAATCGTCTTTCCACTAATAGCTACCGCAAGACCAAAAAACATCACCGCCGACGGCCATTTTGTTTTCAGGGGCTTTCAAGTGGTGTGCGCGTGCGCGGAGAACAGCGCCCTCTTGTTGATCCGGGTCCCTGCGCGTGCCCACAGGCCCTTTGACAGGAGAACCGCCATGCCGATCACGTGTTTAGGATTCTGACGGCCACGTGTCCAAGAGCAACGTTTGCGGGTGGTTAAAATCGAAACTAATTTAACTTTGGAGCGAGCGTCGAGTATCGAGATTTTCTTTTTTGGAAGTGTCAAGATAAATTTACTGTGGAGAAACAGACCAAATGAAAAATTCATTGGTATGAAGTTTGGACACTGGTCTCTGATTCTACAAACGTACTGACTGGAGTAAATGTTACATACGAAGCTGGTTTAAACATTTTTATTCGTTGAAGCCGGATCACCGTCAAACAGCAAACAGTAATACATTGAAAGAGAACACAACAAGCAAAAACTTCTATACGTGCTCATCTGAACCAGTTTACAAAGAGCATGGCGGAGAAATTGGGGTGGAAAACCTGGACTGAAATGTAGAGACGTGGGGAAAAAAATAAAAGAAGAGAGCAGGAAGAAGAAAGGAAAGAAGAAAGAGCATATCAAACTTTACTGTGAGTGGTGGTGGCGGCAAGAGCCCGTCCGACAAGCGTAGGGTCCTGTACGTAGTACGTATGAAGAAGGAGAAAAAAGGCCCGCACAGGGAAAGTAAGATCAGATACAGATAAACGGATAATACAGTCTGTACGAAGTTCTATGGCGGTTTAATAAAATAACAATAAGAATAACGATAAGAATGACTGTGAACTGTGTAGGCGCTTTACCCATTTTATCTTTTTTTAATTGGCTCAAAGAACCGTGAACTGAACCCCAGGACGCACGCTGACGTGAGTCACGCGCATTCTCTCACACACTCGACATGAACACTTACAATCCCGTGGTGCGAAGGGTCAGCTCAACAAATTAAGTTTCGGAATTTAGAATTACATGTGTGTGTGTGTGTGTGTGTGTGTGTGTGTGTGTGTGTGTGTGTGTGTGTGTGTGTGTGTGTGCGCGCGTGTGTGTGTGGACGGAACGTTTCTAAAGCAGGACCGGAGTACCCGGGGAGAACCCACGACGGTGGGCAAGAATGAACGGTGCCACATGCCAGCAAGGAGAAAATCTTTCCCTCGAGTAGGACTCGAACCTGACCTCATACGTTGGAGGCGAAGTCTTAACCACTGGACCATCGACCGTCCCATATGTCCGCAAGAGTTGACGCTGTATTTGAGCATGGAGACCGGCGTCTTCTTCACGTTTAGGCTTCTAATATCAGACAAGTGAGTCTTTATTTGAACGTGCGACAAATACCGTCAAAATCTTTCTATAACCAGACCGGGGAGCCGGGGTGGTCGAATGGTAGAGCGTTGGACTTCTAATGCTCGGGTCGTGAGTTCGATGCCGGCTGGGGCCAAATATTTGTGCTGGCTTTTTCATCGTTGCCCCGTCCTTGATATCACCCTATGTGGTGGAGAAGTACGTTAAACCCCCAAACACCCACCCACCCTATAACCAGACCAGGCAGCCAGCGCATTCGCTGCAAAGTAAGCCATAAGGGCAATATTACGCCGACGCGAGTGTTCTGTTATACACATGTTTTGAAATACGTGACTGTTTCCGGTGCACAGGGCATTTGAACCCTTGTGAATACTGGCAATTTTGTTGTTGTTGTTGTTGGGTTGTTTGGGGTTTTTTTAATTGGCGAAAGAAATCAGTTGTTGTTGTTGTTGTTGTAACCCCTCCCAAGAAGCGTCCTTGATCTCACGAACTCAAGCCCCATGCGACCCCGAGCACAACTGCCTTTCTGACCGATCATGAGCTAATTTCCAGCGACTTGCGAGACAAGGCGGTAAAAAAAAAAAGGCCGAATGCCTGAGTTCATTTAGAGTATAACTTTTAATATACGTATTAACACTCTCTCTAACCGAGCTGTTTTTGTTGTTTTTTTTAAATCCGAACGAGGCGGGCAGCAAGATATTTTGAATATTATTTCTAATCTCTGTATCAACACTTTGCGGTTCGTGCAACAGCCCCCCCAAAAAAGGACATCGACCACTAATCCAGCTGCGCCGAGAGGTTCGTGAGCCTCCCCACGGCGAATTTGATCAGTTTTCGCTGCTCCTACTCCTCCCCCCGTGCCACGCCTCGAGAGTGCTGTCCCCTTGACTGGTGGGGTGGTTCCCCTTGGTTGGTGACAGCTCGCCCGATGCGCGAGTCTGGATTAAAAGTGACGCGCCTCTGTGGGAGGGGAAAGAAAAGTGATGATTGGAAAGAGAGAGATCCTATTGTGGTTCGATGATTAGAGAAACAAATAAAGCAGGCTCTGCCGATTTCCCTTGCACGCGTCTCCGCATGGGGGCGCCACCTCGCCGCCATTGTTTGTGACGTAGCCAGCTTGGGCGCATGTGTCGCCCTCTGGCGGTGATTGAGTTGGTCTTGTGTTTTGTGTTTTCGGGGGGACACATGATTTGGTTTTGTGGTCGTTTCATCAGACCATCGCTCGACCTGCGAGCCTCTTCATCTAAATTATGTAAGGGCTGGACTCTCTCTCTCTCTCTCTCTCTCTCACACACACACACACACACACACACACACACACACACACACACACACACACACACACACACACACACACACACACACACACACACGTATATAATAGTGATGAAATTACATATAGAATTATTAATGCAATGGTATCATATATCACTGTTTGATTATACAATATCGTTTACAATATATATATATCAATACACACACACACACACACACACACACACACACACACACACACACACACACACACACACACACACACACACACACAGAAACATCAAAAGACCACATGGCGCTTTCTAAATGCTCGTATACTTTCCAACACTCTCCTTTGTTTCACGCAAGAAAAATGTATGTAGCCGAGCATGTTTCACATCAAAAGCGAAACGAAATGAAACACTCTCCTATCAAAGAGCGGGCTATGACACCTTTTTTTCGTGTGACACTGCTGTTACCAGAAGCACGTAATGTTTCCCTACAAATGTAAATGCCACTTAAAGGCAGAGCTGCTTCAAAGACTTGGAAAATTTAATAGACAAGCTGTTCTTCATCCGAGGCGTTTTAGTATCGTTTGCTTGCGTCTGGGTGTTGTATGAATTGATTTCCTAGCATGCACGCGTGTGGTATGTTTCCATTTTCTGCCATTGAGATTCAATTCAACGGCGCCTTTTAAAACTGCCACTGAACTTTTTTTTTATTATTTGTTTTTGGATGTTCACACTTTTAACATTGGACATGACAGGTGATAACAGGCGAAGAAGTACATAAGCAATATCATGGCGATGAAGCGTGGGTTCGAGCCTAGGTCGAGCTTGTGATACAGGTTTTTCCTGGCTGCCGGGCTGCTCATGGGGGGGGGGGGGGGGGGGGGTGCTGTCCGGGTTATCCGGCTTTCCTCCCCCAGCAAAATTGTAAAAAAAAAAAAAGAAAAAAAAGTCGCCGCTTGCCCCCGGGCAGTGTTCTCACAAAAGGGACCATATTAAGTCGAAAATTATCACTTTTGAGATATGTATATCACTGCAATCTACTGGTTATGCAGTTTCAATTCAATATAAGACTGAAAGCTGTACTACTAAAATTGACAGAGATATCAGCAGTTGAGGTTGGCTACTCACAAGGCGGCCATACTGACCCCCCGGCACTCTTTTCGCCTGTAGCGAGAACAGGTCACATAATATAATTATGTGACTTTTGTGTGTTTTGTATTGACATGTACATTCATGATTTAACTTTTCACTTTGCTGTGAGTCCGAAGACGAATTTCCATTTTATATGTAATATTTAATGAGCAATGTAAGTATTTTATGATTGTAATGTTCTTGTTAACAGTAGAGCTGAAACATAGCAAAGGTCTGCCATTGATACGACAAAAAAAAAAACTCGTTCCTTTGACCATCTGAATGGAAGAAAACTACAAACGCGACTGTGTCGGGATGGCACGGACATTGATCAAGTAAAGATTGTTGGTGCGAGTGTCGCAGCCGTGTTTTCATTGTTTTTCACACCAGACTGGCGAGCTGGCTAGAATGACCGAGGATGCGGCCGAGGGGTGAACTGAATACTCTACACGTGACGTTATGGTCCAGAGATGTCCTCTGTCCGTGTCCGGCAGCTGCTTGACCCCCCCCCCCCTTCCTCCCCCTCTCCCCTCCACCGATCCAAGTTCATCTCTGCCCCCTTCGCTCATTATCAGTCTACCGCCGTGCGATCACCATTATACCCCCGCCATCCTCCCCCCCAACGCCGTGTCCACACTACCTAAGCATTGTGAATTTTTATGCAGCATTTGATCCCTGGCTTCCCCTGGACAACGTTAGCCCCCCCCCCCCCCCCCCATCCCCCCCCCCCTACTCCCACCACCCTCCCCCCCCCTCCAACCCCCGTCCACAGACACCTTGGCAACCTACCCCTCCGCCACCACCATCACCCCCACCCCCTCCTTGTCCGCCGTCCACCAAAAAAAAAAAAAAAAAAATGAAAAAAACAAAACGAGAGACAGAGCGATGGCCGGGTGCTGACCCCTTCACTCACCCCCCCCCCCCAGCCCCATTCTCCCCCACCCTTTCCCCGCCACCTCCCAAAACATTTTATCCAGCCATTGTCCGTTGCCGACGTTGTGCACAATTCGTCGCTTCTTTGCGCGTGCGTGTCTCATCCTTTAACCCCACACCTTTCATTCCCGCCCACCGTATTCCCCCACTCCCCCCCCCCCCCTCTCTACCATCCCCTTCCCCTCATGCCCAACGCCACTTCCCACTGGTCACGTGCAAATCGGCAGCTCACAAAAAAGCTTTCCTTTCTTACACTGTATTCTTTATAAACACCTTTCGAGTCACCTAAAACCAAAATTAAATATCACCCCAGACCTTCGAAACAATCCCACTTAAACCCCCACCCCCCGCCCATGTAACTTCCCCCCCCCCTCTCCATCCCCTCCACCCCACCTCATCGTCCATGTTCTTTGTGTGACGTCACGGCGACATTTGTCTAGAAAAATGAACTGAACGCTCCTTTCAACGACAAAACATGGAAAAAGAACTGTTGCATTCGATTCGATTTCTTGCACGTCGGACAATAAAACTGCACTGGCACATTTCTTCCCCTCCAGTTTCCACCGAGTGAAAATTTACAATTCACAATATCATTCAATATCAGAAGCCCAGCTTTCATATTTCCTTGTTTGACGCTGCTCTGCGCTGTTCTCGCTGGTTTAGACACGGGGCAAGCTGTTGCACTGTTGCTTTTGAATGCCTTGGGAAGCAAGCATTACTGACGTGAGTGATGTTTGGAGACAATGTCCTACAAATATTGACTCCTCGCCACGCGCAGCAGCTGTCTCTCAAACAACAACTACGCCGCGTCCGTGTTGTATGTGCAAGGAGGCTCACGACTTCAACAATGTATTTTCAAAGATTAACTCTTAAAGATCTAAGCTCCCAACAAAAAGCTTTCCGAAGTGTGAAAAAGTTTACAGAGTCGACCGTGCAAGCACAGTCAACTCTGTCACAGTTGCAGAGTTTTCGGCGTCCCTGAAACCCCAATAAAAGCCTAGGGCAGCATGATTTCACAGCTCAGTTTGCGTTTTGACACTGAGCGAGAAAGATCGTGCAGCACTCAACACCCGCTAGACACTGCAGCGATGTGTCTCGCTCACTGACCATAAGCCAAATAATGTCACGGCAAACTCGTGCTCTGGTTTTATAAGGGTCCCCGAAGCGCTGAAAACTCTGCAACTGTGACAGCTGACTGTGCTTGCACGGTCGACTCTGAAATTTTTCTTTTCCACACTTCGGAAAGCTTTTTGTTGGGAGCTTAGATCTTTAGAGCCTCTATGTTTGTAAAGCCTGCTCTTAACTGGACACAGCACGCGAAACACACATGTACAAATCGCAGTCGTTGCGCTCGGTGTGTCTACTAACTCCAAAACTGAACATAGCTGTGCTCGGTGACAAACCGATTGAAGATGCACTGTCCGCCATGTTTGCGCGCCGAGTGACGTAGTACAGCCAGTCAGAATCTGTTGTGGAAAGAACAGTCACAGTTGTGGCTCTTTGAAATCCAGGTTGCTGTGATGACGCCACAGCGGCGGAAACCCCCCAAATCACAACTGTGTCACAACTGTGGACAGCACTGTGGCGCTCCGCAATGCCAAATTAAGTGCGCAACGACTGTGGTGTGCACTTGTGTGTTTCGCGCGCTGTGCCCAGTTAAGAGCAGGCTTTACACTTAGGAACAGTTTCACTCGTGAATGCGCCTGTTCGCTCGGTATAGTCAATTTTAAAGGCCCCAATGCTACCTTTTTTTTAAGGCTCAAAGGTCGTTCTGGGCTGTTTGGGTGGTTTCCAGTCTCACACCACTATGTGCAAACCTTCACCGTGCTATTCCCTCTGGTGCGTGAGACAGTATTTCCGTTTTCCCACGTCACCGACCACAACCTACACTTCTTTGAAAGATGGACGTGGGACTTTTACGCGTGAACACTTGGTATTTGTGCGTGCGTGTGTACACTAACACTGTGAACAAGTCTGCACATGATTTTGACTCGATTTCGAAAGGAGAAAATCCATCCAAATTCCTGCCCACCAAGGATTCGAACCGGGCGGCTCAAGATCCGGAGTCGGACACCTTAACCACTAGACCAGATCCCCTTGTCTGTATCCGAAAACGCACAACGACAAAAGCCTACTGGATTCAAATTCTTCCTCTGTTCGGCGCCTGAACAGTCTTGAGTTTATTTTTTGTAATCTGTAAGATTTAAGGGGGGGGGGGGGGGGTAGAGGAGTGCGGGCGGGGGGGGGGGGGGGGGTAGGGGGGGGCCGAAGTGAGAGGAGAAAGATGTAGAGAGAATGGAGAAAATGTCACCCATGTGTGAAGGCAGATGCATCAGGGGGGAGCCTTTCAGCAGAGCTTCATCTTGACCTAAATTTATCCCCTCTCGTTTCAATGGCGAAAAAAACCACCTCTCCGGGTATTTTCTCTGCACTTATTCAAACAAGAGAACTATCCAGGTCTCGGTCTGTCTTTGTGCGTGATCAGAACCTCTCTGAAGAGATTAAGACCCTTATTCCGAATTTTTAAAACCTTTCAAAGAATTGACAGCTAGGTGAAGGGCCTAGTCTCGTCCTTTTCTTCTTTCTCAATTCTTGCCCGCTTCCATTTTAAAAGACAAATTTAAATAAGGACTGTGTTGAGAGTTCTGTCAGCCGCAGATGTTCAGTGGTATCGTCCGAGTGACAGTGAAGTCCCGATCAGCAGGTTTGAGGACTGCGCGGTGAAGTCTCACGTCCAAGATTATCCACGTACTGTGCCCACACTATTGTATCCCATCCAAATTAACCTCCTTACAACAAATGGTCGCTGAACAAAAGAAATCATTAAACGCTGCGACGTGTTCTTCCCGATTGTTTTGTTTTGTTGTTTTTGTTTTGTTTTGTTTTGTTTTTTTTGTTTTTTGTTTGTTTGTTTTTTATTTGGTTGGTGGTTGTTGTTGTTGTTTTGGGGGTGTTGTTTGTTTCTTCTTGTTGTTGTTGTTTTGTGGTGTGGGTTTTTTGTTGTTTTTTGTTGTTGTTTTTGTTTTGTTGTCGTTTTTAGTTTGTTTGTTTGTTTGTTTGTTTGTTTGTTTGTTTGTTTGTTGGGGGGTGTTGGCTTTGTTGTTTTCCATTTGTTCGATGGGTGGTGAGTGGGTGGGTGAGTTTAAGGGGGAAACAGTTTCTACACCGAATGTACGAGAGAACTAAAACTTAGTCCTGATGGATACCCAGAGAACGTTCCAACACATACACAGTACAATGCACACGAAACCTCGCTTCCTCATAACTGACCTAACATACTCCATCACAGCTCACTCTTATCTCGGTAGACTAATCTCTGTCAGTACTCCTTAATCTGCTCCTGGGGAGTGTGAGCGAAAGTGTCGCGTGCGGTGGGCTGGAGTGCAAATACTGTAATTGGATTGCGGGCCAGATATGGCACGCGTCCTGCCCCGCAGGTGTCCCGCTCATATTGAAAGTAAGTTCTTCCCTTTCTTCATCTCGCACTTGACATACGCCAGCTCCCTCTGTCGTAAAGTACGGGGCATCGAGTAAATACTTCTCTCCCTTTAGCTTGCAGTTGATGGCGCTGCTGACAGAGAAAGTGCTAGGTTCTGACGTCTGTAGAGAGAATAGTTCCCTTTATTTTTTTTAATCATTCTGAAAGAAAATTTTTGTTCTTTCAAATAATTATGCGAGCTGTAAAAGAACATTCTGTTGAAGCCTCTATGCTCCTATCCCCGCTGAGATGGAAGCCTGTTGCTTTCGATGCTCTAAGGCTGTTTACCAGATAGAAGGATGTTTCATTTTGGCCGGCATTGCGACCGTTTTCGTGAATTTGTGGCTTCTAATACTAGAGAAATACGATGTTCTTACGGACCATTCCTGAACAGACAAAGCTTCTACAAATTGCCACCAGTCAGTGCTGAGATGGAAACCTGTCACTTTCGAAGCTCTATGGTCGTTTACCAGATAGAAGGATGTTTCATTTTGGCCATTGAGAGGGTTTTTCGTGAATTTGTGGCATCTAATATTAGAGAAGTACGATTTTCTTTGGAGCCTACTGTCCATTCCTGAACAAACTGGGACTCGACAAAGCTTCTAAATATAGCCACCAATCAGCGCCCTCCAGCTAGTCCTCAGTCAGCAACCAAGGAACGTCAGTCGTCTGCTCAGAACGCGGTATACTTCTCTTTTTTCTGTTTTTAGGACATATACATATACATGCCACAGACATTTACAGACAACAGACCTTACATAGATGGACATATCACGTTACTCTAGAAAATATCTTGCAAAACAAACATATACAACAAATTACACACACACACACACACACACACACACACACACACACACACACACACACACACACACACATATATATATATATATATATATATATATATATATATATATATATACAGAGATCCAAGTAACAATCCAAATACATGTAGTAACACCACTAGTAACATTGAAAAAAAACAAAAACATTCACTCACAACATACACAAACATTCCACCTGGGTAGTACAGTGTATTCGGTGTACTTCTTCAGCAACTGATACGCCGGCCATACAGTCACCACAATGGTGTCGGATGCTGTACTGTGACCCAAGTGACTGATTCTGATGGCGCAGATTCAGCACATTCGATGAAAAGTTTTCCATACGCTGTTGTGTGCCTGTCATACACGCTGTTGTTGTATGTCCGTTCATTCGGGCTGATCGTCGGGGATTCTCTCCGGGTACTCCGGCTTTCTCCCCTTCTGCTTTGGAAATGTTCAGTCCACCAAATTTGACAAATAAATGCAATTCAGTCTAAATTCCGAAATTTTAATAGCTGAGCTGACAAATCCCACCACGTGATTGTCATGCGTTTAGTATGTCCAGTGTGTGAGAGAATGCGTGCGATTCACGTGAGCGTGCGTGTTAGGTTCAGTTCGCAGCGCTTTGAAGCGATTCTTGAAATTGGGTAAAGCACCTATACAATACTCATTATTATTATTATTATCATTATTATTATCAGACGTGTTGAGACTTTAAGGAAACAAGTGAACGTCACCGTCTCCCTCTTTTGTTTGAATTTTCAAAGTGACGATTAACTGTTAAGAGTATTACTGTGTTTCTAGAAATATACAGGCTCTAGAAAAAAAAAAGCAGAAAAAGAGGCCTCTATACTGCAAGATCGTTGACTTTTTCTCTTTTTTAAATTTTTTTATGCATGGGATGGGGTTGAAAATTTCGAAAATATCTACCTTTTGCAAAGATTTATTTTCGGAAAATTTGCCCCTTTTTAGGTCTGTGAACAACACATGTAATATCCATGACAAGGTGAAAAGGATTAACCCGCCAAAAAAAAATCAATTTAAAGGAAAAGTTTAATCCTAGCAAGTATGCCGGTTACAAAACGGTCAGTCATAAAAGGCATTCAGAGATCTGTTTGCTTTAGAAAATGTGGCTTTGTTATTGATGATTGTAGACAGGTGTTGTTGTATTCAGCGTTTTCTGTCGGATTCCACAGCAAAATGTATCTGCCAAAACGCTTGTTACAAAAGGAACAATTGGACGGGCAAGAGCGATAGAAAGATCATGTACAGAAATCACACACAGTGTGTGTGTGTGTGTGTGTGTGTGTGTGTGTGTGTGTGTGTGTGTGTGTGTGTGTGTGTGTGTGTGTGTGTGTGTCTGTGTCTGTGTCTGTGTGTGTGTATGAGAGAGAGAGAGAGAGAGATGCCTGCGTGCATGTCTGTGTGTAAGTGCGAGCGTTCGTGCGCTCGTGTGTATACGTGCGTGTATGAGTGCGTGCGCGCGCGGGTTTGTGTGTAGGAGGGGGGGGGGGGGGGGGGTCGGAGAGGGGGGATAGAGGAACGGGGCATGGTATTATAACTTTACAGCTTTATGTAGCATAATATGAGAGGATGTCCACTCAGGGTGATATATTGCGCGTCACGTGACTATCGCCGTGCACGTGCCGGCCACGCGGCATAATTTATGGAGTCCAGACACCTTCAAAAGTTTTTCCTTTTCCGTGAATTGTTTAATTTATTGCGCTCTCACTGTCTGGAGGATTTCTCTCTGTGTGAACATAAAGGTTGGTTTTGCCACCGCCAGTCTCTCTCTCTCTCTCTCTCTCTCTCTCTCTCTCGGGGAGCCGGGGTGGCCGAATGGTAGAGCGTTGGACTTCTAGTGCTCGGGTCGTGAGTTCGTATCCAGGCTGGGGCCAAATATTTGTGCTGGCTTTTTTTTTTTCATCGTTGCCCCGTCTTTGATATCACCCGTATGTGGTGGAAAAGGACGTTAGACACGCACACCCCACGCAGACACGCACACCCCACCCACCCTCCCACCCACCCCTCTCTCTCTCTCTCTCTCTCTCTCTAATATACCCTCCTCTCCCTCTCTCTCCCTTTGCTTATATTTCTGTAGTTGAGCAAAGGCAGATTGAAACTGAAATATGGAACTTGCGCAAGGCTTTCACAGCTGTAAAAATAAAGACACTTTGTCATTAGTACTCTCTCTCTCTCTCTCTCTCTCTCTCTCTCTCTCTCCCCCCCCCCCCCCCCGACTCCCACCCCCCAACCACCCTCGTCCCTGCTCCTTTTTCTGCAGAAGAAAGGTACCCAACTCTTATCACCGACAACCCAATAAAAATGAGCCCTCCTCAATAGAGAGGGTGTGTTTTGTGTACAGAACAAAGCCGCCCAGACCACCGCCCCAACAAAGGCAATGGGAGGTGACCATTTGCAATATTTCTTCACAGCAGCGCCAATTTTATGTCTGGCCCCTCGTCCATAATGTCTGCATGGGTCAGCTGGACTGGAATAGCGTCTGCAAGGAGCTGGACAAAAGAACTGGACACATAGGGGAGGGGAGGGAGAGGGGCGAAAAAGAACGGCCCAGCATGAAAATGAAGCAGGTGTTGGTTGTTGGAGATCTGTAAGTGGTTGCTGCTGCTGTTGCTGAAGCTGTTTGCGTTTTAGGATGCGGTTTAGGATGCGGCGGTTGGTTCAAACAGGTTTATTGCAATACAGCCGTAAGTAAACAGTTAGTGAGCATAAACAAGCACCGCTTATGATAATGCTCAGGGGTGGGGGTGGGGGGGACAAGTACATATTGACAGTATTGCAACGGCAGACTAAACTGGTCAGTAATTATGATAAATGATGCGGCGGTTCACTGGTAAAGGAGGCAGAACTCGTGTAAATGTCTCGATCAGTTCGAAATGCATATACTTTCTAGGGCGGTTTAGTGGTAAAAGAGGCAGAACTTGAATGGTGTAAATGTCTCGATCAGTACGAAATACATGTATTTTCTAGGGCGGTTTATTGGTAAAAGATGCAGAAGTTCTACGGTGTAAACCTTTCGATCAGTACGAAATATATGTATTTTCTAGGTTTATTGGTGAAAGATGCAGAAGTTCTATGGTGTAAACCTCTCGATCAGTACGAAATACATGTATTTTCTAGGGCGGTTTATTGGTAAAAGATGCAGAAGTTCTACGGTGTAAACCTCTCGATCAGTACGAAATACATGTATTTTCTAGGTTTACTGGTGAAAGATGCAGAAGTTCTATGGTGTAAATCTCTCGAAATACATGTATTTTCTAGTGAGGTTTATTGGTAAAAAAAATGCAGAAGTTCTATGGTGTAAACCTCTCAATCAGTACGAAGTTGATGCACATATTTTCTAGGTTTAGTGGGAAAAGAGTTTGCGTTTGGTTTTAGAGGCAGACGTTCTATGGTGTAAACCTCTCCATTAGTTCGAAATACATAACTGTATTTTCTTGGGCGGTTAAGTGGTAAGGGAGTTATAGAGTTTAGTCTTACTTCTACGGATTAAAATCTCTTATCAGTATGACATTTTCTATGTGACTTCAAATTGTAATTTGTTTTCTTCTGTTTTGTACTTGTGTCCTTTTACATTTTTGTAAAGTAAGCCTGGTTTGCGCAGAACCATTTGCGAGACAACGCAAGTATTGCAACCATTCTTCAAAAAAAAAAAAAATCTAAATGGAACAAAAACATTGGACAAGACAAATCTTGCCATGCTATGGCTAATCAATGGAAATGTGATTATCTCATCAAAAATATCATGCAAATCAGAAAAATAATGTCCTCAGATCAAAACGCCATCTCCTTCAAGCACCACACGTGCAAGATGTATTCAAAAGCTCGCGGTCATTTCGCACGTAAAACACATCAAACCAAACGTCCAGCTGCTGCAGGAACTTAAACCTTGATCCCGCATCCCCCCCCACACACACACACACACCACCACCACCACCACCAAAAAAAAAAAAACCAAAAAAAAAAGCATGACAAATGCATCGTCTCCCAGGCAGTGAGAGAAAACCCCCTCTTTGATTTGAGGACCGTTGACCAGCACAAAGGGAAGACAACTGCACGGCCGGACAATATCTCCTTTTATGGAATCGCCAATCACCATGCGTCGACCATGCGTAAACTGAACTAAAAGCCTGTACCAACGATCGACAACTCCAACCCCACCTCCCCACCCCCCTTTATAAAAATCCTACTAACAGCCCTCCCGGTGGTCAAGCCGTTTACAATAGCGGCGATCCATTTTGCTTTCTGTCCCCATGAAAGGGGCTGGGAGTTTCTCTTTCTTCAAAGAGTGTATGCAGGGTTGGCCTTGCTGTGCTGTGCTGTGCGTGCATCTGTATGCGCGTGTGGGAGGCTTTGTGAGCGCGCACAAACGAATGCTCAAGGTCCGATTTTTGTTAAGACGAAGCTAATGTGCGAACAGTATAGACTGATGTCGACACGGACTTTCTCCCACGGTTGTCGCAGTTGAAGATGGCCGATAGCTGCTTCAGACACACTGACTGTAGATTGTTGCCATTGTTACTTTGGTGAAAGGGACGGACGAAAAGGAGGGGAAAAGCGGGATGATGGAGGGGGGGGGGGGAATGGGGGTAGGAGGATGTGGGAAGAGGTTAAAAGGTCTATCAGGATACAATAATTGTTTTGGTTTTGTTTTGTTTTGCTGTTTTTTATTTTATTTTTTGCCTGTTATTTGTCTTTATTTTTTTACTCACTCACTCACTCACTCACTCACTCACTCACTCACTCAATCAATCAATCAATCAATTAATAAATTAATCAATCAATCAATCAATGTCTCACTCACTCTTTGACACCCCACTCAATCAATCGGTTAGTCAGTCAATCAATCCAATCCAGTGACTTGCTATGGAACAAGCAAGCAACCAAATACGAAGCCATGACCAAGTGGGCCCTACAGCCAACATCTCTGCATCAGTGTCAAGCCCAACGGAATTTTTTTTTTCAAGTCAAAGTCAAAAAGGTTATTCCTGTAGCCCATTCTGGAGTGTGGAGGAAATACACAAACTCAGAGCGAACGTGAATACTCTGAATATAGTAAACCACAACTGTACAAATGACAAGATAAAAACACATACAGAGTACAATAACACTGAGAAAAAAAGTGCACAAATTCAGGCGTTAACAACACACTAGAGAGACAATGACTATTTGCTCAATATACAAGTCTCATACCACTTTACTGTTTTTGATAAACTTGCCTAGGTTTTAGCATTGCTTTCTTTCGGGAAAACTTGAAAGCTGACAACGTTGCCAACGATTGTACCTTGCCTCTCACAACAAAAGGTTCACAGATAACGAACGCTATCTAGAACGTCCGGCGGTGCCACCGGCCCATTTATCTTTTCCTTTTCTCATCGCCAGACACGCGATTGTCCTCCACGGCTATACAGCTTTACCGGGCGAGGTGCGAGCGGTCAGATCCGTACCCAGATGGACCCAGGGTTTCTCTGAACAAATCCTCCCATTATGGATGGGGTCCAGGCGCATCTTGGTGCTCTATTGTCCAGCGGACCGGCGCCCGGCAATCTTAGATGAAAGCGTGTCAGCTGGCGGTGGCTGCTGGTGCTTCCGTTGTCCATCGTTTTGGTAGCACACCCTCCCCTTCTCCCCCCCCCCCCAAGTCGGTTATTGGTGCTTTGGTTGTCTATCGTTTAGCTAGCACCCCCCTCCCTCCTCCCCCAGCTGGTTGTTGGTGCTTTAGTTTTCCATTGTCTATAACACCCTCCACCTCCCCTCACTCCCAATCATACAGAACTGTCCAATTATTTTTTTGTAGAGGAGGAGGGTGCGTGTTGATACGGGTGGGTGGGTGAGGTGGATGGGAGTTTAACGTCCTTTTCCACCACCTGAGGTAGAGGAGGTGAGGGGGGAGTGTGGTGGTGGTGGTTGTGGCTGTCTTGTCGAAGAGACGTGGTACCCCCTCCCCACCCCCACCCCCTCCTTCCGTCCGCTTTATTCTGCTTTCATCCAGGGGGGGTGTTTTCTTGAAGTCCGGGAACGATGCTTTGGCTGTCCATCGCAAGACCATTCCTAATAACCGAAAACCGTCTTATTATTACTACTTGTTTTGTACGGGAGGGCTGGGAGGAGGTGGGGGTGGAGGAGTTGGGATGTGGTGGTGGTGACAGTTTTGTCGCAGAGACGTACCAAAGTCACTTCCTACCCTTCATCCACCCGTTTCTTCCGCTGTCACTCTAACCATTGTTTTCTTGAGGTTCGCGCCTGATGCTTCGGCCGCTGTCCTTCGCGGCCAATAGCACCCCGACAATTTCCAATCATCCACAACCATCCTATTATTTTTTTGGGGAGGGGGGGGGGTAGGGAAGTGGAGAGGGGAGGTGGAGGAGTGCGGTGGTGAGTTGTTTTGTCGTGGAGACGTGGTGTCCCAAAGTGACCCCCGCTCATCTTCCTTTTTTCATCCTGGGTATTGTTTTCTTGAGGTCCAGGCGGGTGGCCTGAGCAGCTGTCTGAGGGAATAGCGGTGTCATCTTCACCGGACATCTCATGTGTCTCGTGCTACTGCCCTCGCCCCCCTCCCCCACCTCCACCCCGCCTTCATCTAACCAGTTTCACCTTCCGTACTCCTTTGAATATGCCTCATAGCTTCCGCTCTTTACTACCCACACCCTCGCGACCCCTGCAAGCCAAAGCTAGTTTCACGCAGACGCACTGTATTTTTCCTTTTCCTGTTAAGTACGTTTTCATAACCTCCCTAAACCAACCCCCATCTTTCATCAAATTATATATTCATCCAGCCAATGGACACCCCCTACCCCCCCCCCCCCCTCCCCTGCCCGCCCTTTCCTGTCGGTGTCCTCTGACCGCCCCCGCCCCCCACCTCCCCTCCCCTCCCCTCCCGCCCTTCAACTTCTCCTGTCTCCATACCACTCCATCTCATCTCTACTACCCCCCCCTCCCCACCACCACCACCACCCACCCACCCCCTACCCTCCACCCCTGCGTACGCGCGCGGCCACCGGACGATGTCCGTAAAATGACCGCACGCGACGTCAGCCTCTGTCTCGTGCGCCGGCCTCGTTTTGGGCACAGCTCCCACGTGCGACAGTGCCACCCCACGTCAGTCCCCCCCCCCCCACCCCCACCCCCACCCCCACCGCAACCCTTCCTCAATGCCCCTGCAACAACCAACAACAGGGAGGTGTACAGTACGGACCCTCATCTCTGTCCGATCTCAGGACACTTCAGGACAAAGGTCAGGGGTCAGAGTTGAGAGGCCAGTGGGCCAGGGACTTTAGGGTCACCTCATGTCCATTCATCTTGAGGTCCGAACTGTTGCTGGCTGGCGGCGACCGTGGTCAGAGGAGAGGGGGATGGCCACACTGTTGCATTTCGAACACGGGGGTGGGGTGGGTGGGTGTTCGGGGGTTTAACGTCCTTTTCCACCACATACGGGTGATTTCAAAGACGGGGCAACGATGAAAAAGCCAGCACAAATATTTGGCTCCAGCCGGGATACGAACTCACGACCCGAGCATTAGAAGTCCAACGCTCTACCATTCGGCCACCCCGGCTCCCCATTTCGAACACGGACAGACAGCAGGCTCGGAAACTCATGAATGTGTTGTGTGTCCACTGAGCCACCTAGGCGGCAAAGGCTATGCAAACGCAACAATAAATAAATAAATAAATAAAGCTGATCTGTCCATTAATCCGTCCAGAACACAAACAAGGGTGTAGTTTCAATCTCTTTCTATCAATCAATTAATCAATCAGTTTCTCTCTCACCAAATTAATTAATCGATCAATCGATCAAAATGGTGGAGAGCTGGACTTTCAATGCTCGGGTCGTTAGTTCAAAGCTTGGCTGGGAACACGATATTATTTGTTCTCGCTTTTTCCCAGTCGTTGCTCCGTCTTTGAGATCACCCGTGTATGATTGAAAAAGGACGTTAATCCCCTAAACAACGGCCAGACCTCATTCACTCACTCACTCACTCACACAGTCACTCAACCACTCACTCACTCACTCAATCAGTTCAGCAAAACCAAGTCCCAACATGACCCCAGCCATCGTCACTAATAAGCACACCTGTGGAGCCAGGGTGGCCGAATGGTAGAGCGTTGGACTTTCAAAGCGCGAATGAGTTCGAATCCCGGCTGGGGCCAAATATCTGTGCTGGCCTTTTTCTCGTTGCCCCGTCTTTGATATCACCCATACGTGTTGGAAAAGTTGGTGTGAGTTTTGCTGTTGATGGTTTCCGTAACTAAGGGTTGTTTTTTTTTCTGTATGAGGGTAGTTAACCCATCGCACAACCCCCAACCTGGAGGACTAGGGTGTATCGTTTCGTCTGGGCCCTACCCCACAGACCTGGTGAGCCTGGTTGAACCTGCCAGGGGCCGAAGCCCCCGCCCATATAGCTCTGTGGGTCATTGGAGCACGCAAGCCACCCCACCGCAACAAGGCGATACACCATCGGGACAGATCCACCATCGGGACCTGCAGATTGACAACGCCATACGGTGGAACTTCACTTCACTTCAGATGGTGACGTGCAAGCTCCCTACAACCTTCTCGCGTTTTCCAACTCGTGTGTCATCCTTCACAGCTGTCATCCTCCATCCACTCGATCCCAAGGCTTGAACGCTTGCTGTCCCAGATCGCTTATCACGTGAAATTTGTTTTCTCTCTGTCTCGCAACATATTTCAATTATCTTTCTCCTCTCCTTCATAAACAAACAGCTAAGCCACTCGGGCCCGCCTGCTGCGCGCTGTTCCCCGGTGAGGAACCGATGTATATGACAGTGGAACGTGATAGGTGTAAAACAAAACAAAACAAAAAAAAACCTGTCCAACCCAGGATGTTAGTGCGGGCATGGGTGATATCAAGTTGTATGAAATCGATCATGTGCATTGAAGACAGCTGAGAGAGAGAGAGAGAGAGAGAGAGAGAGACACACACACACACACACACACACACACACACACACACACACACACACACACACACACACACACACACACACACACACAGAGAGAGAGTTCAGTTAAACCACGGCAGGAGCGAATGGCGCAGTGGCCGCTTTTAAGCTTGCCATGACTGGGAGGGTTTGAGGGGGGGGGGAGACTGAATGAAACTTTGTTTTTCAAGGGTGAGATAATAGGTGCACAGGTCTTTCTCACTAGCTGTCCTTTGAACAATAAGAGAGAGAGAGAGAGGGGGGGGGGTAGGAGTTTAACGTCCTTTTCCACCACACATGGGTCGATATCGCAGACGGGGCAACGAGAAAAAGGCCAGCACGAATATTTGGCCCCAGCCGGGATTGAGAGAGAGAGAGAGAGAGAGGGTGTTTAGGAGTTTAACGTCCTTTTCCACCACACATGGGTGATATCAAAGACAGGGACAACGAGAAAAAGGCCAGCACAAATAGTTGGCCCCAGCCAGGATTGAGAGAGGGAGAGAGCCTGTATTGTGCCTGTGTGTTTTGAAAGCAGCCATTATCTTTTTGTCCCTTTTTTTAATTATTTCTAAAACAAACCTAGAGTAACCGATCCGGCATAGACTACAATATTGTGCCACCTTGCGTCGCGACAGCTGTCTATCAGTTGAGTGCATTAACGGATGGGTTTGTATACGCCTAAACGGCTTGAATCATGCGAATGTTCAAAACAGGTTGACATGAAGGAAAGTTGTAAATTGTGCGTTCGTGCGTGCATGCGGGCGTGCGTGCGAGCGCGCGCGCGCGCGCGCGTGTGTGTGTGTGTGTGTGTGTGTGTGTGTGTGTGTGTGTGTGTGTGTGTGTGTGTGTGTGTGTGTGTGCGTGCGCGCGCGCGTGTGTGTGGAATGTCAAAACGACAATGCGAACTTTTTCTCAGAATGACGTCCGAAATACAATGAAACAGACCCCTTCTTTTGGTACTCAGACTTGAAAATGAAAAAGAAAGAAAAAAACTATGTTCCACTGTCTGGTAAACCTCTGAACTACAAGTCAGGTAACGAAACGCGTCTACAGTACACTCCACTAATAGCGAACATCAGACACAGCAAACAAATTTGATTTCGCTCTCGTCTCACTTCATTCATACTTCACTGTCTGAGAAACTCAGGATAAACTGGTTACTGTCAACGTCTCAATACGTTCGTCAGACATGCAACAATGCTGTGGACTTGAAAAACTTTCCATCGAATGCGCTTGACCCGTGCATCAGAATCAGTCGCTTGGGAAACCATTGTGGTGGTTAGCGTAGTTTTACGTACGTAGAAGGGAGCCGGGGTGGCCGAATGGTAGAGCCTTGGACTTCCAATTCTCGGGTCGGGAGTTCGAACCCCGGCTGGGGCCAAATATTTGTGCTGGCTTTTTCATCGTTGCCCCGTCTTTGATATCACCCATGGTGGAAAAGGACGTTAAACTCCCAAACACCCACCCACCCTACGCACATAGAAGCGTACCGCGTACTGAGCAGACGACGTTCGTTGGTTAATAATAATAATGAGTATTGTATAGGCGCTTTACCCAGTTTCATGAATCGGCTCAAAGCGCCGCGAACTCAACCCAAACACGCACGCTCACGTGAATCACGCATTCTCTCACACACTGGACATAAATACATTACAATCACGTGAAGCGAAGGGTCAGCTCAGCTATTTAAATTTCGGAATTTAGAATTGCATTTATTTTTGAAATTTGGTGGGCTGAACATTCCACAGCAGAGGAGGGAGGAAGCCGGAGTACCCGGAGAGAACCCCCGACGATCGGCCCGAATGAACGGTGCCACATACGAGAAGGAAAAATTCTTTGCCCCGAGTGGGACTCGAACCCCTGGCCTCTCGCATTGATGACAAATCTCTTAACCCACTAGACCACCGACCGCCCGTTGCAGACTGAAGACCAGCTAGACAGCGCTGACTGGTGGGTTATTTTTAGCGTCTTTGTCGATCGACGTGTAGTACACGTATGGAAGCGTTAGGCCGAAGAAAGTCATATTTCTCTGCTGTTAGAATCCACAAAGTTTAGAAGAAGAAGAGAAGAAAAAGAAAAAGAAGAAATGGTCGCAATGACCAAAAGGAACATCTATTCACTCGGCAAACAGGCTAAGAGCGTCAGTTTTTCCCCCCTCAGAACTCAGTACGAACACAAGGACTCCACCCCTGCCATTCAAAAGGGCCGAGCCCCCAGAATTCAGCCAATCGCTTCCCGCCACGGCATAATGAGCACAATACATGGCATGGTCTGGCAAACCCTTTCAGGCCAGACACTACAACGAGGTCAGCGCGTGTAGTTTGATATGACTGAAACGTGGAAAAGAAAGCAGCAAGTCCGTTGGCGTCATTTGCGGGGTGGGTGGGGGTTTGGGGGTTTAACGTCCTTTTCCACCACATAGTATGATATCAAAGACGGGGCAACGATGAAAAAGCCAGCACAAATATTTAGCCCCAGCCGGGATCGAACTCACGACCCGAGCATTAGAAGTCCAAAGCTCTACCATTCGACCACCCCGGCTCCCCTTGACGTCATTTGAGAGAAAAAAAAAAAAAAAACATTATGTCAATCTCTGAAATCACCCCTTCTCCCATACAGTGACGTCAAGGACGTAGTGTGTTTTGCCAGTACACGGCACAGTAAAGGGGCGGGGTTTGGTCGTCTGTTCTCAGGTACATGTAGTACAATTTATTGGGTCCTCGAAGGACGGTGGTACAAGAACTATATGACAAGGTTGACAAAGTGTTGCAAGTGTTGAAGATGGCTGGCTGTGACGGAGTGCTATTGTTTCACTTCTACCGGCCACACACACACACACACACACACACACACAGCTGTCGCCTGGAAGCGTCTGACACAACGGCCACCAAACTACTCGTACTGCACGTGCGGGCGCGTGCAGGGACCGCCAAGTGGCTGGCTACGTCATCACCGCATCACTTACTAATGCGCTCTCTTTGACCGTGGGGTGGTAGTTTCAGGCTGGGTTTTGTTAGGGTTCAGTTGTTATTGGTGTGTGTGTGTGGGGGGGGGGGGGTAGGAGGGATGGGTGTTTGAGGGTTTAACTTCTTTTTCCACCACATAAGGGTGCTTGTGTGTGTGTGTGTGTGTGTGTGTGTGTGTGTGTGTTTTCCTGTACTGCTTTCTTTCAGTTCCTGGTTTGGTTTCTTTTAGTTCTTTTAACTCTTATGCTAGTTTTAGTTCTTTTAGCTCTTTTAGTTTTTTTTAACCAGCTCTTTTAGTCCTTAGAGCTCAGCGAGAAATAAGTGCTTTATAAGTATCCGTTATTATTATCATATGAAAGACGTGGCATTGAGAAAAAGGCCAGCACAAACATTTGGCCCCATCCGGGATTCGAACCCACGGCCCAAGCATTGGAAGTCCAACGTTCTATCGCTCGGCTATCCAGGATGGGTGGGTGGGTGTTTTGGGTTGAACGTCCTTTTCCACCACATACGGGTGATATCAAAGACGGGGCAACGATGAAAAAGCCAGCACAAATACTTGGCCCCAGACGAGGTACGAACTCACGACCCGAGCATTGAGAGTCCAACGCTCTACCATTCGGCCACCCCGGCTCCCCCGGCTATCCAGGATCTCTGAGAGAGGGGAGGAGTTTTGTTTTGCTTTGTTTTTCACTCACTCACTCATTCACTCACTCACTCACTCACTCACTCACCATTCAATCAATGAATCAGTCAATTGATCAAGAGATCAATCAATCAATTTTTGAATCATTGAACTACTAATCAGCGGATAATTTAGTCAGTTCATCAATTAATCGAACTTTTTTCCTTCGGCGAAATCGGTCCACGTTTTTAATCTGAGTAACACGGTGGCGTGTGTGTGTGTGTGTGTGTGTGTGTGTGTGTGTGTGTGTTGTCTGTCTGTCTGTCTGTCTGTGTTTTCGGATGGGACGAAGTTTTTTGTATGTTGTTACCATTCACTGGTTGCACACGGTGTAACCTCTTGAACGTTCTGAATCAATTCAACATCACACGAGGCTGAACACACGCTTGAATACTTTTCATGCAAACGTGAATGAGAAAGCAGAATAGTATAAATACTCAGGGAAGTGGGGGGACCGAAATGGAGAGAACGCATACAAGCGAAACTGATCGCTGAAAAAAAAAAAAAAAACTTAGATAAGAGAGCCTGCGCATATTATTACTCGAGGCCTTTGAAACAGAAACAGAATGGAGTGGTGTAAAACAGTAAAAGATGACAATCGTGAAGCGGGGAGACACAGAGGGAAAAAATCGATAGTCGTGCAACAACTGGCGCCTAATCTTTGTCATTTCCTTCCCCCCTCACTCCCTCCCCCCCCCCCCCCCCCTTCCCCCTCCCCTTCTCTTCTCACTTCGGTCCAGCCGTGGCGTATTCACTCCCGTCGTCTCTTGTTTGCTGAAATTATCGTTCTCGTGTCGTCTTCTGCCCGCTCGTGCACCAAGGCCCCGGATGTCACCTACGTGCGGGTAACAGGTGCTGCCGCCTAGCGGAGACCGAGTGACGCACGTACGTCATCAATTAGGGGGCCATTACTCCAGGGGACCCGTCACCTGAAAGGCTCACGAGGGCTGCGCGCGAAAACAATGAAAATTGAAAGAAAATATTAAACGAGGCTTGTTTATGACGCAACATGTGTCGTGCAGGTTGGAATAAGGGTTGGGAAGAGGGTATGAGGGGCTTAGAGGGTCGGAGGGGATCAGGGATGGAAGAGGGGGGACGTGGAGGAGAAGGGAGGTAGGGTAGGTGGGGAGGAGCCGAAAAGTTAAGACAATGGCTTTGAGATCAGGGCTGTTGCCGATGCCGAGTTCTGATGCCAGAACAAACTTTATCACCTTGAAGGCTGTTATAGGGATATGTGGGTCGGTGGGGGGGGGGGGAGGTAGGAGAGGGGAAGGGAGGCTAAAAAGGTGACAGTTTTTGAGATCATACAGGTCGCAGCCTGTTATCGATGCCGAATTTTGATGGCACATGTCATTCATCTTGTAGGTCTGTCTGCACATTCCCAGTTATCTGGTTTGCTTGCTTGTACCAGAAAAATCCTGAGAACGCTATACTATCATCTGCAAACAGGGTCCAAGTGCCTGTTAAAGGGATGTGTGGGGGGGGGGGAGCAGGAGCCGGGGCTGCTGCATGAAAAAAAAAAAAAGGACTGGATTGGAAGTGTGTGTGAGAATGGGGGGGGGGGGGGGGGCTGAAAAGATGAGACATTGGCTATGATAGATCAGACAGGTCTCGCCCTGTTGTCGAAGCCGAGTTTTGATGCCGTGAACGTTGTGTAGCACCTTGAAGGTTGTCACAGGTGGCCGCCGTATATTAACAGTTCCGGCTGCACGGCTCTGGCAATCAGCAACGCCATCTATAGAGGAAACGTCAAAACTGTCTTGCCTTTGTTGCGCATCATAAACTTACTGGTTATGACGATAGAAAGGTTGTTTTTTGGTTTTTTTTTTAAAGAGTAAGGTAATTTTTTTTCTTTTCAGTTGTGTGTGTGTGTTTTGTGTGTGTGTGTGTGTGTGTGTGTGTGTGTGTGTGTGTGTGTGTGTGTGTGTGTGTGTGTGTGTGTGTGTGTGTGTGTGCTCTTTTATTTTTTTTGTTGTTCTTACGTAGGTTTCAAATTGTAAGGCGCCTACAGCTCGTTCCACGGGGATAGGCGCCCTATTATTATTATTATTATTATTATTATTAATGTATTCGTTATTTGCACTCGTGGCTCGAACACTGCCAGTGTCATCGTTACCATTACTTTTTCCGTGTACAGGTGTGGTTAGGAGGCAATTTCTTCTTTGAAAGATGGACAATCTTTTAACGTACCCGGATCGTGAGTTTCCAGCCGAGACCAAATATTTGTGCTGGCCTTTTTCTCGCTGCCCCGTCTTTGATATCATCCATATATGGTGGAAAAGGACGTTAACCCTCTAAAAGCCACCCTTCAGACCTGGGTCTATGCAGGTTGCCTACACAACGATTGTTTGTTTGTTTGTTTTTTTAATGTTGTTGTCGTTGGTTTCAACATCCATTTTTTTTTCTCATTTCACACTTGTGTGTGTGTGTGTGTGTGTGTGTGTGTGTGTGTGTGTGTGTGTGTGTGTGTGTGTGTGTGTGTGTGTGTGTGTGTGTGTAAACACAAGCAATTCAGGCGGAGGCAAAAGGCCTAAAGCCTGTGTTGTTGTGAAGTTGTTGTTGTTGTCAAGTTGTTGTTGTTGTTCTTCTTCTTCTTCTTCTCTTTCCTCTTCTTCTTCTTCGTCTTCTTTTTAATGTTGTTGTTGTTGTTGTTGTTGTTGTTGTTGTTGTTGTTGTTGTTGTTGTTGTTGTTGATGCTGTTGTTGTTGCTGCTGCTGTGGTTGCGGAGATGAAAGGAATGATGAACATGAAGACTATCGATCCCACCGCAGCGCTTGTCCAACCGCTACCCGTGTACTGAACGAGCACACGGACCCAATGCACACACCTTTCAGGAGAGGTCCACATGCATGAACGAAGGGGAGTAACTGTTTTCATTCGCAGTTGCAACATGCGTCGGGGCTGAGTGAACCTGGATAACAATAAAGTTTTATGCTCGCACGCACGCACGCGCGCACGCACACACACACACACACACACACACACACACACACACACACACATTTATTGGCTGTGCCATAGCCAACGATAGCCACCTCTGGGCCCCTTGTGATCTAAGCCGGCAATAAAATCTTCCTTGGCAAATCTCTCTGTAATTATAAGACACCAAGAATGCCCGAAACATTCAAACGAAAAATAAAGTTGTTAACAAAGAAGCAAATAACTATAGCACATATTGCTCGCTTTCATCTTAGACGGGCCAAGACAAGTCCCAAGGCAACAGAGAAAATGCCTGTTTGTTTGTTTGTTTGTTTGTTTGTTTGTTTGTTTGTTTGTTTGTTTCTAAGAAACCACCCGCTGTCCCCGAAATAAAACATACCAAAGGAACGTTTTGGTTTAAGCAAGTGTTATTGTAATACAGGTTGTAGAAATGAACAAATAAAGCAAAGATTATGGTAATGCTTAAGTTGGAACAAATGCATTGTGACAGTATTGCAACGACAGACTATATTAATCCTTAATTATGATAAATCAACACTACAGGAGAGAGACCGAACTGACTGACTGAAACTTTATTTTTCAAGGACGAGATAATAGACGCACAGGTCTCTCTTACTATCTGCCCTTGCTACACTAATCAACAAACAAAATGCATCACCACTAATATCAGTACACACACACACACACACACACACACACACACACACACACACACACACACACACACACACACACACACACACACACACACACTCGTGCGCGCGCAGACTGACCAGCGCTTTCACGCTTTACAGCACATTTCACGAACATTATAGCGTAAATGCTTATGCAAATAATAAGAATTTATCAATTCACCGGCCCCCGTAGTGTAGTGGTTAGCACTTCGGACTATGGACCGGGAGACCCGGGTTCGAGTCCCAGCCGAGGCAAGCGGGATTTTTCCTACCTAGGTCGGCTCCTACCCAGAGCGGGTGTGCTATGGGCCCAATGGGGAGGCTGTTGCCACACAGCCGAGCTTCACCCACTTCACGGGTGCGACTTTGGGGGTGCTTCCCTTGGTATGACACGTCTTATGATGTGGATGATTACACGGCCGGCACCGCAGGTGCCGTACTTCTCGGGCCTGGTTAATGCCGGGATATTTATGACAGGAAACGTGGAATGCGGCCCTGTCCCGCAGTCCCAAACCACACGGACCTCCATAGCATCATCTTACCATCATCCTCATCTCCATCATCATGCATAATAAAAATTGCCCCAACTTCCGAGCCCTCCGTGGATTCCACCCATTACCAGGGAGGAACACCACTGGAGCCGGCAAAGAGTTGTGGCAGCAAAAAAAAAAAAAAAAAAAAAGAATTTATCAATTCGAATACGAGAAATACACATAACAATTCTAAAAGAGAGAGAGAGAGAGAGAGAGAGAGAATAAGGAACGCTTTGGCATGAGGAAAAAAAATTCTTTCTTAGACGAACCAGACGCGGGACACTTTTCTTAGATTCCCAAGACCCACTCTCCCCGAAAAAAAAACACACACTCTCTCTACCCTCAGCGAAGATTCCCACGGGTAAGAAAAAGCAAAAGCTTAGAAACCTTATCTTATAAGAAAACGTACATCTTATCAAAACCCATGTCTGTATGGTCCAGCCGTCTACCCATGCAGGCGGGGACAATGCACCCGCCTATTAAGGCGACCACAGCACTGTGTTAGAGGGGTGGAACCGCTGGCCAAGCACCTGCTCTAAAACGTGTGAAGTGACCACCGTCTTGTTTGGGCCGTCTCCGTCCGGCCACTGTCTTGGGGGTCGGGGTGGAGGGTCGTGAGAAAGTGACCTCTGCCGGCCAACCACCCGCAATGTTAGAAAGGGGAGACCATAATGCATGCACTTGCTTGGGCGGGTCTGGGTGTATGCTACGCTAGATGTCGCCTTTGTGGCCGACGGTGCGTTTTTTCTTTTCTTGCAGTTCCGTCTTTTCTTTCATTCTTTTCTTTTCTTTCCCTGTCTTTTCTTCTTTTCTTGTAGTGTCGTCTTTTTATCTCTCATCTTTCCTTTATTTGCTGGTAGTGTCGTCTTTTTCCTTCTTTTTTTTTTTTTCTTTTTTTTTTTTCCCCTTCTCTTAACTCTATCCGGGTTTTCGCATGGCACATCTTGCACGGCTCTCTCTCTCTCTCTCTCTCTCTCTCTCTCTCTCTCTCTCCCCCCCCCCCCGTCCCCCACTTATAGTAGTAGTAATTAGGAGTAGTAGGAGTAGTAGGAGTAGTATTCATTGCAATAAGCTGAATCGTGTGTCTGTCTGTCTGTCTGTCTGTCTGTCTGTCTGTCTGTCTGTCTGTCTGTCTGTGTCTGTGTCTGTGTCTGTCTGTCTGTCTGTCTGTCCGTCCTGTAGTTCAAGCAGAAAAGAACTCTACCCCAAACATTGCTCCTAAACCTTTATAACTACTAAACAAAACCTTCCACAAAAATCAATCATTCAGCACTATATTAAAACGATACCCGTCCTAACTCGCCCCTCGCTGTAATTATTAAGATAGAATATCTCCCCTTTTTTTATTCTTTTCATCCGGTCATAACCGCTAGCTGTTAGGGCCAGACAAACAGCTCAGACCAAACAATCTCTCCCGACTTCTCCAGGCGTCAAAGATGCATTAGCACGGACCTGCGAGTCGGTATGGGTTTTTCATTTCCTGGTCGCGGCCTCTGTCTATTTGATTTGGGATCTGTCGTCGGCAGAATTAATGGAAAGAAGACGCCGGGGCAATCTCTCGCTCAAAAACCCCTATCGGCCGTTTACCTGGGAGACAATGTGCGGCTATCGAACGAGTTCTACCTGTCCTGTCCCAGACTATAACGTCAGGTTACGCGTACAGGGGTCGGATGCATGAAAGGTGACTGTAGACCGTTTACCTGGGAGACAATGTCCTATTATACGAATTATTTTTTACTCTGTTTTTGTCATTTTCTTACAAGACTAGACAATATAATTATATAACCTCACAACACAAGCGGAAAAGGTAAGGTAACCATGAAGGTAATGTAATTCCAAGATAAAGAAAAGTGAACAAAACTCGCAATAACTAAGAAAAAAGCAGAATCACAAACAGGATACAAGAACACACACACACACACACACACACACACACACACACACACACACACACACACACACACACACACACACACACACACACACACACACACACACTGTCTTGGGTAGAGTCGGGTTACATGATCATCGCTGTTATACAATATCTACCTGCCCTGTTCTGTCCTGTCCTGTCCCAGGCTAGAACGTCAGGTTACCTATACAAGGGTCGGATGCATGAAGATACTAGACCGTTTACCTGGGAGACTGTCTGATATCGAACGATTTCTGCTTGCCCGGTCCTGTCCCAGACTATAACATCTAAACAGACTAAACAGGAGTTGGATGCATGAAGACACTAGAACGTTACCTTGAAGACTGTGTGATATCAAACGATTTCTACCTGTCCTGTCCTACCCTGTAACGCAGTTTACGTATACATGGTTAGGATGCACGGAGAGAGAGACTAGGACTAAGTCCGAGAGTAGCTTGACTAAGCTTAGGCTAAACGATGAGTGGGGGATGCATAAACAAAGACTAAGGCAAGTTTTCGACTATTCCAGGGATCAAACTGTAATACACGCTGATGAAAGTCCCAACATAATACGTATGAGACTAAGGGATAAGTCTCAGATTACTCTAGTTCCTTTTCATGCATTTCGCCCAAGCAGCCAAGCAGACAAAAAACACTGAGGTAAAAATCTGGCGACTGGCGATTGTGTTGACAAAGAGAGATGATGGGGTAGGAGGGTGGGTGGAAGGGGAAGGGAGAGGGAGAGGTCATTAAAGTGCAAATTACGCGATGGACAAATTGCTCTGAAAATCGACGACGTCTTGTAATATGGTTAGAACTCGGTGTTGGAGGATCTTGGCGAGGGACGGGGGGGGGGGGGGTCTTTGGAGGATGGGGAAGGGCTGTGGGGGGGGTGGGGGGGGGGGTTGACGGATGTCATGAGTGTCCAAGTACGTGATGTACAACTTCTGCTGAAAATTGAGGATGTCTTCTAGTGTGGGTAGAGATCTTAGAATGGGCAATTGGTGTGTGTGTGTGTGTGTGTGTGTGTGTGTGTGTGTGTGTGTGTGTGTGTGTGTGTGTGTGTGTGTGTGTGTGTGTGTGTGTGTGTGTGTGTGTGTGTGTGTGTGTGTGAGAGAGAGAGGCTTTTTGATTAAAGACTTTAAAGTGGTTTATCTCAAGATGAGGGACTCACAACATAACTCCCTACCCCACCAGCCACCCCCCCCCCTCCACCCCACCCCACCCCCTACACTCCTTTGCAAAAGAAAATGGTTTCATAACAGATGCTCTAGCTGTTGCGTCGTTCTCTTTTTCTCTCTTATCTCTGTTTCCTTTATATGCAAATCGGGTGTCACATGACAGGAATCTTGCCTAAAAACGCTCCTTACCGCCCATTGTATAACCGATCAGTAGACGTATATTGTGGCTTGTAACTTGGCAACGACGGCCCACAGAAGGCTATAATTTTGCACGTATCTTAATGGTATCATATTTTTTTTGTCGCCATAAGCAGCCTTGGCCGATCTGTTGGTTTTAAACATTTAAAATCGTGTCCCCTTTAAAGGACGGGGATGTTGGAGGGAGGGACAACTGAAGGTCAAGTTTCAGGTCGTTTGCATCGCATCTGATAAGCTGCCAATCACACGCAAGAAATGAATGACTGGCAGATCGTAATCGCTTGTCAAAGAACGAGTTTTATGACGTCTTTGTTCTGACCCCTATAATTTTCAATCCGCAGACTCTGCTCTGTAGTGGCAAACAGGGCGGAGATTTTCGTGTCCCTAAACACTAGCTCGGAATATTCTGTGCCCGTTACGATCCTAGGAACAGATTACCCGTCTCTCTCTCTCTCTCTCTCTCTCTCTCTCTCTCTCTCTCTCTCTCTCTCTCTCTCTCTCTCTCTCTCTCTGTGTGTGTGTGTGTGTGTTCTTGATTTTGCTTGTTTGTTTGTTTGTTTTTTGTGACACTTACTGACATCAGTGTATACTTATGATCTTTGACGTAACCTCTGTGTGTGTGTGTGTGTGTGTGTGTGTGTGTGTGTGTGTGTGTGTGTGTGTGTGTGTGTGTGTGTGTGTGTGTGTGTGTTGGATTGCGCCTTCTTTTTGTGTAGT
Organism: Batillaria attramentaria; assembly: GCA_018292915.2. Lineage (NCBI taxonomy): Eukaryota > Metazoa > Mollusca > Gastropoda > Batillariidae > Batillaria > Batillaria attramentaria. Next base: position 222,435 of record JACVVK020000093.1, read on the forward strand.
GTGGCTGTTTGTATAGTTATGTAGTAGATGTAGCAACGGCAAGTTCGAAAATTGACCTTTGTGTTT